>CM021102.1:765967187-766086292 GCA_007115665.2 Sequoiadendron giganteum
GATGATGATGATGATGATGGTGTTGATGATTATGAGAAAGTTAGTGATAGTAACCAGTGACATTCATGATCATATAGACTACATCATGGATCATTGTTGATATATCATTATGATGACTCTTTTCATGGTTACTATCATAGGTATCATTTTCACGGCGTACAATACTATATTGTTGAGTTGAATCATATTGACATGTATCATTTTCACTATATCATTTGGACATGTATCATCTTGACTTGTATCAAGTTGAGTTACATAATTTATCAATTTTATTTATATCATTTGTACATGTATCAGTTTCACTTATGTCAACTGTTAGACATGTATCATTTTGACATATTTTTGATGTACTGGCATATTTTACTTTCACTTGTTTTAGTTATATATGATGATGATCTTATCAGTATTGACTTGTCAATTTATATATATAAAAAGTGGTTGATGGTTTTTGGATGGATATTTATTAAGTATGAATATTTTAATTTACTACTTGAAGGATGGATGTTGTCAAATTCAATTAAATTATAGATATTTGACTCACTTGTTTTAATTATAGATGATGATCATGTTACTATAATTATATTATTATTTAATCATGAGTTAAATAATTAAATTACTTACTCTATAATCATATGAGTTATTTAAGAGGCATGATATATTTAACTAATTAAATTGAAAATAACATTAAAATAAAAAATGGGAGCAAAACAAGAAGAATTTTTAGAAGCAAAAAAGGAAGCAACAATGGAAGCCAAACTAGAAGCAAACTAGAAGCAATCTTGGAAGCAAAATTGGAAGCAAAACCGGAAGCAAACCTGGAAGCAAATATGGAAGCAAACCTGGAAGAAAATATGGAAGAAAACCTAGAAGAAAACCTGGAAGCAAACCTAGAAGCAAACCTGGAAGCAAACCTGGAAACAAATCTGGGAGAAAACCTAGAAGCAAAAACGGAAGCAAATCTGGAAGAAAATCTAGAAGCAAATATGGAAGAAAATCTAGAAGAAAAACCAGAAGCAAAGTTGGAAGCAAAACTAGAAGAAAAACTGGAAGCAAAATAGGAAGCAAACCTGAAAAAAAAAATGGAAGAAAAACTAGAAGAAAAACTGGAAGAAAAATTGGAAGCAAAACCAAAAGCAATACTAGAAGCAAAACCGGAAGCAAACTTGGAAGAAAACTTGGAAGAAAAATCAGAAGCAAAACCGGAAGCAAAACCCGAAGAAAAACTGGAAGTAAAACCAGAAGCAAGACTTGAAGAAAAATTGGAAGCAAACTTGGAAGCAAAATTGGATGCAAACCTGGAGGCAAAACTGGAAGAAAAACTAGACGCAAATTGGAAGCAAAACTAGAAGCAAAAATTGGAGTAGACATGGAAGCAAAATCGGAAGCCAAATTGGACACCCATTTCAGCACAATTTTTGACGTTACTTCTCGATGCTATTTTAGGCGCTAATAGAGGTGCTTTGATTTATGGTGCTAAAGACGTTGCTAGATTTGGCAAACAAATTGGCACAAAATTCGGTGCCGAATTGATAATGCCTATTTGCGTTGGGTTGAGCACCAGCCAAATTGTTCAATTCATGCACTTAAAATACACTAAAATCTGGTGCAAAATTCAATGCTAATTTCCTATTGTGCTATTGTGAGTTCTACTCTCTCAAGGTTAATGATCTCAATCTCACTAATAGCGATTAATTTAAGAAAGGTAATTCCACCGATTCTACCAAAACTTTTACCATAGGAACAATAAAATCAGAGGCTTTGAAAGGAACTCTATGAAAACCAAGCTCTCTAAATGGTACATCAAACTCTAGTTCAAAATATTTTAGATGAGGCTACCCCCATAGCTCTCTTACTGGCTTGAAAAATCCTTGAAACTCTGTGTTGATATTATTTTTATTGTCCCTCTCTTGTTGTTCTTCCTCAATTTCATCAGGATCATACATTGACCTTCTTTCCCCTCCTAAATTTTAGACCACATCCATTACCTCCACATAAAAATTGACATCCTTGGTCTTCTTGGTTCCCACTCCATGATATGGTTATGCAAATGAAAATGAAGCAAAGTAATCATCTCCTTCTCCTCTGGTTGGAAGAATTCATGCTTAATGTTTTGATACATGATATCAGCTCTCTCTTCTGCTCTCATGGTTGAATACCGAAATTCATTATGGTGGTCCTTCAGAGTTCCAATCATCTTTCTTCCTCTTCCATAAAATGCTATCCTGATCCACAAGTCTGCAAACCTAATTTCCTTTGTTTTTTAAAGTTGAAGTTTCTGCCGAGTCACCAGTGTAGCTCTATTTTCCTTTTCAGACTCTTTCATTGCTACAATAAATTAGCACCTAAATGATTAACAATCTCAATCTCACTAATAGTGATTAATAAGAAAGGTAATTCCACCAACTCTACCAAACAGTTTACCGTAGGAACAATAAAAACAGAGGCTTCGAAAGGAACTCCATTAAAACCAAGCTCTCTAAATGGTACATCAAAATCTAGTTCAAAATATTTTAGATGAGGTTCATCCCATAGCTCTCTTACTCGCTTGACAAATCCTTGAAACTTTGTATTGATTTTATTTTTCCTGTCCCTCTCTTGTTGTTCTTCCTCAATTTCATCAAGATCATACATTGACCTTCTTGCCCCTCCTAAAGTTTGGACCACATCCTTGGTCTTCTTGGTTCCCACGCCATGGTATGGTTATGTGTATCAATATGCATTTTCACCCCTAACGCAAATTCCCTTTTTTCCCCTTAACACTTTAGAAAATCAAAAGTGGAGGCTTAATTCCACTTAAGCCTACTGCCTTGGTCACACTTGGCACCTACTTTGTGTGTTGGTGGGGGTGTTTCTATCTAGGATGCCCACGCAGTGTGCTAACGTCCCTGACAGATTCCCTCATCTAGAGCCTATAGAGGCATTACCATTCACATTGGGAGTCGATTTGTAACCCCCTCTTCGGCCGACCGACCCGAATATGGCCATTTTCCTTCCTCTTTCCTTCAAATTCACCTCTCCTTCACCCATTTTTGAGTTAGTTGATCCTTCATTCTCTATCTCTCCTTGAGCCCTCTCTTAGCTCTTCATCAACTCCTCTACAATCTCTTCACAAGCTCTAAGCAGCTTCTCCACGATCTCTTCAATCTCAAGCAACACTTTACACTTCATAGCAGAAACATCAACACTCCATCACTTCAGTAGAGCAAGTGTGGAATGAAACACCATGGTAGCAGAGGCTTGAGTTCCTCTCATTTTATCCCCCGCAAGCCTTGAGCACTTTGGGAAGAGATGGTAAGTTTTCACTCCTCTCCTCTATTACTTGGTTGAGTAGCATACACTGTTTTGTAGTGCTTTTGTGTACTTTACTTCATTTTCCTACTTTTCTATCTATCTGGCTGCCTGTGGATTCGGGAACACCAAAATAGGGGTATGACTAAGGAAAACCCCTATACAGCCCCAACAATTTCCCCCTTTATCGTGTACAGTTGGAGAGAGAATTTGAAGCAAGTTGACAAGGAGAATATTGTACGAGATCATCTTCATCACCCTCTCAATAATATACCTCTTTTATCACTTTCGTATTTACTTTTCTCTTTTCTTAACTTTGTCCTTTACTTCCCGAAACTAGTAGATTCAGTTGTTAGTCCTTTCTCAGGTTTCCAACTTTTTTCTTTTGGTTCTCTGTCCATACGGATGCCAACACACCTGAGAGATGTCAGCACGCCACACTGTTGTCCTAGAACTACGCTTCCGTCCTCAGACAAAGAGTTGCCTGAAACGCAGAGTTGACTCCAGAAAAGTGACTCGCCTGGTCTTTCTACAACTTTTGGGACCGCAGAGTGATCGAAGGACACATAGTCCTCATCATTCTCATCCCTTTCATCCTAACTACCCCTTAAGCTAAGGTGAGTTAAGGCAGCCTCTCCGCTCTTGGCCTTTCGTGACCTAGGGCCTTGTAGTGGGTGGTCCCCCTCTCTCACATTTTTGGTGAACCTGATGTGAACCATTTTGGTTCCATTTGCAATACTGAAATTTCCTTTCCTCGTATCCTCGGAGTGTTGTAGGTGTGAATGTTGTGAGGCTTTCGCCTCACAATCCAACCTGTGACCCCTAGTAGGCATAGTTGGAAGGTTCCAAAAATTTTGTGTAACGAAACCTCGATTAGGTCACTATCCTATCTCATAAACCTTAGGAGGCTTCGTAGAAGTACTGTTAGTGCGTGTAATGGCCTCTTTATTAAACCAACCTATTCCCTCTACATAGGTTGTGAATAACATTACTAGCATAACCTTCAATTCACAGGACCATTCGATGGGTTTTAATAGAGAACCATCTCCTCTTTACATCCTTGGAAGGATAAATGGGAACACTGTAGCAGGTGTTCTCGTTGATCTGACATCTCAAGTGAATTTCATAATTGAGGAGATCATGTTGATTAACTTCTTGCATAAGGATGGGTGTGATGCACTTGAAAGTACCATCTGCACACACGACAAACTTTTCGTACCTCTTATAGGGAGTGTAGATACTGAAAATTGGTCTAGGCCTGTGAGTACCACATTCGACATAATTTTCTATTATCCATGGTCATGATTAAATAATGTTTATTATTTAATTACCTTCTCTAACACATATGTCCTCTATTAATTAAATACCCCTTTTAATTAATTCATAATGACATTTATTCAACTTGATTTATTAAATAAATCATATTTATTTAATTATGTCACTAACTAATTAATTCCTCCTTCTTAATTAAATAATTTATTGTTTAATTGCCCCCCTTTAACATATTTCAACTATAATTAACTATTTATTATTTAATTATCCATTTAATCCCTTTTCAATAGTCAAATTAAATAAATTACATTATTTATTTAATTAAATCTCTCATTTTCGAATGTTGAATTAAATTAACATTTAATTCATATTTAAATTATTTATGTCACATTCTTCTATCAATCAGTTGACTAATCATTCACTCACCTTCTGACTCGAGATCTATTTTTAATCCTCTAGTTATCTCTGGATTCAACATCTGATCATCTCTGGGAGAAGACTCTTTGTCACAACTAGTCAGTTAACTAGTTCTAACTCATATGCATGAATGTGTTTATTAAATAAATATCTTTATTTAATTAATTAACTCATATTTGCATTCGAATGCATTATTATTCAAGTTCAACTTTGTCTTTGACGTTCAAATTCTATTTCTTCTATTTTCGAAGACTCTTAATTGAAGATTAAGATCTTGAACTCTTGTTCTTTTCTATTTTTGAACAGTCTTGACACAAGATTAAGTTATCATTCTAGTTTAATATTTATCCTACAATCATGTTCTAACTCATGTTCTGATTGACACAGAACTCACATTGCATGACATTCATTGATCTCATCCATCGATCTCTCTTTTAAATCTGAGTCGATCATTCGAAAACCCAAAATCTATAAAATGGTCTGTCATTATCATTATTCCTCCTCTCGAAATCAATACACTTTTGAGAAGAAACTTATCTTCGATATTTTTCTTAGACATTCAACACGGTTATGCTTGCATCAATACTAAAAATCTGAGGGCAAGAATACTAAAACAACAAAATGGAGAAGGACAATCGAGATAATTCGAAGGAGTGGATGCATATTCGATGAGATCTTTTCAATTATTTGTTTAGTTTTCTTTATGTTCATTTACTCGTTCTTTGTTATTTTAATTTATATTATTTTTTAGATTAGAGTTGATCATTTTAATCTATGTAGCTATAGCATTAATCATCCAGAAAATCTACAATCTTACATTTGGTGAACCTGACGTGAACACGCTTCAAATTCGCATAACATATTTTCGTCTTTCCATTTTTTTATTTTTGCAAGTTATCGTACGACACACTGCATCTGCTCAAATAAACGACGCATCCGTATTTATGAGCCACATCTGCTGACATTCCGCACCACACCTACAACATCCTAAAACGCATCTGACTGTCAACATTTCACATCACGCCCGACTATCAACACAAACCGCATCCTCCTATCAAACATCGTGCTGCATTTGCCTGGTAAAGATTTTTCACTTTTTTTTATTAACTTTCATACATTCGCGTTTTCATTTTTCATTTTTCGTGTATTTCATTTTTTCGCTAATCATTGTTTGCAGTTGTGTTAAGGGGGAATAACTTAGTTTTTGCAGGACGAAGCATAGAAGACCAAATAAAAAACCAAAAATATATTTTTTGTAGGACGAAAGCCAAAGACAAAAAAAAAGGAAATACTGATCAGGTTGCATGCAGGACCTAATGACTTTGTTTTAATTTTATTTTTGCAAGCTTTCTGTTTGGTAGATAATTCATTTTCATTTGGATTAAAAAGAACCAGTGTTTGTTTTGTCTGCTGCGAAAGCACATTTTGTAACCCTTTACGATTCGGTATATCGAAGTATCTTCTCCCCTTACGTAGTTATGTGATCCTGGGTGTAAGAGAAACGATTACTAATGCTAGAACCTGGGCCTGTCTTGGTGGGAAAAACTACTCACCCCAAGATGACTCAGACTGGTAACACGCTTTAGCCAGCGACTTCCACCCGGTATATAAAAATGGATTTCTGGGAGAAACCCCAGAAATCACGCTCACTGTTCCGATGAGAAGGGCAACAATGGTCTCTCGCCATACTAGATGGTGCCCCACAAATGGAATGCCCTTACTAAATTCTATGTTGTAGTTTTTCCAAAATCCTACCTATTTGTTGGTGCAGTAGGTTTAGACCTGTGAAGTCGTATTACATTCTTACAGTTCATGTGTGGAAATGAGATGTATGCCATGGGAGTTTCATGGGTACAATATCTTGGCTGCCCCGTATAAGTGAGTGCCATGGAGGGGAGCCAGTGGGGTCAAGCTACTAGTCATCCACCTTGAATATGCGTAGCTAGATTTATCCAAGTAAAAACTCAGCAAGTATTGTCCAAAAAACCTAGGCTGTAGATTTTCTCTGGTTTTAATAGATCTATCACTACAAAACTGAAAACACATTGAATTTTGTGCTTGTTCTTGTTGTATTTGTCAAAAAAATTGATCAACAAATGGAGTCAATTGAAACAATCTTCAGAAAACCGCAACTGTCACATTAAGTCGCAACTGTCATTTTTAACATCGCATATGTCTTGGAGAGTCGCATTTGTTAGGGTAAAAGTCGCATATGTTTTTCAACAAAGTCCACTTTTACACAATTTGGATATTTCGAGCCACAACTGTCAAATTTTGAGATGCATGTGTATACGCAAGCTGCATCTGTCAATTTTTGAGTCGCATGTGTCTGTCAACAATTTTAGGTTCATAGAGTCTAATTTCTGAGTCGCATATGATCATGTGAGTCGCATCTATTACACAATAAACTGTATCTTTTAGAAAACCACAACTGCCTATCAACATTCGAAACTAATTTTGGTTAAATCACTGCATGTGCATGCTAAATGACATCTGTCAAAAATAGAATCGCATCTGATAGGTGAACCACATTTGACTGTCAACAAAAAACTTCGAAAACTGAAAACTGAGTTTGAAATATTATTGTCTTTTTCATGTTTGTTTCTAAAGATCAACCTTGGATAGAAACTGGAAAAAAATTTCTCAAACCTTGCATTATTAGGTGTCATATACATCCTAGTCATAAGTCATCCTAAGTTGCATTCATTTAGATACTTCCTAGGAAACTGCATATCGTAGAAAACAATAACTTTCCACGTCATTGGATACGTTCATGTTTCGATTTGTCACCATCATTGAACCTAGTCACTTTGGTCCTATTAGTGAATCTTTTCAGCTCAACAATCTAGTTTTGAAAATTCACCTTGTCAACTATCTTTTGTCCTATAATCAGGTTCCTTGGTCAAACACAAATCATTGCATGCATTTATTCCATAGGTGGTATTTTATACCCATTTTAGAATCATTTAATGTCATAGTCTACTTGAGATTTTCAATATTGTTCATCCTACCATACGTCATCTTAGTATACGTCATTTTAGAAATCTTTATCAACATACTTTATTTTCAGAAAATCTAAAAAAAAAAAAAAAAAGATATAGGTCATATCAATTTTTGGACATAGTCTCCATTACCCCTTTTTGAGAAAATTTTCATGGTCAAAACAAGGTCTCAAAGGAAACATAAAGCAATGTTGGACCCTAATGAATTTGTCAATCCTTTCGGAAATCAACCATCAGGAAGCGAGAGACCACATAGAGCTCTGCTTGAAAAACATGTCACTAGAGACACACATGGACAATTTTTTGTTGAAGACATAAGCGCCGATGTACAAGATCTTGAGTTTGCATCCTTTATGGATGATTGTTTGGAAAATTATCCCCAACAATATCTAGCAAATTTTCTAGGAGAAGGTGCCAAACTACCACCAGGATTTGATATTCATGCTTTGAAAACACCGTCTACTCAACCAACACAAATTGCGACGTCAAGTGTTTCTATTCCCCAAATTACCGCAGAAATATCAACTAGCATACCAACTCAAACATCGTCAATTGTAAGCACAATCCCTTTCAACCTAACAAAAGGAATACAATTTACTGTGGGAGCAACTTCATCAAACCCCTTGGGCACCAACACTACTGCTAAGAGATCCAAAGTTGGCATGAGGATTCCTATACAAAATCAGAACATTCAGATAGGAAATATTCCCAATCCAAATCAGAACATTCAGACAGGAAATATTCCCAATCCAAATCAGAACATTTAGACAAGAAATATAACCAATCCAAATCTGAACATTCTAACGGGACATATTCCCTCGCCAAATCACAACCCGTCACAGAACATGGCATTTCAGAACACCTAAATTGATCCAAACAACGTAAACAACATGTCCTTGACACAAGTGGATTTTCTCCAAAACCAAATGCAAATTCTTCAACAACAGATGGACAACATGTCTATGTCAAGCAAACGAACTATCTCAGCACAAGATCTATGTCCATGTCCTTTTGACAAAGCGCTTTACATGACACCTTTCCCCCATGGATACATTATACTGAATTTTCCTAAGTATAATGGGAGGAAGAATCCTTTAGAACATGTTAGAGAATTCTCAATGACATGACATATCATATGACCCCACATACTTGATGAGACTATTTCCGCGAACCCTTATCAGGATAGCACTGGAATGGTTCTCTAAATTACCATATGGCATATGATCCTGGGGTGAGTTAGCTAAGAAGTTTGTCGAACACTTTACCTTTAACATAAATAGTGAAATAACCATATCTACCTTGTGTCACACAACACAAGAAGACGGCGAAACTTTCACCACTTTCTTTCAGAGATGGAGAAGTCTAGCTAGCAGATGTCCAGTTGAAATACCAGAAAAGAAAAAATTTATGATACTCCTTGCAAACATCAATCCAAAACTAAGAAGTGACTTAAGGGTACACTGTTGTACTTCATTCCTAGACTTGGTACAAAAGGGCACATCCTTGAAAAAGGCCTTATCGACAAAGGAGAAATTAAAGTACCAGGCATAAACCTAGTGGTTCAACATCAAAATGTTCCCAATGATAGAAATAAATTCTGGTCTAGAAACAAAAATGTTACAAATCACGACATTATTGATGCTAAAAACATACATATACGACCAGTTATCAAACTTAGAGGTTACAACCCCAATCAAGACATGACGAATAGTCTAGATCAAACAGCTAATTATGTCCAAAATTCACAGCAACAACGACCATAAAGGAGATTTCCTACACATGAATTTACCCCTTTAGGGAAACCAATCAAGAAACTTTTCAAAGAGTTGATTAAACATAATCTCATTAAACCTTTGGAACCAAGAGAGTATGATCCTGGATAGTTTAAACCTTCATGGTGGGAAGATAATGCCTATTGTGACTATCATCGAACAAAAGGACACAACCTACAACAATACCACCAACTGAAGAATATTATACAAGACTTTGTTGAAAACAGAAAGATAGAGGTCAATGGTCAAAAAAATACCAAGAACAGTGATCATAAGGTCTTCACAAACCCATTACATGACCACACAATAGAAAAAGCCTCCATTTCGGGGACCAATAATTCTCCATCAGCTAATTTTGCAAATACCATGTATGACTATGGAAAAGGAAAGATCATAAATCACCTTCGAGCTGCAAATGAACATGTCGATACCATCATCATTAAGAAGCATCCTGGATGTGTTGTAAACACACGTAGAACAAAGATAACTATTCCAGGTCCTTCTTCTGAGCCACCTGCACAATCTTCCAAGTCTAAGTACAATCTCCTTGATCAGCT
Organism: Sequoiadendron giganteum; assembly: GCA_007115665.2. Taxonomy (NCBI): domain Eukaryota; kingdom Viridiplantae; phylum Streptophyta; class Pinopsida; order Cupressales; family Cupressaceae; genus Sequoiadendron; species Sequoiadendron giganteum. Next base: position 765,977,496 of record CM021102.1, read on the forward strand.
GAGCAAAACCCCGCACGTATATCCATTTTGGAATTGTTGACATTATCACCTAAGCATCGAGCCATTCTTGACAAATCCTTACAGAACACGACTGTCCCTATAGACCTAGATGTCAATCGTTTCAAAGAAATGGTGGGATATTTAACCAACTCCCATCATGCCACATTTTCCCAATAGGAGTACTCAACCGAAAAGAATGATCATAATGACCCATTACATCTTGAAGTCCTAGTCCATCAAACCAAAGTCAAATGAGTCTTGGTAGACGGAGGAGCAGGTTTGAACCTATGTACCCTAAAATTGGTTAAGGAATTAGGATTCTTAGAAGAATGCGTAGACACCTCCAAGAGTATAGTCATCAAGGCTTACGATGATGAGGAAAGATCATCCAAGGGAGTTGTCACACTTCCTATTAGAATTGGCCCAGCAGTCATGAACACCAGCTTCCAAGTCTTGGATCTCACCCTTCCGTATAACTTTTTATTAGGTAGACCTTGGATACACGCAATGAAATTTGTACCTTCCACATATCACCAATGTCTTAAATTCCCGTATAATGGCACCGAGATCATGATTGATGGTGATCCAGATCCTTTTCAATACTATACAAGCCTAAGGGAAATTCCACAATGACAGGTACCCGTTAATCAAGAAGCTTCATCATCCACTTTATCCCTATACATTGATCCATCACATCTTACCAAGTCCATTTCATTCAAACCCCCATCATCGACTCCTAAGGTCAAGATCCAAGACAAGGGCTATGGAGAATATCACTTGAAGGCATCTTATTGTGTCATTCAGCTGATTCCACCTAAGGCATACGCCTTACCCATGGCAGATAGAAGACAGCCAATAGTCACATTTCATGTTCCCCCTACAATGACATTGACCAAATGGGGAGAGTTAAGTGAAGAGGTTGTGGACCAAAGCGATATCACCTCCTGGTTGTACTAGGAAGACAATGAATACCCCTCACCATCTATTCAAATAGCTAAGGATCAATATGGAAAAGGCTTTAGGATAATTCAAAGCGAAGGCTATGATAGACATAGTGGGTTAGGCCTACATCAAAATGGAAGGACGAAACCAATCATTGTCTTGCCACGACCGAAATACCTAGGGCTAGGGTTTCAACCGCTTAGAATTGGTTTTCCTGGTACTTCGTCACCATTTCAAGAGGAAGTGAGTGCTTACGTAAACATCGAGATATCTCATGAACCACTTCCCCCAGTTTACGATGAATCCCCTGACTCAAGTGATTGTGAACAGGATTCCCTTTCCTCTACCAGTACCATGAACCTAGATAGTCTATTTGGAGAACTTGAAGTCATGATAAAACCTGTACCAAAGCCATCTAGTCCCCGTCATAAGAAGTCCTTTTCCAAAGAAGAATGGCTTAAGCAGTATTATTGGGAAACCCTTGATCATGCATCTTGGGCACCTGTCGAACCATCTTCTAACGACCTAGCCGTTTTAATAGTCCCACATCACAGTTTACCTACCCCTAGGTAAAAGAACAAGAAGGAATTACTCCAAAACTTCTGTGACCATGTCAACCACTCAATATTCACCTTGTCAACTTCCACCTTTGATAACTCTGATGATGACATGCCCCTCATATATCCCAAACTTATCAACTAGGATCAACAAGGTACACCCATCTTAGATACATTTGAGAACAACGAAGAATTAGTTGTGTTCATGGGACTTCGAGAAGGCATACCTAGAGGGGATCATAAAGCTGGTTTTACCATAGACTTGGATGACAAAGCATATTTTGGGGAGTCTATTTACACCTCTAGTCACAAAAATGAGAATAAAAATAAAGACAATGAAAATAAAAATGATGAGTCCCTAGGTGAAAACCAAAAGGCGCCTTTAGACGAAGAAATAGTCAAAATAAAGGACGTATCCAAGGGCGAAAACCTCTCTGAGGCACCCAAGGATAGAGGTTTAAATATTCTCCCCATTGAACAGGAAAATTCACCGATGCTAGTAGAAGAGTCTGTTGAAGTCAACATAAATACAGAAGAAGACCCTCGAATGGTATATTTTGCAACTTCATTGACACAGACAGAAAAATAAGAGTTTTGGGACTTCTTCACAAAGAGACAGATAAACTTTGCATGGTCGTATGCTGACATGCCTAGGCTGGATCCAGACCTAATATTGCACCATCTACCACTACAGCCAGGTATTAATCCAGTCAAATAGAAGTTAAGGAAAATGTATCCACAGATTGCCCTACTAGTCAAAGCAGAACTTAAGAAACTTTTGGATGTAGGATTCATAAGGACCATAGACTATGTAGACTGGATTTCAAATCATGTACCAATGACTAAACCAACTAGGGGCATTCACATTTGCACAAACTTTAGAGACATCAAAAAGGCATGTCGTAAGGATGAATTCCCTTTTCTGAACATAGACATAATAGTAGATCTTATAGTAGGATATGAGATGCTATTGCTCATGGATGGTTTCTCTAGATATATCCAAATCAAATCGCAGCTGAAGACCAACACAAGACAGCTTATACGTGTCCATGGGGCACATATTGTTGGAATGTTATGCCTTTTTGGCTTAAGAATGCCGGAGCTACCTATCAACGGGAAATGACTACTATTTTCCATGAATTTATACATACTCTCATGAAAGATTATGTAGATGACATTATAGCTAAATTAGAAACAAGGGCAGATCATTTGAAGGTTCTAGATAAGATATTCTAGAGGCTAGAAAATTACAACGTCAAACTAAATCCGAAGAAATGTGTCTTTGGAGTGAAATCAGGGAAACTTCTAGGGTATATCATTTCTAGAAGAGGCATTGAAGTAGATCCAAAGAAGGTAAGAGCTATTATAGAAATGCCTCCTCCAGTCAGCATTGGTCAACTAAGAACACTACAGGGAAGATTACAGTCTATCAAGTGTTTCATTGTACAACTGACAAACAAAATACACCCATTTCAACATCTACTCAAGAAAGGAGCACCATTTGTGTGGACACCTAAATGTCAGGAAACGTTCCAACAAATCAAGGATTATTTGCTCACTCCACATGTCTTAATGCCACCTACAGATGGAAAACCGTTGATACTGTGGATGCTAAAAATCTGCAAATGAAAATCGTCTCAAACAATTTCATGTTGTTAGCACGAAAGTTAGTTTAAAACAACAAATTTAACATCCCTATGAGATACATAATCATGTCTAAATATGCAACTAATGAGCATAAAAATAGGTTAAACAGAAGCATATAAAAGCATGATTAAATCTTCATCCCATAGTGGATTGGTGCCACCATTGTTGTGTAGTAAGCAGCCCTTTCCTAATCCTGTTGTAAGCTTGATGATTGTTGATCCACTTTGTTGATGAGGAACGAGATGAATTTGAGTATAGTAAGTTTACTCAAAATGGTGGATGGATAATGAGGAGAGAAGCCTCCAATTTATAGATTTCTAAATGTGAAAAAAAAGTGAAAATAAGCAATGTGGGATCATTCAACACCCAATGGCCAAGTGCCACTTGTCAAGATGTGAATGGCTAAAGGTTGTGCACATTTTGGCCAAAGTGCCAATAAATGCAATTAGGTGGAATTTCAAATTTGAGAAATGACATGTGAGAGGGAAAAAGGAATGAAATAAATGCCACTTGGCTCAATGCACAAGGACATGTAAGAGGAATAAATGCCTTGTTGGAAGGACCAAGTCCACTTGACCTTTTTTTGAATTCAAATTGAGGGAATATTCCCCTTTTGATGCTTTGTGAGGGAAAATAGAAGAATTAATAAATCAAAGTAATTGATTTATTGTGCAAGTTGTATTCTCTAGAGAATTTTAGTGATAGGGATTAACTTAATCAAGAATTTGATTAATTTAATGAGAAATTAGGAGATGTGACAATTTAGACTTAAATTTATGAATTGATTTAAATCAAATTGAGAGGAAATGATTTAATTAAATAAATGATTTGATTTATTTAATAAAGAAGGAATGTGTTAGATTAAATCAAATAAGGTTTAATTTATTTAATTTAATGAGGAGAGTTTAGAGATTTTAATCAAATAAAATGATTTATTTAATTAAATAGCAATGTAAGGTTAATTAAATTAAATTGATTAATTTAATCAAATGAGGTGATAGACTTAATCAGATAAATGACGATTCATTAGATTAAGGGATAGAATTACGATGAAATGTTGAGGATTTGATCTGAGAGGAAACCTTGTCAGTAATCGGGATCAGGTGTGCCAAAATGAACTTGTACTTTTTCCATGTCTACATTTCGCCCCTCTTTGAAGCAATGTACTTGTTGCATTGATTCAAAGAATAACTGTTGTAATCAAAGTTCAAAATTTCATCGATTTTCAGATGCCCCACTATTGCCCCAGTGGAAGGATTATGCTGGTATACTGCCCCCTCGAGAGATCGAGCGGAAATGTATGATTTTTCAATCGAGATAGCGATAAAATGTGAGAGGAGTGGTTCTATTGATTAGAGGACGTAAGATAATTCTTTGATGTAGACAATTCTGATGATGTATAAATAGTCATCAGCCATGGGTAGCCTCATGTATATTTTGATATGACACACTGATTTTAGATAGAAATGTTATTAGAAATAGAAGAATAAGAAGAATAAGATGGATGGAAGGAGGATCCACACAAGTTCACATTATTACCGATGGTGATGATGATATTGCTTACTAGGAGTTGGGATTTTCAAAGGGCCAATTACTTTATGTTTGATAACACACATAGGTACGAGGCATCAAGGTATAAAGGACCTGGATGTCGTTGTACCTAGTGTGATGGACTTTTGACTTGTCAAACAGATAGGAGTACTCTTGTTCACACTTAGCATACATACTTCGTTCAGGATATAGTTCAGACATTCTAAATATCTCGGGCCAAAACACAAGAAAGCAAGCTTTCCTATGTGGTCAACAAGATACCTAAAATATCTTCCCTACAAATTGAACAAAACATGCACAACTAAGTTATTTTACAAATGTATCCCATAAGCATAGCAAATAAAAAAGATAATGATCGTTGCCCCATTCCTTTCTCTCTAAACCTATTTTGTTTAGGCATCATGGAGAGGTCCTTGGAATGAGCGCAAAATAAGATAAGTCAAAAAGACCAAAATAAAGTAAACAAACAAGCTAATGTTCTTCGTACCGCTAGCCAAGACTAACTACTGTGAGGAGTACCTGATGCTTATGTCCATCACAGGAAAGCTTCATCCTAGGACATGTAGTGATCAGGGTTTTGGTGAGACTGATTTGGGTGATAAGCTATTGATACTCCGAGTTGACCAACTTGCTTGCTTACTGACTTAGACTTGAGACTTTGATGATTAGGTGCTCACTTTGAGACCTGCTAAACTTGCTTCTGACTAACTCACCAAAGGGTGAAGGCGACAATGATTTATTATGAGTGATGACAATCATGGCTGGAAGCGAGATGAAATGGATGCACCATTTTGGATTTTCAGATATTTTGAGGATGTTTTTGGTATTTTCAAGATTTACAACAAATAGACTAACTTAAAGACCTATCCTAGGGGTCTTGGGAGTTGATCCATAGATTAGCCTTGCCTATGTTATATACGCAGAGACCACGTAGTTCGACTGATGACAGACTTGAGTTGATGATAAGATGGACAAATGGATTGCCATTTTATTGCCTAAAGGACTGACTCCAGATGCAGACTAGATGGGCAAAGGGATTGCCAATGTGATGGACGCTTAAGGGAATGACCCTAACTGTCTCGAGGGATGATCAAAGATCAACCTTGCCTACGTTCAAGCTCAAAGACGACGTAGTTCGACAAGGTGACAAACTAACAAGACTCAATGATGAAATTTTTGAAGATTTTCTGAGATTTTGACATGTTTTTGGATTTTCTGATGATTTGGATGTTTTTGGTTTTTTCGCATGATTTTGACAACTTAGATATGGATATGTGATGATATCAGTGCTCTGTTTTGGATTTTGTTGAAAAACCAAGCTTATTGTTGATCAATCGGATTGATGGATTGATTGTTTGACTAAGTGTGTTAAGTCAAACAAAAGTGATAATGCACTCGTAAGTTCCAGGAAGTTGTGTTATCCTAAAGTAAACTCGTACAAAAAGGATAATTTGGCTAGGTGTGTTAAGCCAAACAAGGTGATTATGGATTTGATAATTTGGCTAAGTGTGTTAAGCCAAACAAAGATGATAATGAACTTGTAAACCCAAGGAAGTTGTGTTATCCTAGAGTAAACTCATGCACAAGATGATAGTTTGACTAAGTGTGTTAAGTCAAACAAGGTGATAATGGATTGGATCCGATTGATCAAGATTGATGAAACTTGATTTGGAACAAAATAGCTTTGATGATGTGACGTTGAAGTACACATTAGATGCAACTGATATTGATTGTTTGGATTGATGTTCGACAAAAGATAAATCTTGATAGGGAACGTCGTCTTGCTATCAAAATATGCCATGGGCTAATGATTTGGATCTTGGATCACAAATGCTTGAAAATTTTGATTTTATGTTTTCCAATGTTCGGATCGCCACATAAGTAGGAGGATATATTTCAAAATTTATTCTCGAAGCAAGATGTAATTATCTACCCACAGTGTCTAGCAATGTATGGAATTCTAGGGATGGATTCTTGGATACATAGACGAACGAATGGATATGGATCATCTTGTGATAAGATAAGGGTGTTCAAATAGAGGATGCTCATTCGGATAATGCTTCAAGGCTCAGATAGCGTTGGGTAGGATAGGATCAATGAAAATGACCCATGTCAAGATGTTTACCATAAACAAGTGTAAAGCGTGCACCAAACCTTCATCAAGATCTAGATAAGGTAGATAAATGGCAATGTGTTGGATAAATGGTTCATGGATGAACGATTGATATGGCCGAAATGTTGGCTTTATTATGGATGTGATAAGATGCTTTCTCCTGAACTGGCGTACGTAGATGCTCGATTCTACACATGACACCTGTTTGCCAAGTTTTCATCATGGTACTTGTCCAAAGTGCCACCGTAGTGGTTTTCACTAGAGGATGATTTTTTTCTTTACTATTTTCAATCCTTTTTCTGATTTTTATATTTTTTGATTTTTTTGTTGTCACCAAGACACCTGTTTGCCAGGTTTTCATCAAGGTAACCATTTTTTTAGGACATTTTCTGATTGTTTTTGTATTTTATGTGAGATTTTAAGTTGATGCTGAACCACTTGGTGGTGCTGATGTTGATGTTTTTGTCATATTGTGCCATCGATATCCTGATTGAAGAAGTTGTTTTTCCAAGATGCATGCACATGAATGCAACTTTTGAGAAATATGTTTTGCTTTGCTGATACCGGAGTTAACTCTGTCTTTGTGCGCACATCGTGATAGATTGCCTTTAGAGTCCTTATGATGAAGGGTGACTACCAATACATGGTCAATGTGAGAATTGGATATAATGCATGGAGGCATGGATGGAGTGTGTTTAGGGATAAAAGATGGATTGGTTGAAATTTTGGAACCTTTGACTCTCCAAACTTGGGAAGATGAGCAATGATGGGTGGATACGGAAGTGTGTGTGGAATTAGGACCAACTGCATGATACACTTTGTATGTTGCTTGAGAAGCTTTATTTTTCCTTTGTGGACATCTTGGATGGATATTGTTCCCTTTTTTATTTTTCCCCATAGTTTCTTTGACTAATGGGGTTTGATAGGGATAATATTTCTTTGTATTCTTTGGTATCCATATGTATTTGATTTGTACTTCATGCTTCTTAGCTTCTTTCTTTGTGTTTTGATTCTCTTTCTTTTGTTGTTGGTCCCAATTCGTGGATGGGGTGATGGGTGGATGAAGATTCGTGGTGTGGTGGGTTGTAGTATTGGCATTGGTTTCATCATGAGGATTCTTCATGCTCCCTATGTTGATGTTTGCTCGAGATGAAGTTGCCCCCAGTTTTTGTGGAAGTGTCACTGATATGCGTATGTCCCTTGATTGTCGAATAACCAAAGCCTTGACGCTTAGGATTGCCAAAAATCTGCACTGGTTCCAAGATACCCTGTTCATGTAGGCCTAATCCTTTGCCTTGATAATTCATCTGCTCAAAAAATTTATCTGCAATAGGATATGATTTACCTTGGAAACAAGGTGCTAATCCTTTTGTGCTCTATTGTGGACCTTCAAAAGTGTCAGCTTCTTTAGTGATGAGATAGCTTTCCCTTAAAAAGGTGAGTGATCCAAGTTTATAAGTGATAGGATCCTCCGCATGTGGGATGACTTTCTTATTGATATCTTCAGTTTGATCTTGTCAGATATCAGATTGTAGTGCTTCTTCAAGAAGTGTTGATGCTTCACTGTCCACACAAAAGTCTTCCTCATGACTCACTTCATAGGATGTTTCTGATTCATGACTTATGTAGAAGCCTTCTTCATGATTTGTTTCTAATATGTCTCTGCATTTTTCTATATCTTGATCATGTGTACAAATGTTAGGACTAGGAGACTCTTGTACCTTGGTAATGATGTCAAGAGTATGAGACTCTTGTTTTGAATGAAGATCATCTACATGTCCCTCCAAAGAAAGCATCTTATGGGTAGATGGAGGAGTATGTCCTATGTGGATGTGGTCATCTTGTATGGATAGGAGACTGTCCATTATATCATTATAGTAGCTTGAAGATGCAAATTCTTGATCTTGAATGATTTCATAATTGCTTTTGACATGCTTTGGATCAAGTTCTTGACATGGGTCAATTTCAAAGAATGGATTTCTTTCTTGGATATCTTCATTAGGCATAGGAAGATTCTCAAATGTCATGAGGTCAAAGGATGGCCATATGTTCTGGAGAGGATCATTGCTAGACCTTGGTGAAATATGTTCATCATGCTTTGGAGTGAATTCTTGAGATATGTCCTCTAACTCATTAGATGATGTAGAGACATTTTCAACATGATCATTGGTCGAAGGATCTTGATCATCATTTTTAACGATTGTGATGGGAATTTGTTGCAAGCTCCGTTGTGGGAGTAAGGCATGTGTTTTCTGCTGAGTCAACAACGCTTGTTGTTGGTCGTGTTGTTGTTGTGCCAACAATGCTTGTTGTTGGGCTTGTTGTTGAGCTGCTTGTTGATGGATTGCTTGCAATAATGCCCTGAATTGTGCTTGTGCTTGTTGGGCTGATTGAGCTTGGTGTTGGGCTTGAGCTTGAGCCTGTGCTTGTTGGGCTACTTGAGCCGCTTGCACAATTTGTGCGGCTTGTTGGGATTGGAGTGCCTTTTGGCGGGCAGCTTGTTGTGTGGCTTGCAACATGATGGAGAATGAATTGGTCATGTTGTGCTTTGGCGGTGGTGGCGGTGGTGGTGGAATGGGAATGGTGTTGATTTTTGGGGTTGCTTGGATGGTTGCCACCTGTTGTTGTGATACCGATGGCAAAATGGGATGATTTGGTATGATGTTTTGATTTGGCATGATAGATTGAAATTGAACATTGTTATGGTTGAGCATAATATTGCCTTGATTTAGGTAACTTTGATTTTGCATGGTGTTACCTTGACTTGCATCAACATATGGAGTTGCCAATATATTGCTAGGATTTTGAACAACATTAGGGGGATTTGCAAGCATATCTATCCCAAAATTCACCAAGTGTGAACTAGAAATGTTCATGTTCAACAAACTTGTATTTGGCATGTATGGATTTGGTGGGATAATGTTGTTTGGAAAAATCATGCATTGAGTGTTTGGTTGATAGATTTGTAGATTTGGACTTGGATTTTGGGAAAGGTGTTCCAAAATTTATATTGGGCATACTCACATTTGTTGTACTTCTGAGGTTTGGAGGAGATAATGATGCCATGTATAAATATGAGTTTTGATAATCAATTGGTATTGTGAGACTTGGATAGCTTGGTTGACTTGGATTACTTATGATGTATGAATTAAGTTTATATTCCATGTCCCTCTTGTGTTTTGACCTTGTTGCGAGAGTGAACCCCTAAGGTGCTTAATGATTAGATGAAAGATGAAAGGGGTGAATGATATGGGTGCTTTAAACTTTTAGAAACTTTGGATCAATGCTAGACTTTAGGAGTTGGTTTGATTTGATTTGGGATAGTTTGACTAGGTGTGTTAAGTCAAACAAGATGATTATGCACTTGCAAACCCTAGGAAGTTGTGTTATCCTAGAGAAAATGTGTACACAAGATGATAATTTGGCTAGGTGTGTTAAGCCAAACAAGGTGATTTTTGAACTTATAAACCTTAGGAAGTTATGTTATCCTATAGGTAAATTCGTTCAAGAGGATTGATTATTTGACTAAGTGTGTTAAGTCAAATAAGGTGATTTTTATTTTCCAAAAGTCTAACATAAATGATGTTTCCAAGGTTCCAAAAGTTGATGGTGAGATGGAAATTTGATTGATGTTTGGATGAATGGGTGAAGTGTTTGAATTGATCCTAGATGACCCTATGAGGACTTACTTACAAGACCAAGGTGATGAAGAACATGCTTTTCCCTAGAAGAAACTCAAACCAAAAGACCAATGTCTACATGAAAACCAAATGACTCAAAACGGATCAAGCACATGTGTGGTTCAATTGTTTCTTTATCTTGGCTTTAATGATTTCTTTTTACCAAAGACACTTGCTTGCCTATGTTTCAAACTATATGTCTAATGTCCTACTTTCTTTCTCATCCCACAAGGTCCATTGTGTGGAAATCGAGGAAAATAGGGCAAAAGTTCCCTATGTTTATCCTTATTGGAAACAAATGATGATAGAACTTGTACACTTAGAAACCTCTAGGAATGTGACTCCTAGGGAAAGCAAGACTGGGCAAGTTTGTCAATGGGTATTTGTTTCCCACAAGGTGTTTGAAATTTCAAGGTTTTCTGTGTATGTTCATTTTTCAAATGTTTCCAAGATCAAGCAATGTGTTCTTCCAAGCACTTTTAGAATCCTAGGTTGATGAGACAATACCTTGTTGGGTTCCCACTTGGATAAATCTAGCTGCGCATATCTTGTGCGAATGGCTAAATGCTTGACCACACTGGCTCCCCTCCATGGCACTCACTTATTCGGGTCATCCAAGCATTAGTACCCATGAATCTCCCATGGCATACTTTCCATTTCCACAACAAGACCGCATGTTACGTGGGGCGGCTTCAAAGGACATGACCTTTTGCACCAACAAGATAGACAAGGTTTTGGCCTTTTTCTAAACAAAGGGTTCTAATTTAGGCATTCCGTTCATGGGGGATTATCCAACATCGGTGAGAGTCCATTGTTGTCCATCTCGTCAGAATAATCCTCGTGATATTGGCCTTTGTTCCAATATCCACACTTATATCCCAGGTGGAAGTCGCTTGGCTTTAGCATGTTCCCGGTTGGGTCGTTCCCTTGGGTGATTACTTTTTCCCACAAGGCAGGCCCTCTAAGTTAACAAAAGTGAGCTAACATATCCCGTCGTTCACACAACCCTTGTTGAAAAACAAAGGGGAGAACCTCCGCAATATATTATGCTCACACTCGCATGTTTTGTTCAATTTTAAGTGCCCAAATAAAAATGTGGGGGCAATCTTTTTGACAAGTTAGTATCACTAAAGTTCTTTTGATTCTCAAGATCGCTATAAAGCGCGAGAGAAGCGCATACGCATTTTAATGATGTTAATTTGTAAAAAAGTTTGCAAAACATAAAAGACACTTGTTCATTTTAACCTTCAAAGCAATGATGAATTCTTTTTAAGCACCAAATGAAGTGTGAGTTTGCCTTGTTCAATTTTAGACCCAAATTGAAATCTAGTACATTTCTAAGGTTCAATTTTTAACCAAAAGATCAAGTCAAAATGGTTAATTTTAAGCCCCAAAAAATAGATGTGAGATGTTTTAAAACTAAAATAAAGATCTAGCTCTACAAGCATTAAAAAATGCTTTTGTTATTTTCTCCGATCTTGTTTTGTCTTGGCTTGACTCCAATGTTCAACTTTCAAAAGAAAATATAAAGTTACTTAAATATTTCATAAAAATATCTCATGTATTAATGCCCTAATCATAAAAAATTACCATTTTAAAAAAAAACTTAACCCCCTTATGAACGCAAAAAAAAATTTCTTCCTCACTATTTATTTCCCAAATTAAATCCTCTGTTGTTTTACCGCAGGCTGCGGTGTCGCGATTGGTGGCTAAAGGTAGTCTGGTGGCAGGCTCTACCACCTTACCGCAGACAGTCTAAGGGGAACCCGCGGTAGCGCGGTGGGCAAAGCTAGCAACAGCAAGTGCATCGGTTAAGGTTACCGCGATACCGCGATAGGTAAGGTGATAGACCGTGGTGATGCGGTGAAGACTGTGGCAGTTACCGTGCTAATGCAAGTAAGGGAAGGGGAATCGGCAGTGATGCGGTGCTGTCAAGTGATGGTCAGAGTCACAATTAGCGGGTTTACCGCAGTACCGCGGAGGATCAAATGGTAGACCGTGGGATGGCGGTGACAATTAAACAGATAGGCAGCACACGGTTAACCACACCACCGCGGTCGAGGAAAGTTATCCAACGGTAATGCAGTGAGCATCACTCTACTATGGATAGAAGGGATGAGGTGGCAGTAATGCGGTTAACACCGCTCTACCACAGACGGATACAGACGAGGTGGCGGCTAAGTGGTGAGTGGCTTGCAAGATAGTGAGTGGAAATCATGATACAGTGGGTGACCAAAGTGCGTGGCATGGTAACGAGGTAAGGAGTGGCATAGGAAACCGTGAGGCATCGGTGAGAATTACCGCACAACCGAAGGGGGCCCCGTCACAGACTGTAGTAGCGCGGTGGGAAGAGGTGAACAGTAAATTGATACTTCACCGCAGAACCGCGAGAGGTGAACGTGGGGGCGTGGTAGAACGGTGGACGGAGGACAACAACAGCAAAAAGGAAAAGATGTCTGCACAGGGGCGCGGTAAAGAGATGAGGCGATTGTGTGAGAGAACCATGAGGAGAAAGGAAAGCACAGGGAGGAGGAAAATTCACAGTGAGACCGAATGATTAGCATAAAATGTAAAGAAGATTCAAAGCTTGCATTTATACAAACAAAAAAAACTTCTTTCTTATCTTTGACCGAAAGGAATTATGCATGAATAACAGCGAAGGCTATTGTTAATAGAACAGTTAAATATTTTGAGCCAGATTTCCTACAAACAAAGACATTAGTGAGATTGTAACAGAATAAAATCTAGGATTCAACCCTCCTTCTAGCGCCAGAATGTGGATGCTAAAAATCTGCAAACGAAAATCATCTCAAACAATTTCATGTTGTTAGCACGAAAGTTAGTTTAAAACAACAAATTTAACATCCCTATGAGATACTTAATCATGTCTAAATATGCAACTAATGAGCATAAAAATAGGTTAAACAGAAGCATATAAAAGCATGATTAAATCTTCATCCCATAGTGGATTGGTGCCACCATTGTTGTGTAGTAAGCAGCCCTTTCCTAATCCTGTTGTAAGCTTGATGATTGTTGATCCACTTTGTTGATGAGGAACGAGATGAATTTGAGTATAGTAAGTTTACTCAAAATGGTGGATGGATAATGAGGAGAGAAGCCTCCAATTTATAGATTTCTAAACTAGAAAAAAGAGTGAAAATAAGCAATGTGGGATCATTCAACACCCAATGGCCAAGTGCCACTTGTCAAGATGTGAATGGCTAAAGGTTGTGCACATTTTGGCCAAAGTGCCAATAAATGCAATTAGGTGGCATTTCAAATTTGAGAAATGACATGTGAGAGGGAAAAAGGAATGAAATAAATGCCACTTGGCTCAATGTACAAGGACATGTAAGAGGAATAAATGCCTTGTTGGAAGGACCAAGTCCACTTGACCTTTTTTTGAATTCAAATTGAGGGAATATTCCCCTTTTGATGCTTTGTGAGGGAAAATAGAAGAATTAATAAATCAAAGTAATTGATTTATTGTGCAAGTTGTATTCTCTAGAGAATTTTAGTGATAGGGATTAACTTAATCAAGAATTTGATTAATTTAATGAGAAATTAGGAGATGTGACAATTTAGACTTAAATTTATGAATTGATTTAAATCAAATTGAGAGGAAATGATTTAATTAAATAAATGATTTGATTTATTTAATAAAGAAGGAATGTGTTAGATTAAATCAAATAAGGTTTAATTTATTTAATTTAATGAGGAGAGTTTAGAGATTTTAATCAAATAAAATGATTTATTTAATTAAACAGCAATGTAAGGTTAATTAAATTAAATTGATTAATTTAATCAAATGAGGTGATAGACTTAATCAGATAAATGACGATTCATTAGATTAAGGGATAGAATTACGATGAAATGTTGAGGATTTGATCTGAGAGGAAACGTTGTCAGTAATCAGGATCAGGTGTGCCAAAACGAACGTGTACATTTTCCATGTCTATAGATACTATACATTTCAGCAACTCAGTCGGCATTAGGGGCTCTTCTTGCACAAAACGATGATCAAGGTCATGAAAGAGCAATCTACTACATCAGTCGTACCTTGGTAGGATATGAATTAAATTATAGAAACATTGAACGTGAATGTCTTGCGGTAGTCTTTGCTACTCATAAACTTCAGCACTATATGCTAAATCGTCAAACAATTTTGGTCACAAATATTGATCCCCTCAAGTATCTCCTAAGTAAAGCAACATTAACAAGTCGATTGGCTAAATGGGTTATGATAATTAGTGAGTATGAAATCCAATATTTGGAGAGGAAGGCTATAAAAGGGCAGGTGATTGCAGATCAGTTAGCGGATGCACCTATGAAGGCAGACCATCCTTTAGTGGCAGATTTTCTTGATGAATTTCTTTTCAACATTGACATTAGAACCAAATGGAAATTATACTTTGTTGGGTCACATAAAAATCATGGTTCAAGAGAAGGTATCCTATTTGTTACACCTCAGGGCGATACTATTCCTAAATCATTCAGGATTGCTTTCCCTTGCACCAACAACATAGCAGAGTATGAAGCCTTAGTGACAGGACTAAGAATGGCAACCCATTGGAAGATTAAGAGTCTACATGTTTTTGGCGATTCTCAGCTAGTAATCCGGCAAGTAAGTGATGATCATGAGACTAAGGATGAGAAGCTTTCCCCCTACAAGCACATGGCCGACAATTTCAAGCAATACTTTGATGACATTACCTTTCAACAAATACCACGTGTAGACACCGAAAAATTGGTCTAGGCCTGTGAGTACACATTCGACATAATTTTCTTTAGTCTCTGGTCATAATTAAATAATTTTTATTATTTAATTACCTTTTCTAACACATATTTCTTATATTAATTAAATACCCCTTTTTAAATTAATTCATAAATAACATTTATTCACCTTGATTAATTAATTAAATCATATTTGTTTAATTATGTCGCTAACTAATTAATTCTTCCTTCTCAATTAAATAATTCATTATTTAATTACCCCCTTTATCATATTTCAACTTTAATTAAATATCTTTATTTAATTATTCATTTAACCCCCTTTATCCATAATTAAATATTTATTATTATTTAATTATTCAATTTATTTTTTTCAATAGTCAAATTAAATAAATTATCTTTATTTATTTGATTAAATTCAATTCATTTTTGAATGTTGAATTAAATTAGCATTTAATTCATTTATTAATTATTTGTCACATTCTTTTATCATTCAGTTATCTAAGTCATTCACTCACCTTCTGACTCGAAATCTATTTTTAGTTCTCCAGTTATCTCTGGATTCAACACCTATTTATCTCTACGAGAAGACTCTCTGTCACAACTAGTCAATTAACTAGTTCTAACTCCTATTTGCTTGAATGCATTATTCTTCGAGTTCTAACTTTGTCTTTGACATACAAATTCTATTTCTTTTGTTTTCGAAGACTCTTAACTGAAGATTAAGCTCACGTTCTAACTTAGTCTTTATCTTGCAGTCTTTCCTGACTCATGTTCTAACTCACATCGCATGGAATTCATCAATCTCATCCATCGATCTCTCTTTTCAATCTGAGCCGATCGTTCGAAAACCCAAAATCTATAAAATGACTTGTCATTATCATTATTCCTCCTCCTAGAAATCATACACTTTTGAGAAGAAACTTATCTTTGATATTTTTCTTAGACATTCAATGAAGTTATGCTTGCATTCAAACACAAAGATCTGAGGGCAAGAATACAAAAAAGGAAAAATGGAGAAGAGCAATCAAGATAATTCGAAGGAGTGAACGCGTATTCGGTGAGAGCTTTACATTAATTTGTTTAGTTATTATGTTTACTTACTCGTTCTTTGTTGTTTAATTTAGATTAATTTTGATTAGATTAGGATTGACATCATTTATTCTAGTTTGCAGATATCCTTATTCCAGATCTTTAATCTATGTTACATTTGGTGAACCCGACGTGAACACGCTTCAAAATTTGTACATCTTTTCGTCTTTTCGTTTTTCCATTTTTTTTAATTTTTTTTGCAGGTTATCGTACGACGCACCGCATTTGTTCGACATACCGACGCATCTATATCCACGAGATGCATCTGCTAACAATAGTGACGCATCTACCAGTTTGCATCGCATCCGCGAAACTCTGAGCCGCATCCGCCTGTCAACAATTCCCAAACTGCATCCGCCTGTCAACATCGAGCCGCATCTGTGACTCGAAATGCTGCATTTGCCTGGTAATTAATTTTCATTTTTTTGGTCATTTACATACATTCATTTTTTTTTCATTTTCGTTGTTTGGGTTATTTTCATTTTCGTTAATGTTTGGTTACAGTTTTGTTAAGGTGGATTAACTTAGTGTTTGCAGGACAAAGCATAGAAGACCATAAAAACACAAACCATTATTTTTTGCAGGATGAAAGTCGAAGGCACCAAAAACACAAACTACTAATCATTCTTACATGCAAGACCTAATTCCTTTTTCTTTATTTATTTAGCAAGCTTTCTATTTGGTAGATAGATAATTGTCATTTGGATTAAAAAGAATCAGTGTCTACTTTATTTGGTGCAAAAGCACAATTTTGTAACCCTTACGATTCAGTATATCAGAGCATCCTCTCCCCATGTGTAGTCATGAAATCCTAGGTGTAAGAGAAACATTTACTGACTATAGAACTTGGGCTTGTTTTGGTGGGAAAAAGTACTCACCCCAAGATGACTCAAACCAGTAACACGCTTTAGCCAGCGACTTCCACCCAGTATATAAAAATGGATTTCTAGGAGAAACCCCAAAAATCACACACACTATTCTGACGAGATGGATAGAAATGGACTCTCGCCGATGTTGGATAGTGCCCCATAAACGTAATACCCTTATTAAACACCTTGTTGTAGATATAACAAAATCCTACCTACTTGTTGGTGCAGCAGGGTCGGCCTTGTGAAGTCGTCTTACATTCTTATGGTTTATGTGTGGAAATGAGATGTATGCCATGGGAGTTTCATGGGTATAGTAGTTTGGCTGCCCCGTATAAGTGAGTGTCGCAGAGGGGAGCTAGTGGGGTCAAGCTACTAGTCATTCGCCATAAATATGCGTAGCTGGAGAAATCCAAGTAAAAACTCAACAAGTATTGTCCAAAAAGCCTAGGTTGTAAATTTTTTTTGAGTCTTAACAGTTCTATCATCACAAACTGAAAATACATTGAATGTTGTGTTTGTTTTTTGTTGTATTCATCAAAAATATTGATCAACAAACAGAGTCAGTCAAAACAACTTTCGGGAAAACTTCAACTATCAAAAACATGAGTCGCAACTGTCAGTTTTAACGCCGCATCTATCTTAGCGAGTTGCATTTGTTAGGGGAAATGCCGCATGTGTCTCTCAAAAAATTCATTTTTTCATAGTCTGGATGTTACGAGCCGCAACTGTCATATTTTGAGTCGCATTTGTGCATGCAAACTGCATTTGTCATAGGAAAAACCGCAACTGTTAGAAAAACCACATGCGTAATTGCGAACCGCATCTGTTAAAAATTATGAACTTTGTCAGTGTCCGTAATGAGGTTTTAGTCAAATCACCACATGCATAATTATAAACCGCATCTGTCAAAATTTGAACTGCAACTATTAGGTGAACCGCATTTGACTGTCAACAGAAAACTTCAAAAACCACAAACTGAGTCTGAAACATCACTGTCATTTTTGCTTCTAGTTCTTAAGATCAACCTTGGATAGAAACTCTTAAATTTTGCTCAAAAACCTTGCATCATTAGGTGTCATATACGTCTTAGTCACAGTTCAACATCTTGGTCATAGTCATCCTAAGTTGCATGCATATAGATACTTCCTAGGAAATTACATATCACAGAATACATAACTTTCCTCATCATTGGAAACATTCATGTTCCGGTTTTTCATAATCATTGAACCTAGTTAATTTAGTCCCATTTAGTGGATCTTTTAAACTCAACAGTCTAGTTTGGAAAATTCACCTTGTCAACTGTCCTTGTCCTACAATCAGGTTCCTTGGTCAAATACAAATCATTGCATGCATTTATTCAATAGTTGGTAGGTTATACCCGTCTTAGACTCAGTTATCATCATAGTCTACTCAAGATTTTGCATATTGTCCATCCTATCATACATCATCTTAGTATACGTCGTTTTAGAGATCACTTTAGCAACATCATTTATTGTCAAAAAAATCCAAAAACATAGACATAGGTCATATCGGTTTTTAGACATAGTTTGCATTACCCCATTTTGAGAAATATTTTCATGGTCAAAACAAGGTCTCAAAAGAAACATAAAGCAATATTAGACCCCAACGAATTCATCAATCCATTCAGAAATCAACCATTAGAAGTGAAAGACCACACAAACCTTTTCTTGAAAAACACATCACTAGGGACACACGTGGACGAATTTATATAGAAGACATAGATGTCGTTGTACAAGATCCTGAGTTTGTGTCCTTTATGGATGAGTGTTTGGCAAATGATCCCAAACACTATCTAGCAAAGTTGCTAGTAGAAGGTGCCACACTACCACCAGGGTTTGATATTCCTATACCGAATCAGAATACTCAAATAGGAAATATTCCTATACCGAATCAAAACACTCAGATAGGAAATATTCCTATACCGAATCAGAACATTCAGACAGGAAACATCCCTATACCAAATTAGAACATTCTAACAGGGTATATTCCTTCACCAAATCACAACCCATCACAGAACATGGCATATCAGAACACCTACGATGATCCAAACAACGTAAACAACATTTCCTTGACACAAGTAGATGTTCTCCAAAACCAAATGAAAACTCTTCAACAACAGATGGACAACATGTCTATGTCAGGGAAATGAACTATCTCAGCACAAGACCTATGTCCATGTCCCTTTGACAAAGCACTTTATATGACACCTTTCCCCCATGGATACATTATACCAATTTTGCCTAAGTATAATGGGAGAAAGAATCCTTTGGAACACATTATAGAATTCTCAACGGCATGCATGGACATATCATATGACCCCACATACTTGATGAGACTATTTCCACGAACCCTTATCAGGATTGGACTAGAATGGTTTTCTAAATTACCATATGGCATACGATCCTGGGGTGAATTAGCTTAGAAGTTTGTTGAACATTTTTCCTTTAACATAGACAATGAAGTAACAATAGCAACCTTGTTCCACACAATACAAGAAGATGGTGAAACTTTCACCACTTTCTTCAAGAGATGGAGAAGTCTACCTAGTAGATGTCCAGTTGAAATACCAAAAAAGCAAAAGGTTACGATATTCTTAGAAAATATCAATTCAAAACTGTGAAGTGACTTAAGGGTACACTATTGTACTTCATTCCTAGACTTGGTACAAAAGGGAATCATCCTTGAAAAAGGCCTTATAGACAAAGGATAAATTAAGGTACCAAGCAGAAATCCAGTTATCCAACATCAGAACGCACCAAACGATAGAAACAAATTCTGGTCTAGAAAGAAAAATGTTACAAATGACGGCATTGTCGATGCTAAAAACATACATACGGGACCAGTTATTACACTTAGAGGTTACAACTCCAATCAATACGTGATGAATAGTCCAGATCAAACCGCCAATTATGTCCAAAATTCACAGTAACAACGACCTCAAAGGAGATTTCCTACATGTGAATTTACACCTTTAGGACAACCAATCGAGACGATTTTCAAAGAATTGATTAAACATAATCTCATCAAACCTTTGGAACCAAGAGAATATGATGCTAGAAAATTTAAACCTTCATGGTGGGACTAAAATTCCTATTTTGACTATCATCGAACAAAAGGACACAACCTACAACAATGTCACCAATTGAAGAATATTATACAAGACTTTGTTGAAAACGGAACAATAGAGGTCGGTGGGCAGAAAAATACCAAGAACAGTGATCATAAGGTCTTCATTGACCCGTTACATGACCACACGATAGGAAAAGTGTCTAGTTTAGGAACCAAGAATAATCCATCAGCCAATTCTACCAATACCAAGTATGACTATGGTAAAGGAATGATCATAATTCACCTCCGAGCCGAAAATGAGAATGTTAATACCATCATCATTAAGAAGCATCCAGAATGTAATGTAAACACATGCATAACTAAGATTACTATTCCAAGACCTTCTTCTTTTGAACCACCTGCACAGTCTTCCAAGTCTAAGTACAATCTCCTTGATCAACTGAGAAAAACCCCCACATATATCCATCTTGGAATTGTTGACTTTATCACCTGAGCATCAAGCCATTCTATACAAAGCTTTACAGAACATGATTGTTCCTACAAACTTAGATGTCAATAGTTTCGAAGAAATGGTAGGATATTTAACCAAATCGCATCATGCCACATTTTCCCAACAAGATTATTCAACTAAAAAGTCTGATCATAATGACCCCTTACATATTGAAGTCTTAGTCCATCAAACTAAAGTCCGATGAGTCTTGGTAGAAAAAGGAGCAGGTTTGAACCTGTGTACCCTAAAATTGGTGAAGGCATTGGGATTCTTAGAAGACTGTGTAGACACCTCTAAGAGTATAGTCATCAATGCTTACGATGATGAGGAAAGATCATCCAAGGGAGTTGTCACACTCCCTATCAGAATTGGCCCAGCAATCATGAACACCAACTTCCAAGTCTTGGATCTCACCCTTTCGTACAACTTGTTGTTAGGTAGACCTTGGATAGACACAATGAAAGTTGTACCTTCAACATATCACCAATGTCTTAAATTCTCGTATAATGGCACGGATATCACGATTGATGGTGATCCAAATCCTTTTCAATATTGTACAAGCCTAAGAGAAATTCCACAATAACAGGTACCAGTTAACCAAGAAGCTTCATCATCCACTTTATCCTATACGTTGACCCATCGCATCTTACCAAGTCCATTTCATTCAAACCACCATCATCAACTCCTAAGCTCGAGATCCAAGACAAGGGTTGTGGTGAATATCATATAAAGGCATCATATTGTCAGTTAACTGATTCCACCTAAGGCATATGGCTTACCCATGGCAGATAGAAGACAATCAGTAGTCACATTTCATGTTCCCTCTACAATGACATTGACCAAATGGGGAGAGTTGAGTGAAGAAATTGTCGATCAAGGTGATATTAACTCCTAGTTTTATCAAGAAGACAATGAATACCCCTCGTCGTCTATTCTAATAGCTAAGGACCAATATGGAAAAAAATTTAAGATAATGCAAAACGAAGGCTATGATGGGCACAGTGGGTTAGGACTACATCAAAATGGAAGGACAGAACATATCACTGTCTCACCACGACCGAAATACCTAGGGCTAGGGTTTCAACCACTTAGAATTGGGTTTCCTAGTACTTCGTCACCATTTCAAGAGGAAGTGAGTGCGCACAGATATCGAGATATCTCATGAACCACTTCCCCCAATTTACGATAAACCCCCAGTTTACAATCAATCCGCTGACTCAAGCGATTGTGAATGGGATTCCCTTTCCTCTACCAATACCATGAATATAGATGCTCTATTTGGAGAATTGGACCTAAAGATCAAACCTATCCCAAACTCATCTAGTCCTCATCATAGGAAACACTTTTCCAAAGAAGAATGGAAAAAGATTCTATTATTGGGAAACCCTTGATCATGCATCTTGGGCACCTGACAAACCATCTTCTGACGATTCAGCCCTTACTATAGTCCCACAACAGAGTTTACCTACCCATAAGAAGAAGAACAAGAACGAGTTAGTAACTCTGACGATGACATGCCCCTTATATATCCCAAACTTATCAATTGGGATCAACAAGGTATACCCATCATAGATACATTCGAGAATGACGAAGCATTAGCTTAGTTCATGGGACTTCCAGAAGGCATACCTAGAGGGGATCATAAAGTTGGTTTTACCATTGACTTGGATGACAAAGCATATTTTGGGGAGTCTATTTACACCTCTAGTTGCAAAAATGAGAATAAAAAGGAAAAAGACAATGAAAATAAAAATGATGAGTCCCTAGGTGAAAACTGAAAGGTGTCTTTGGAGAAAGAAACAATCAAAATAAAGGATGTATCTAAGGGAAAAAACCTTTCAGAGGCACCCAAGGATAGAGGTTTAAATATTCTCCCCGTTGAACAGGAAAATTCACCTATGCTAGTAGAAGAGTTTGTTGAAGTCAACATAGGTACAGAAGAGAATCCTCGAAAGGTATATTTTGCAAGTTCTTTAACAGAGACAGAAAAACCTGAGTTTAAGGACTTCTTCAAAAAGAGATAGATGAACTTTTCTTGGTCATATGCTAACATGCCTAGGCTGGATCTAGACCTATTATTGCACCATTTACCACTACAACCAAGTATTAAGCCAATCAAATAGAAGTTAAGGAAAATGCATCCGCAAATTGCTCTATTGGTCAAAGTAGAACTCAAGAAACTTTTGGATGTAGGATTCATAAGGACGATAGTTTATGCAGACTCGATATCAAATCTTGTGCCAGTGACTAAAACAATTGGGGGCATCCGCATTTGCATAGACTTTAGAGACATCAACAAGGCATGTCCTAAGGATGGCTTCCCTTTTCCCAACATAGATATGATAGTAGATCTTACAGCCGGATACGAGATGCTATCCCTCATGGATGGTTTCTTTGGATATAACCAAATCAAAATAGCAACTGAAGACCAACACAAGACAACTTTCACGTGTCCATGGGGCACATACTGTTGGAATGTTATGCATTTTGGCCTTAAGAACGTAGGAGCTACCTATTAATGGGCAATGACTATGATTTTCCATGACTTTATACATATTCTCATGGAAGATTATGTAGATGACATTATAGCTAAATCAGAAACAAGGGAAGATCATTTGAAGGTTCTAGACAAGATATTCGAGATGCTAGAGAATTACAACGTCAGGCTAAATCTGAAGAAGTGTGTCTTTGGAGTAAAATTAGGGAAACTCCTATGGTATATCATCTCTAGAAGAGGCATTGAAGTAGATCTAGAGAAGGTAAGATCTATCATAGAAATGCCTCCTCCAGTCAGCATAGGTCATCTAAGGACACTACAAGGAAGGTTACAAACTATCAGGCGTTTCATAGAACAACTAGCAAATAAAATACACCCATTTCAACATCTTCTCAAGAAAGGAGTACCATTTGTGTGGACACCTAAATGTAAGGACACTTTCCAACAAATCAAGGATTATTTTCTCACTCCACCAGTTTTGATGCCACCTACAAATGGAAAACCATTGATACTATACATTTCAGCAACTCAGTTGGCATTACAAGCTCTTCTCGCACAAAACAATAATCAAGGTCATGAGAGAGTAGTCTATTACATCAGTCATACCTTAGTGGGATATGAAATGAATTAAAACAACATAGAATTTGCCTATCTTACGGTAGTCTTTTCTACCCAAAAACTTTGGCACTATATGCTCAATCATCAAACAATGTTGGTTGCAAAGATTGATGCTCTCAAATACCTCCTAAGTAAAGTAGCATTAACAGGTCGATTGGCTAAATGGGTTATGATACTTAGCGAGTATGAAATCCAATATTTCGAGAGGAAGGCTATAAAAGGACAGGTGATTGCAGATCAGCTAGCAGATGCACCTATGAAGGTAGACCATCCTTTAGTGGTAGACTTTCCTGATGAATTTATCTTTAACATTGACATTAAAACTGAATGGAAACTATACTTTGATAGGTCACATACAAATCGTGTCTCAAGAGCAGGTATCCTATTTGCTACACCTCAAGGTGATACCATTCCTAAATCATTTAGGATTGCTTTCCCTTGTACCAACAACATAGAAAAGTATGAAGCCTTAGTGACAGGATTTGGCAGCTCAGTGGAAGATTAAGAGTCTACATGTTTTTGGCGATTCCCAGCTATTAATCCGGCAAGTAAATGATGATTATGAGACTAAGGATGAGAAGCTCACCCCCTATAAGTGCATGGCTGATAGTTTCAAGCAGTATTTCAATAAAATTACCTTTCAACAAATACCACGTATTCAGAATAGGGTTGCAGATGCTATGGCAACTGTGGGTTCCTTGTTGGATATTCCGAGTAACATGCCTAAGTTTGAGTTTCTATTTGAACAGCTATTGGTCCCCACCTATGATGTCCCTGATACTACGATGGTGTGTACCATTGTTGGTCCTACGTCCCCTTGGTATAAAGACATATTCAACTATCTAATTGACCAAACCTTACCTCTAGACCTGTCAAATAACCAATGCCGAACCTTCATCTGTAATTCAGCTAAGTACACCATCATCGGAGAAACCCTATATAGACGTACCTTAGATAACGCCCTAATGAGATGTCTCAATGTTGAGGAAGAATAAACAACTTTGCGAGCGGTGCACGAGGTTATTTGTGGATCTCATTTGAGTGGTCCTAATTTAGCCCATAAGATTATAAGACTAGGTTATTATTGGCCTACAATGGGGAAAGACTCATATATCTTTGTGAAGAAATGCAGACAGTGTCAGATACATGGAGATTTGATAAGAGCACCAACATAGGAGATTCGTCCGATTACATCACCATGGCCTTTTCCCCAATGGGGACTTGACCTCATAGGTAAGATACACCCTCCATCATCCAACGGCCATAAATTCATCATAATCGCCACTGAATACTTCACCAAATGGATTGAAGCTATTCCCATGACCTACATCACCAATATGCAAATATCTAAGTTTATCCTAAACTATATCATTTGTCATCATAGATAATGGCTGCCCATTCAAGAACCAAGAAGTATGCCATTTATGTGAAGAATTTCATATCAAACATCATTTTTCCACCCCATATTACCCACAAGGTAATGGCCAAGTTGAGGCATCTAATAAAACCATTGTTATAATAATAAAAAATACTATCAATTACGCTGGTCATGACTGGCACCTATAGTTGAATCCTGCCTTATGGGCTTACTGCACAAGCATCCGTACTCCCACTGGCGCCACTCCATATTCCCTTGTATTCGGATCCGAAGCTATCTTACCTATTGAGGTTGAAATACCTTCCTTAAGGGTATCCTTGAAGGGTCACATTGATGATGAAGAATACCGTGTATCTAGGTTACAAGAGCTAGAATTACTGGATGAACGAAGACAAAAAGCACTAGACCATTTGCAAGCATATCAGAATCATCTTCGTCATAGCTATAATAGGAGAGTTCTAAATAGAGACTTTGACATTGGAGACCTGGTTTTAATGGAGAATCCTAAGAACAAAGCTGAATGAGAAAAATCGGGTAAGTTTGAACCTAACTGGTTAGGGCCTTATATAGCCATAGAAGCTTTTCGATCGGGAGCATACCAACTCTCTACTCCTAAAGGAGAACCACTTTTTTCACCTATCAATAGTCTACATCTAAAGAGGTTCTATGCTTAGCTTCTGAGAACCCTTGTCTTAATCTAGAAAATACAAAAAATGGAAAAAACAAAAAAAATAGTTCCCTGGATGAAAACCTGGCAAACAGGCATCTTTGTAACATCAAAAAAATTGGTCAAAATAGTAAAGAGAAATAAATCCGTCCAATAGTGAAAACCTCTTTGGTGGAGCTATGGATAATTACCATGGTGAAAACCTGGCAAACAGCTGCCATGTGTAGTCAAGCTCGCTCTTTCATCTACCAGCATTCCAATCAAACTTTTTCACCATCATTCATAATAAATGGTTGTCTTATCCATTGCTTGGAACAATTGACATCTAACATCCATTATGTCACATTCCCCACTCCATTTTGCATGTCTTATTCCCAACTGAGGGAAAATCCTTGTTATGTGCCCTGACACCTTATACATAACATTGCACCATCGAAAATGTCCTGAAATTTTCCAAAAACATTAGAAAACTTCAAAAATCCAAAAAAATAAAAACATGTCAGAAAATACTAAAAATAGAGTCAAGTCAGTCATGTTCAGTCAGTCATAGTCGAACTACGTTGCCTTTGCGACTGGGACATAGGCAAGGCCATCAGTCGATGTGCCCCTGAGGAATTAAGTCTGTCAGTCTAGGTTTGTCATGTATCACACACATCATAATCATGACTCTTTGTATATTCAAAGTTATTGGTCGTGTCAAACTATGAGGTCTCTACGTGTACAACGTAGGCAAGGCTAATCAATCGATGATCCCCTGAGACCACACTAGGTTAGTCCAATAGGGTTCATAAACAATCATTATCACACAAGTTGCATATCATATTTTATGGCACCTTCTCATGTCATACACTGTCTACACATACACTTTTTATCAGTCAAGGAATCAAAATAAGTCATGCATCAACAAGGAAAAAAATTTCAAACTATCATCTAGTCAAATATCAAACACATCGTCAAAGCTATCAACCTATGTCTTAAGCAAGATATTTCTTTCTTGTCAACAGACATTGTCAAATTTTCATAGTCTCATGATGTTTGTCGCATCAACGTCATCAGGCTCCAACGTCTTATACGGCACGTGTCTTTTCTAAAACCAGGCTTTGTCATGCCTTATACAGATAGTCACCACATCGAAACTAGACTCAATGTCTTATGTGGTATGTGTCATACCTCACATTACGCTCTACAAGATCAAGTTTTGGCGAATACTTTTATTTTGCTTTATGACTTTATATCTTATTTTGTCTTATCTTTTTATCAATTTGTGAATTAAGTCCGATTACTAGCTTTCTCAAGGATGTCTTCGGACTCTTTTTCTTTGACTGTTGTCCATCAACTGTCTTTTTAACATTGGTTTTTGAGCCATGATACTAGTTTCCCCAAGGATGTCCTATCAAGGATTTAGAGGAGCAATGACGTCTCATGACCCGTCTTTTATTTGTCTGTTGTATGTGGTTTGTCTAGACAAAATGACTGGGGAAATTTTTTCCTTAGTATGAGTTAAGACACTCCTTGTCTGTGACTATCTGTTATTCATAGATGGATGACTTTGTACACTATGGTCTATCTCATATCATGGTGTGTACTATCTATTTGTGTCATGTCCCACCCAGTGATGATAAACAAGCAAGCATATAATATTTGGCAATATATCGAAGATTATATGGTTTTCTCAATCAATCAACCTTCATTATTTCTTACTAACATACTGAATTCATTCATGCTAACATTTCTTTTCTTCGACATAAATATAAATTCCTATGACATAACAAAAACATTAGACCATTAACATGTGCATACATTCTAAAAGCATTTCACATAGTTGCATTGCATTTCAAACATATAGGAATGTTAACATCTTCATTACATACATTCGAAATCATTGCATAATAGGCATTTGATCATTATAAGATGCATAATGTAAACATTGCATGTACATATCCCCATCACGTATAAATAAGCATCATATAGAATCATCATAAAATGCATAACTCATAACATGTAGAAACATTCATTCATAACACATGTGCATACATCATCTAGGAAACATAATCATGTAGAAATAATGCATCATCCATAAAATATAATTGCATATCATATAGAAGCCGCCAAAAAAATCATATATATATATCACTCAAAATGGTGTGTCACAGTACAATGTCCGAGTGTATCCATAAATAAAATGAGATCGCAGGCTCTCGGATCAAAATACAATGTCTACATGTATAACAACCATATCATCATGTCCCACTACCACTACTATCATGTGGTGAAGGTGGTGGGAAAAGCTGCGAAGGTTCTCTCTGTGAGGTGGAAGGCCTCTCATATAGACCTACCCTCGGTGGTCCTACCACACCCTCTGTACTCTGTGTCCTGGTATCACTCCTGCTCTGTGATCTCTGACTGTGCACCTCTGAAAAGGTAGGAGCTCATCTCTCTGCTAGCACCACTGCCTCATAAAGATCCCTATAGTAGGTAGCTCTCTCAACTGATCTGACTAACTCCCATACCATGCCATCAGATGAAGACCCACTACAAAGGCATCTGACCTCTGTGAACTGCTGCTCAATCTCTTTTCGTCGGGCTATGGTCTGATCCCTCTCCATGAGTGCATTGTCCCTCTCCGTACGAGCATTGTCTCTCTCTGCATGGGAACTATCTCTCTCTGCATAGGCAATGTCTATCTCTATCCTCATAGCATCAAACTATGTTGTCATCAGTCTGAGTCTCTCCTCTAAAGCCTCCCTATCACCATCCCTAGGAGCATCATCCTCCTATCTCCCCTCTACAATCCAATCCCTGAGCTCTCTCTCCTGCTCCTCCATAGGTGCCTCCTCCTCAACATCCTCCTCCTCCACATCATCCTCCACATACCTCGCCAGAATACCTAGAGGATCTATATCCATATCCATCTCCTCATCCTCTACGAAATCCTCTCCACCAATCTCTACCTCTGCATGCTCCTCTGCTACTACCTCCTCGGCAGTATGCTCATCCTCAGCTTGTACATCAACTCCACCTCTGATGTCCAACATTGGTACATCCTCTACCACTACCTCTTGGATAGGTGAACCACCTACCCAACCCCCTCTCTGCCCTCTCCGACCTCGCCTACCGCCTCTTCCATCATCACCTCTCCCTCTAGCTCTACCAACTCAAGCACCTCCACCTCTCTATCGTCCTCTTGGTCCTATGCCTCATCTCTCCACTGGTGTCGGCTGGTCTAGATCTGTGTATGGAATAGGATGATGCTCCACCCACCATGCATCATACACAGTCCCTGGGTCTACTGCTCCATCTCTCCAACCCCACTTTACTGGTTGTAAGGCCTATATCTCTGCCTCTGCGGTAGCAACTGGAATCATGGGCCCCCAATATGGAACCTCTCTAGAAGAACAAGAAAACTCTGCTTTACTCCGAGGCTCATCCTGAACCTCGCCGAACTGTCTCAACACTTTGTTTGGCAAGTGTCGCTCAATGATGTGCACACTCAAAACAGTCCTCCCAATCAAGTATTGTGTCTATCTGCAGTATGTCAAATGTCTATCCTCATCAACCCACTCCTCACAATCCATGTATGGTCTCCACATGAACTGATCTAGAATGTCCAGTGCATGTCTCCAAAATCCAATGTCTCCCACATGGCTCTGAGTGATGTGTCTCGTGTACCAGAACACAAGGGAATCTCTCCCATCGCTCTATAGTCATCGAAGGACGAAAAAATAGCTATCCTCTCCCATCCCTAAACCATCAGCAGAGTGGTCCCATAACTCAATAATTGTGTGTCTCTATATGCAATATCGTGTAAGTGGAAATATAACATCCCTAATAGACATGGACCCCAAGCATACATGGTCTCTCTCTCTAGCATACCAACCAACATCGCACCCCACCCAACTGGAAAACCGTGACCCCGTCGATCTAGTAGAATTTTCCCCCTATCAGTGTACACAATATGCAATCAATCCTATCGTATCTATTCGCCAACACCGGCCATCTGATCTCATAATGCTCAATGTCGAGCCTACTGATATCATCCACCTGATAAAATCTTGCTAACTCGATCAATCTGCACTGGGTATCGTATATCACCCACTCTCCTCTAATCGGAAGTCTTAATATCCTGTACACATCCTCCAATGTGACAATCACCTCCCTAGTTGGAAAATGAAATGATGATGTCTCAGAGTGCCATCGCTCGTACAATGCAGTAAGCATCCCCCTATTCGCCCAAATGGTGGGCATCGATAGACAGTGACATAGACCAAGTGTCCATAGAAGCCATATCTCTACACTAGTCAGACGATCTCTCAGATAAAATATGTCAGGATGTGTATCCTGTGTATATATAGGATCTAATACAACCTGCATTTAAACCATGATGTCAATAATTTTCAAGTTTTTCTTAGAAAAAAAAAATCATAAAATTTTACCAGCCAAATACGGCTCACTTTCACAAATGCGTTGCACAACACATCATTTGTGTTTCATATTACATATGCATCGCACATTTTCTACACCCGTTTCTATCTACTGCAAATGCGGTGAAATAAACCAAATGCGGTGCATTTTCTATAGCCTATCTACCTACTACATATGCATTTCACTAATGCACATGCGGTTCACTACCCCACATGTGTCTAATCCTAATGTAGATGTGTTTCATATATACATATGCAGTGCATTATAATTCAAATGTGATTATTCCCTAAAATGCCTAACCTAGCCTAGACGTGTTTTAGCACATGCATCGTTTCGCAGTCAAATGCGGCGAATACGACGGCATATGCATCATTCACGAATGACCGCATATGCTAATTAAATTTTAATAGCCTAAAAATATGTGCAAAAATAAATTTCAAGGGTTCATTTTCGGGTACATACCGGTGGTCCTACATCGGGTGGCCGCCTGAAGGTCCAGATTCGATATCCTCGATGCACAGCATAGGGAATGGGTGCCATTTTCGTCAGCTAGTCAGAGCGAATTCTTAGTGTTCCAAACTCCTCTGGGTGTAAATGAATTAGATTTCAACCTAATTCCTATTTATAGCTAGGGTTTGGGTGGAATTTCTTCTGCCCTAGTCTATTGGCCGCTTAACCTTTCAACTTAAAATTACCCGTGCTCATCTGTATCATCTCTAAATTTAATTCCATCAACTCCATCGCATTTCTAACTATCAAATTGACTTATCAGGAACATTTCCTAATTTTTTTGAAATTTTTCAAAAATTTGTCAATTTTCCCAAGGGGCCATACCTTAACCTGTTTCATGTTGGGGCACGATCAGGGCATATTTTCTTTAACACAACACCATAACGACATTGTATCAAAGAGGGGCAAACTGTAGACATCGAAAATTGGTCTAGGCCTGTGAGTACACATTCGACATAATTTTCTATAGTCTGTGGTCATAATTAAATAATGTTTATTATTTAATTACCTTTTCTAACACATATTTCTTCTATTAATTCAATACCCCTTTTTAATTAATTCATTAATTCATAAATAATATTTATTCACCTTGATTAATTAAATAACTCATATTTGTTTAATTATGTCGCTAACTAATAAATCTTTCCTTCTCAATTAAATAATTCATTATTTAATTACCCCCTTTATCATATTTCAACTATAATTAAATATTTTTATTTAATTATTCATTTAACCCCCTTTATCCATAATTAAATATTTATTATTATTTAATTATTCAATTTATTCTTTTCAACAGTAAAATTAAATAAATTATCTTTACTTATTTAATTAAATTCAATTCATTTTTGAATGTTGAATTAAATTAACATTTAATTCATTTATTAATTATTTATGTCACTTTCTTCTATCATTCAGTTATCTAAGTCATTCACTCACCTTCTGACTCGAGATCTATTTTTAGTTCTCCAGTTATCTCCGGATTCAACACCTTTTTATCTCTGCGAGAAGACTCTTTGTCACAACTAGTCGATTAACTAGTTCTAACTCCTATTTGCATTCGAATGCATTCTTCTTCAAGTTCTAACTTTGTCTTTGACATACAAAGTCTATTTATTATGTTTTCGAAGACTCTTAACTGAAGATTAAACTCATGTTCTAACTTAGTCTTTATCCTGCAGTATTTCCTGACTCATGTTCTAACTCACGTTCTATCTGACACAGAACTCACATCGCATGGCATTCATCAATCTCATTCGTTGATCTCTCTTTTCAATCTGAGCCAATCATTCGAAAACCCAAAATCTATAAAATGGCTTGTCATTATCATTATTCCTCCTCCCCCAAATCATACACTTTTGAGAAGAAAATTATCTTCGATATTTTTCTTAGACATTCAATGAAGTTATGCTTGCATTCAAACACAAAAATCTGAGGGCAAGAATACTGAAAAGGAAAAATGGAGAAGAGAAATCAAGATAATTTGAAGGAGAGAACGCATATTCGGTGAGAGCTTTCCACTAATTTGTTTAGTTATTATGTTTACTTACTCATTCTTTGTTGTTTAATTTAGATTAGATTAGGATTGACATCGTTTATTCTAGTTTGCAAAAATCCTTATTCTAGATCTTTAATCTATGTTACACCACGTATTCAGAACAAGGCTACAGATGCTATGGAAATTGTGGGTTCCTTATTGGATATTCTGAGTAACGTGCCTAAGTTTGAGTTTTTGGTTGAACAGTTGTTGGCCCCTACCTATGATGTCCTTGATACTGTGATGGTGTGTACGATTGTTGGTCCTACTTCCCCTTGGTACAAAGACATATTCAACTATCTAAATGACCAAACCTTACCTCTAGACTTTTCCAATAACCAACGCAGAACTTTTATCCGTAAGTCAGCTAAATACACCATCATCGGAGATACCTTGTATAGATGTACTTAGATAATGCCCTAATGAGATGTCTCGATGCTGAAGAAGCACAAAAAACTTTGTGAGCGGTGCACGAGGGTATATGCAAATCCCATTCGAGTGGTCCTACTTTAGCCGATAAGATTATGAGACTAGGTTATTATTGGGCTACAATGGAGAAAGACTCGTATATCTTTGTAAAGAAATGTAGACAATGTCAGATACATGGAGATTTGATAAGAGCACTAGTACAGGAGCTTCGTCCAATTACATCACCATGGCCCTTTGCTGAATGGGGACTTGACCTCATAGGTAAGATACACCCTCCATCATCAGATGACCATAAATTCATCATAACCGCCACTGAATACTTCACCGAATGGATTGAAGCTATTCCCATGACCTACATCACCGCCATGCAAATATCCAAGTTTATCCTAAACTATAGCATTTTTCGGTATGGTGTACCCCAATCCATTATCACACACAATGGCCGCCCATTCAAAAACCAAGAAGTACACCATCTATGTGAATATTTCCATATCAAACATCATTTTTCCACCTCGTATTACCCACAAGGTAATGGCCAAACCGAGGCATCTAATAAAACCATTGTTAAAATCCTAAAAAATAATTTTAATGACATTGGTCATGACTGGAACCTATAGCTTAATCCTGCCTTATGAGTTTACTGCACAAGCATCTGTACTCCCACTAGCACCACTCCATACTCCCTAGTACTTGGGTCTAAAGCTATCTTACCTATTGAGGTTGAAATCCCTTCCCTGAGGGTATCCTTGAAGGGTCACATTGACAATGAAGAATATCGTGTCTCCAGGTTACAAGAGCTAGAATTACTGGATGAACGAAGACAGAAAGCACTAGACCATTTGCAAGCATATCAAAATCATCTTCATCATAGCTATAATAGGAAATTTCTAAATAGACACTTTGACATTGGTGACCTAGTTTTAATGGAGAATCCCAAGAATCAAGTTGAACGAGAAAAGCCAGGTAAGTTTGAACCTAACTGGTTGGGACCCTATATAGTCATAGAAGCTTTTGGATTAGGAGCCTACCAACTCTCTACTCTTGAAGGAGAGCCA
The DNA here is from genome assembly GCA_007115665.2 of Sequoiadendron giganteum. NCBI lineage: Eukaryota > Viridiplantae > Streptophyta > Pinopsida > Cupressales > Cupressaceae > Sequoiadendron > Sequoiadendron giganteum. The sequence goes on from CM021102.1 coordinate 766,011,368, forward strand.
CTTTTGTCACCAATCAACAGTCTTCATCTAAAAAGGTTCTATGCATAGCTTATGAGAATCCATGTCTTAATCTAGAAAATACAAAAATAATGAAAAAACAAAAAAATGGTTACCTTGATGAAAACCTGACAAACAGGCATCTTTGTAACACCAAAAAAAAATGAGAAAATAAAAATAGGAAAGAGAAATAATCCGTCCAGTAGTGAAAATCGCTTTGATGGTGCTATGGATAAGTACCATGGTGAAAACCTAGAAAACAGGCGCCATGTGTAGTCAAACTTGCTCTTTTGTCTACTATCATTCCAATTAGACTTTTTCATCATCCATCATAATAAATGGTTGTCTTATTCATGGCTTGGAACGATTGACATCAAATTCCATTCTGTCACATTCCCCTCTCCATCTCACAAGTCTTATTCCCGACTGGGGGTAAATCCCTATTTCATGCCATGAGGACCTTGTATATAACACTACACCATCGAAAATGTCCTGAAAAATCCCAAAAACATTAGAAAACCTCAAAAATAAAATAAAAAATTCAAAACATGTCAGAAAATCCCAAAAAAAACAAAGTCAAGTCAGTCATCTTAAGTTAGTCATAGACATTGTCGAACTACGTTGCCTCTGCGACTGGGACATAGGCAAGGCCATCAATCGATATGCCCTTGAGGCATTAGGTCTGTCAGTATAGGTTTGTCATGTATCACACACATTAAAATCATGACTCTTTGTACATTCAAAGTCATTGGTCGTGTCGAACTATGAGGTCTCTGCATGTACAACGTAGGCAAGGCTAATCAATCGATGAGCCCCCAAGACCACACTAGGTCAGTCCAATAGGGTTTATCACATTCACTATCACACACGTTGCATATCATCAGCTTAAGTACATATCTTCAATCATTTATTTCAGTTAAAGTTATGTTGAACTACAAGGTCTCTGTGTGTACTACGTAGGCAAGGCTAATCAATCAATGAGCCCCCGAGGTCGCATTAGGTCAGTCCTTTAGCGTATCATCTCATGTCATACACTGTCAACACACACACTTATTATCAGTCAAGGAATAAAAACAAGTCATGCATCAACAAGGAAAAACATCTCAAAGTCATCAAGTCAATATCATACACATTGTCAGAATGATCAACTTATGTCTTAAGAAAGATATGTCTTTCTTGTCAACAGACGCTGTCAAATTGTCATAGCCTCATGTTGATTTTTGCATCAACGTCATCAAGCTCCAATGTCTTATACGGCACGTGTATTTTCTAAAACCAAGCTTTGTCATGCCTTATATAGATAGTCACCAATTCAAAACAAGACTCAACGTCTTATGCGGTATGTGTCATCTCTCACATTACGCTATGTCAAACATCAAACAATCAAACAATCCTACAAGATCAAGTTTTGGCGAATAATTTTATTTGGCTTTATGACTTTATATCTTATTTTGTCTTATCTTTTTATCGATTTTTGAATTAGTCTGGTTACTAGCTTTCTCAAGGATATCCCTTGAAGGATTTAGAGAAGCAAGGATGTCTCAAGACTCTTTTTCTTTGACTGTTGTCTGTCAACTGTCTTTTTAACTTTGGTTTTTGATTCATGGTACTAGTTTCCTCAAGGATGTCCTATCGAGAATTTAGAGGAGCAATGACGTCTCATGACCCGTCTTTTATTTGTTTGTTGTTGTTAGAGTAATAAGTTATTACACTTAATTAATTATATCATACTGGTTAATTAATTAAGTCACTTATTCTTTTAGTTGCTTAAGCTAAACTTAGGCACATTAATAATTGATTAATTATTAAGTGTGCACACTAGGGTTTCATTTAGGGTTTCTTGATCTCCTTCATAAGGATTGATCTCTTTGTAATAATTGATTCTCAATAATGCATTTTCACTTTGAGGTTTACAGAACATCTTCTTTGGTTTTGCATGTCTTTTGCATGTGACAGGTGATTGCATGCAGGTGATCTTGGTTTCTTACATGGTATCAAAGCTCCAAACCTACAGCTGCCTGTTTGTGATCTGAAGATATGGCCTTTCAGTGATTTTCAATTGCAAGGGTTTCCACAGGTATCCTTTTTGCAAGATCTAGGGGTAGCCAAATTTTCAGGACACTATGGGCTCAAACGGACGTCGCCATCATGTTCGCAACACCCCAAAACCCTAGAAACACCTATCAAATCGTCCATTTTGGAGAGGTTGGTTTTTGAGGCAAAAAAAAATTGCCAAGGAGGTCGTACGGCCTCCCCAGTATGCTTCATGAGGCACGAACTTCAAAAAGAATCAAATAAATATAAAAACCGAATGGTTTTTTTTCAAATTTATGTGCTGCCAATGTAAATTGGATCCGCTACCGGGCGGCTACCAGGCAGCCACCGGTTCGCTACCGCGACTGGTGGCTCCTCCTTCCAGCTGCCAGCTCCACAACCAACCCCCACAGACTCCTTTTGGGTCCGCCCCGGTCACATGACCGATCGGGGGCCCTCCGCCAACCCCTGAGGGCTTCTGCACATTCAATCGTCATTCATATCAGGGACCAGTCCCCTCATCCCCAACCCCTTGCTCTGCGCCCTCGGTCACATGGGTGACCAAGGTCCAAACATTTTCTGTAGGGGGCGCATTTTTTGTGGTGACAGGCAAATGGCTGTCAATTTTTTTCCAGTGAAATGTTGACATCAGCATGACATCATCGGTCGTACGGCCTCTTTGCCCCCTCTTAGCCCTGATTTTCCTTCAAGGAGCAATTTTTTTGTTTTTGGCATAACTTGGGCCTACGGTATCGAAATCGGGCAAACGAGATATCACCAGAAAACTAGTTCCGAGCACTATCTTGTGGTGCAGTTTATTTTACATTATTTTTCTTTTTTACTGCATTTATTTCTGTTTGAAGTCAGATGTTTATTTTATGCTTCCGAGCTCATAACTTTTTGCCACAATCTCTGATTTTTGCTATCTTTACGGTGTTGGAAAGGTATTCAGGAGCTCTATGTTGTTGGCCATGCACTTTTTTCTGTATCTATCCTAGGTTTATCATTAATCCAGATTTGGCCTGATGGGTGTTTTGGAGATTACTTGGATGTTTTGGCAGTTGGGAGAGTGCACCTTGCATCTTTGCACTTTGTTTTTAGTAATACATCATTCAATAATCGACTGGTGCTTCATAGATTCCAGGGTTATTCCCATTTGGAGTTTTCTAGTGTTCCCTGACATCGGGTCTGCTATTGCATCATTATGATTTTGATATGGTTTCTTGTAGATAGAAGTATCTTCCCTTGCTTGCCAGATTGCAGTTCCAGTGTTACTCTACAGTGCTCTTCCAGTGCTTCTTTGCAGCATGTCATCTCATTGTAGGGGGGTTTTTCCCACTAGGTTTTCCTTCTCTACCTCTTTCTTGCATTTGTAAATGGGTACCTGATCAAGCCTAGTTGGCAAGACCCATCCTTGCTTGGATGCATCTTCTTCTAGTGTTTTAGCTTCTTCCTAAGTTCATCTTAAGGGGGTGTTAGAGTAATAAGTTATTACACTTAATTAATTATATCATACTAGTTAATTAATTAAGTCACTTATTCCTTTAGTTTCTTAAGCTAAAATTAGGCACATTAATAATTGATTAATTATTAAGTGTGCATACTAGGGTTTCATTTAGGGTTTCTTGATCTCCTTCATAAGGATTGATCTCTTTGTAATAATTGATTCTCAATAATGCACTTTTACTTTGAGGTTTACAAAACATCTTCTTTGATTTTGCATGTCTTTTGCATGTGACGGGTGATTGCATGCAGGTGATCTTGGTTTCTAACAGTTTTCTGTGGTTTGTCAAGACAAAAATAACAGGGCAATTTTTTCCTTACTATGAGTTAGACACTTCTTGTCTGTGACTGTCTATTTTTTGCAGATGGATGACTTTGTACACTATGGTCTATCTCATATCATGGTTTTTACTATCCATTTGTGTCATTTCCCACCCAATGATGATAAAAAAAAGAAATCTTAGCATATATGGAAAAATATCGAAGATCATATGTTTTTCTCAATCAACCACCTTAATTGTTTCTTACTAACATTTTGAAATCATCCATGCTAGCATTTCTCTTTTCTGACATAATTATAGAGTCATGTGACACAACAAAAATATTAGATCATCTGCATATGCATACATATTATAAGCATTTCATATAGTTACATTGCATTGACATCTTCATTGCATATCTACGAAATCATTGCATAATAGAATTTCATCATCATTAGATACATAATGTAAACATTGCATGTGCATATCACCATCACATATAAATAACATCATATAGAACATTACATCCATCATCATATAGAATCATCATAAGCATCATAAACTGCATAAACTCATCACATGTAGAAACATTCATTCATAACACATGTACATACATCATCTAGGAAACATAATCATATAGAAACAATGCATCATTCATAAAATAGAATTGCATATCACATAGAAGCCGCCAAAAATAATATATATATTGCTCAAAATAACATGTCACAGTACAATGTCAAAATGTATCCATAAATAAAAATGAGCTCGCAGGCTCTCTGATCAAAATACAATGTCTACATATATAACTGTATCAACTTGTCCCACTGCCACTACTATCATGTGGTGAAGGTGGTGGAAACTTCCTCAGAGGTACTCTTTGTGAGGTGGAAGGCCTATCATACGGACTTGTCCTCAGTGGTCCTACCACACCCTCTGTACTTTGTGTCCTCGTCTGACTCCCGCTCTGTCACCTATGACTGCGAACCTCTAAAAAGCTAGGAGCTTGTCTCTTTGCTGGCACCACTGCCTCATATGAATCCCTATAATAAGTAGCTCTCTCTACAGATATGACTAACTCACAAACCATACCGTCAGATGAAGTGCCACTACACAGACATCTGACCTCTGTGAGCTTCTTCTCTATCTCCTACCTCCGAGCTATGGCTTGATCTCTCTCCATGAGTGCATTGTCTCTCTTGATACGATCACTGTCTCTCTCTATCCACATGGAATCTAGCTCTGTTGTCACCAGTCTCAACCTCTCCTCCAAAGCCTCCCTATCACTGTCCCTAGGAGCCTCCTCATCCTATCTCCCCTCTACAATCTGATCCTGGAGCTCTCTCTCCTACTCCTCCATAGGTATCTCCTCCTCGACATCATCCTTCCCATAACCTACCAATATACCAAGAGGATCAATATCCACATCACCCTCCTCCTCCTGTGCAGGGTCCTCTCTGCCAATCTCTACCTTTGCATGCTCCTCTACTACTGCCTCCTCGATAGCATGCTCATCCCCAACATGTCCCTATGATCCACCTCCATGTTCTAACATCGGTACATCCTCTGCCTCTGCCTCTTGAATAGGTGATATTCCACCAACTCGACCACCTCTCCAACCTCTCCATCCTCATCTACCACCACCTCTACCACCACCTTTGACACCACCTCTACCACCACCTCTGACACCACATCTAACTCTATGCCACCCTCTCAGCCCTATACCTCGTCTCTCTACGGGTGCTAGCTGATCTGGATCTATGTAAGGAACAGGACGATGCTTTGCCCACCATGCGTCATACACAGCAGTAGTCCCTGGATCTACTACTCCATCTCTCCATCCCCACTGTAATGGTTGTAAAGCTTGTATCTCTACCTCTGTAGTAGCTACTGGAATCATAGGCCCCTAGTGTGGAACCTCTCTGGATGATCGAGAAAACTCTTCTCTACCTCTAGGCTCATCCTGAACCTCTCCAAACTGTCTCAAAACCCGATCTGGCAGATGTCTCTCAATGATATGAACACTCAAAATAGTCCTCCCAATTAGGTACTATGTCTATCTACAAAAATTCAAATGCTCATCCTCATCAGACGATCTCTCACAATCCATATAAGGCCTCCAAATAAACTAATCCAATATATCAAGTGCATGTCTCCAATAACCTGTATCGACGACATGACTCTGAGTGATGTTTCCCATATACCGGAAAACATATGGAGATCTGGACTGTCACTCTGTAGTCACAAGAGGATGAAATACCACAATGCACTCTCATGCCCAAACCATGAGCAGAGTGGTACCACAGCTCATAGAGTGTGCATCTCTATACACTATGTTGTGTAGATGGAAGTATAGCATGCCTAACAGACATGGACCCCATGCATACACAGTCTCTCTCTAGCATCCCCACTAACATCTCTCCCCACCCGAAAGGGAAACCATGACCCCACCGATCTGGAAGAACTATCCCCCCTATCAATGTACATAGGATACAGTCTATCCTATCGTACCTGTCAACCAACACCTGCCATCTGATCTCGTAGTGCTCTATCCCTAGACTCTTAATGTCGTCAAATACATAGTATCTAGTGAGCTCACTAAATCTGTGTTGGGTATCATACATCACCCGCTCTCCTCTTATAGGCAGTCTCAGTATCCTATATAGGTCCTCCAAAGTGACAGTCGCCTCCCCAATCGACAGATGAAATGAAGACGTCTCAGAATGCCATCGCTCACACAATGCAGTCAACATGCCTCTATTTTTCCGAATCATGGGCATAGTAAGAACGTGTTGTAGTTCGAGTCTCCATAGTAACCGAGTCTCTCCACTAACTAATCGAGATCTCAACTCAAGAGTATTGGGTCATGTCTCTCAAGTATAGATTCGATGTAAAACAACCTGCATTTCAACCAACATGTCAAAAATTTCAAGTTTTACTTAGAACAAATTTTTCGGAAAATTTTACTAGCCAAATGCGGCTCACTATAACATATGTGGTGCATTCATAAAAATGTGTTGCATAACAAGCATTTGTGTCGCATATCACATATGCATTGCACAAAACCTATCCCAGTTCTAAAAAGAAAATGTGTTTCACAATTACAAATGCCTTTCATAATCCTACATGTGTCTATCCAAAATGCAGATGCGATGCAGCATGACAAATGTGAGCATTTTCATTCATATGCATTTAATGCCTAAACTAGCCTAAGTTAGCCTAGGCATATTTTTTCAAATGCGTCGTTCCACAGACATGGGTGTTGCGCATGAACGCATATGTGTCAAACGCGAAAGACCGCATTTTCTTTATTAAAGTTTTACATACCTAAATCTACATGCAAAATGAAATTTCAAAGGCTCGTTTTAGGGTACATACCGGTGGTCCTATGTCGACTGGCCATCTGTAATTCCAGATCCGATATCCGCGATGTGTAGTGTAGGGAACTAAGACATCTTCGTCCAAAGCTCAGAGCAACTTTCTCAATTCTTCAACTCCTTCGGGTGCAAATGAATTGGTTGTCAACCTAATTCCTATTTATACCTAGGGTTTTGGGTGGCATTTCTTCTCACCCTGTCTATTGGCCGCTTAACCTTCCAACTTCTAATGACCCGTATACATCCATAACACTTCCAAATTCAATTATGTCAACTCCATAGCATTTCTGACTATCAAATTTACTTATCGGGAATATTTCCTAATTTTTTTGAAATTTTTCAAAAATTTGTCAATTTTCCCGAGGGGGCATACCCTAACCTGTTTCATGTTGGGGCATGATCGGGGCATATTTTATTTGACACAATGCCTAAACAACATTGTATCAAAGAGGGGCAAAATTTAGATACCGAAAATTGGTCTAGGCCTGCGAGTACCACATTCGACATAATTTTCTATTATCCATGGTCATGATTAAATAATGTTTATTATTTAATTACCTTTTCTAACACATATTTCCTCTATTAATTAAAACCCCTTTTAATTAATTCATAATGACATTTATTCAACTTGATTAATTAAATAAATCATATTTATTTAATTATGTCGCTAACTAATTAATTCCTCCTTCTTAATTAAATAATTTATTGTTTAATTACCCCCTTTAACACATTTCAACTATAATTAAATATTTATTATTTAATTATTCATTTAATCCCTTTTCAATAGTCAAATTAAATAAATTACATTATTTATTTAATTAAATCTCTCATTTTCGAATGTTGAATTAAATTAACATTTAATTCATATTTAAATTATTTATGTCACATTCTTCTATCAATCAGTTGACTAATCATTCACTCACCTTCTGACTCGAGATCTATTTTTAATCCGCCAGTTATCTCTAGATTCAACATTTGATCATCTCTACGAGAAGACTCTCTATCACAACTAGTCAATTAACTAGTTCTAACTCATATGCATGAATGTGTTTATTAATTAAATATCTTTATTTAATTAATTAACTCATGTTTGCATTCAAATGCATTATTCTTTGAGTTCTAACTTTTTCTTTGACATTCAAAGTCTATTTCTTCTATTTTTGAAGACTCTTAACTAAAGATTAAGATCTTGAACTCTTGTTCTTTTCTATTTTTGAACAGTCTTGACACAAGATTAAGTTATCATTCTAATTTAATCTTTATATTGCACTCATGTTCTAAGTCATGTTTTGACTGACACAGAACTCACATCGCATGACATTCATTGATCTCATCCATTGATCTCTCTTTTAAATTTGAGTCGATCGTTCAAAAACCCAAAATCTATAAAATGGCCTGTCATTATCATTATTCCTCCTCCCAAAATCAATACACTTTTTAGAAGAAACTTATCTTCGATATTTTTCTTAGACATTCAACACGGTTATGCTTGCATCAATACTGAAAATCTGAGGGCAAGAATATTGAGACAAAAAAATGGAGGACAATCGAGATAATTCAAAGGAGTGGACACATATTCGATGAGATATTTTCAATTATTTGTTTAGTTTTATTTATGTTCATTTACTCATTCTTTGTTGTTTTTTATTTAGATTATTTGTTAGATTAGAGTTGATCATTTTAATCTGTGCAGCTATAGAATTAATCATCCAGAAAATCTACGATCGTACAGGGAGTATTGTCCTATCAGTCCTTGTCGGACCTAAATCCTTAAGCCTTAAGTTTGACATCATCTCAGGGTATAAACTCTTCAGAGTGAAGCTAGGTATCCCCTGGCTAGTAGCTATTAATTCAGTTCCCTTGGTCATACACAAATGTCTAAAGTTTGTTCATGGAGGATTGATAGACGTTGTCCATGACAACAGTTATAGACCATCGATTGCACGCGATAGCTATACCTTGGATTAATTTTGGCATGCCTCCTTTGGTCCTCTCCCACCTAGGAAGGACCTCTTATATCACACATATCAAAACTATAAGAAGCGGCAGGCTAGGCCAAAAGTGAGATACCCTCTATCGCCTTATGTTGTTTCACATAGAGCTTGTTTGAAAGCTGACAGTGATGCCGCCAAGGCACAGAGAAGAGAAGAAGAGAAGTGGTCTTAAGATCCTCCTTCTTCCTCTTCCGTTGTCCATCTTGATGCTTCCTCTCACCCTGTCATGGTACCATCTGCTTTTGTCTCACATTTGCGAAAGAATCCCATGGTACCCACTTGACGAAAGGCCAACTCTCTCGCATTGGAGCTTCTTGTCTTATCGACGAGGCCTAGGCGCATTTGATATGGTATAAAAAAATGCCCCATGGAGAGTCCTCTTTGTCTCGACCTTCCTAGCCTTCTACTATCCTTGTTCCTAAGACAGTGAATGGGAAGAGGCCCACCACCGAGGCGTTAGAGTCAACCCCTCCCACTGTTTCTGAAGTGACTCCTCCTTCTCCCATTCAGGAGTCTACCTTTCTGCTCGAGACAGTTGTGGAGGAAACTCTCATGGTTGAGCAGGATCCTTTTGTCCCTTCACAAATTTTGGCTTATGGTTAAAAGAGTCATAGAAACCGCCTTGTGCACAAGCGTAAGCGCCAGTGAAAGGCTCTCCTAGTCAATAAATCCTCCTTACAAAAGAAGGAGGAGGAGAAGACCATGTCTCCTGTTGTGTCTTCCTCTCTTCCCCATTCTATCCCTATTCAACCTAGTTTTGAATCTCTTTTGGTTCTCGCTACAAGCACACCTGCCCCTGGAAGGGTGGAAGTGTTCATCTCTCCTTCGGTGGAGCCCCCCTTGTTCACTTCCATCCCGGATGTCTTGCCTTTCCCAAAGCTCATGGATATGGTGAACACTTCAGTTGTGTCCACTGTAGTTCTCTCCTCTTCTCCCTCGACCCACCTCGCTTCAACTGTGGGGAGCTCACCTTCTCCGTCGAAGAGCGCGGTCCCTCCAGCAATGGAAGATGTAAGAAGAGCCCACCTTCTCTGAAAGGTGGCCCCTCTCTGATCGATTTTTTCCTAGCAACAGAACCATTCCTGGATTCCCCCGAGTTTGTCACTACTCATGAGTCTCTTAGTGAGCCTCAAGTGTGAACTCCTTCATCCGTCGAGGTAAAATGTGGCACTCCCGTCAAGTGCATGTTTAACTCAGTGGATGAAGTTTTGACCCTGTTAGCGATCTTCGCTAGGTCATTGACCTTGGACCCACAAGAGTTGAGCGATGGAGACCTCACTGGTCTTTGTGCCCTAGCCCTTGTTGTGGGAGGATCGAAAGCTCCTCCAGTTAACATTACACCATTGCAGGCTCATCATCCTTCCCCATTCGATGATCTAGAGTGGGAAGCTGACATGCTCTTGGTTGATCAGTGTTAGGGGGGAACCCTCTTCTTGATCTTTAGATTAGATGTGTGTGCATGAACATTGTGACATGTGTTCCCATGTGATCATGCTATATGTGCCTGAATGACCCTTGTCACCCCTCTTGGTGTGTGGATACAGGCGTGGTGTTTGTGTTGTAAACCTTCCTCTATATGTATCTCTATTCTTCCATGTTTTTGATTGGTTTTCGATGAATTGGGGATGATGCAAAGCATCAGGAGCATTTAGGCCTCCTTCAATGTTGACCCAATTTTTTATTTTTACTTTGTATTTTGTGCATTCTTCCTTATCTAGTTGGGGATTGATAATCTTTTTCCTCTTACTGTGGTTACCTAATATATATAAATAAAGGCAAATTTGACCCCGCATAACCAAATCCCCCTGTGTCCTCTGGGTGTGATTTGTTTTCTTTACCTTTCTCTTTATCTTACTCTCTTCTTTGCTTGAGTTATCCCTTTCATGTGTGACAACACATCTTCTACATTACTTGGTCTTTAGAAAACGCATTTGTTGCCAAATGAATCTTTTCTTGAAGACCCTTTACATGCTTCTTTTTTGAAATTGTATTCTCCACTTGAAACCTTAATGGAAAAGGTTTCCTTCATTATGGGTTCATAAAGAAAGGACATGGAAACCCTCCTTTGAAATGGGAACAGTCTTAGTCTTCCCCTCACATGAGCGCATTCTGCTCCCTTTCGAATTCCTTGATGAAGTGAAAATATTTTAAAAGGATTCCTTGATGATGAATCAATACGAGAAGGAAGACATTAATCTTTTGAACAGTGTGTCCCTTGAGTGGACCCCTTCTTTTCACACCAGGTTCCCGAGGGACCCCTTCAAAAGATTTCAACAAGTTATATGGCATCTAGCCTAGGGGCAGCCTGACTAGACCAGTTTCACACCTCGGCATCTAGTCTAGGGGCAGGCCGACTAGACCATCTTCGCATCTTCATGCCTAGCTTGGGGGAAGCCTGACTAGACCAGTCTCACATCTGCACACCTAGTTCAGGGACAGCCCGACTAGAACTACTTTACATCCTTGCGTCTAGCTTGGGGGAGCCCAACTAGAATTCACTTTTCAAATAGTGTGTCCCTTGAGTGGACCCTCCTTCCTTTTGAAGGGTTCCCAAGGGACCACTTTGAAAGCCTTACAACTTAGCGATGGTCCATGTGACTATCCGATCACTGGCCTGTACGACCGCTTTTGTATGTGTTCTATCTGCAGGTAAACACATCACCACCTCTGACTTTGTGGAGTCCCCTTTACTCGGTCTCCCTCATGTGAGAGTTCTTGGAGAATACCTTCCTTGCAGGTCTACGGGTCTATAAGGCACTTTTTCTGGTCTCCTTCATGTGAGATTTCTTGAAGGATACCACCCTTGCAGAACTGTGAGCCTATAAGTTACTTTTGTGATTCAGCTTTTTATTTTCGTGGAACTATGAAGTCCTCTCCTGCACTTCTAATTTCACCAGACCGTGCTCTACTTCCTTGTCAATTCAGTTACACATTTCTTACTTTGTTACTTCTTACTACTCTACTTTACCAAAGCACTCATTAGTATTCGTGCTCGCTAAAATGGGGGCAAAATGTATCAACATGAATTTGCACCCCTAATGAAAATTCCCATTTTTCCCCTTAACACTTTGGAAATCAAAATCGGAGGCTTAATTCCACTTAAGCCCGTTGCATTCGTCACACTTGGCACCAACTTTATGCGTCGATGGGGGAATTTTTGTCTAGGACGCCCGTGCGATGTGTAGACATCTGCACGGTGCGCTAATGTCCCTGAAAGATTCCCATGTCTAGATCCTATAGAGGTGTTACCATTCCCATTGGGGGTTGATTTGTAACTCCCTCTTCGGCCGATCGACCCAAATATGGTCGTTTTCCTTCCTCTTTCCTTCAAATTCACCTCTCCATCACCCATTTTTGAGTTAGTTGATCCTTCATTCTCCGACTCTCCTTGAGCCCTCTCTTAGCTCTTCATCATCTCCTCTACAATCTCTTCACAAGCTCCAAGAAACTTCTCCACCATCTCTTTAATCTCAAGCAACACTTTACATCATAGCAGCAACATTAACACACCATCACTTTATTAGAGCAAGTGTGGAATGGAACACCACAATAGTAGAGGCTTGATTTCCTCTCATTTTCTCCCCCACAAGCCTTGAGCTCTTTGAGTGGAGGTGGTAGGCTTTCACTCCTATCCTCTATTAATTGGTTGAGTAGCATACACTTTTTTGTAGTTTTTTTCTATACTTTACTTCATTTTCCTACTTTTCTATCTATCTAGTTGTCCGTGGAGGTGGGAACACCAAAATGGGGGTTTGACTAAAGAAAACCCCTATACAGCCCCAACACTTTCTCTCTTTCTTATGTGTAAGTATTGAAGACATTCATGAGTTGGAAGCTTCATCACTCGCATGGTCATAAGCATTCCTTTCCCTTCTTCTCCTTTTCCTTATCTACTTCACTTCTATTTCAGCTTTATCGATTTCTGTCATTTCCTCACAATGGAATTTCTCAGTAATCAAATTGCTAGTAGTCACTTAGTTATTTTCTAAGGTAAGCCTGCTTTCTAGTCTGTACGAGATGCCAGTGTGCCTCTGGGATGCCAAGGTGTCGTGCTATCATCTATATTCTACGTTGAGATCCTTTGGTCGAGAGCTTGTCAATTTGTCCAGAGAATCTATGTGACCTGCTCTTTCTGATTTTAGAACTCTCACCACTATCCTTTGAGGTAGTTTAGGGCAGTTCACCTTGTGAGGCTCTCTAATTGAAGATAAATCACGAGTAGCAAATCCCCCTTCTCTACATTATGCAAATTAAAATGAAGCACAATAATCATCTTTCTTCCTCTTCCATGAAAACCAAGCTCTCTAAATGGTATATCAAACTCTAGTTCAAAATATTTTAGATGAGGTTGCTCTCATAGCTCTCTTACTTGCTTGAAAAATCCTTGAAACTCTGCATTGATTTTATTTTTCCTGTCCCTCTCTTCTTTCCTCAATTTCATCAAGATCATTCATTGACCTTCCTACCCCTCCTAAATTTTGGACCAAATCCATTACCTCCACATAAAATTGGACGTCCTTGTTCTTCTCGGTTCCCATGCCATTTTATGGTTATGAAAATTAAAATGAAGCAAAGTAATCATCTTTCTTTCTCTTCCATGAAAACCAATCTCTCTAAATGCTATATCAAACTCTAGTTCAAAATATTTTAGATGGGGTTTCTCCCATAACTCTCTTACTCGCTTGACAAATCCTTGAAACTCTACATTGATTTTATTTTTCTTGTTCCTCTCCTATTGTTCTTCCTCGATTTCATTAGTATCGTACATTGACCTTCTTGCCCCTCCTAAAGCTTGGACCACATCCATTACCTCCACATAAAACTAGACATCCTTTGTCTTCTTGGTTCCCACGCCATAGTATGGTTATGCAAATGAAAATGAAGAAAATTTATCACCTTTACTCCTCTTCCATGAAAACTAAGCTCTCTAAATGGTATATCAAACTCTAGTTCAAAATATTTTAGATGAGGTTGCTCCCATAGCTCTCTTACTCACTTGCCAAATCCTTGAAACTCTACATTGATTTTATTTTTCCTGTCCCTCTCTTTATGTTCTTCCTTAATTTCATCAGTATCATACATTGACCTTCTTGCACCTCCTAAATTTTGGACCACATCCATTACCTCCACATAAAACTGGACATCCTTGGTCTTCTTGGTTCCCACACCATGGTATGGTTATGCAAATGAAAATGAAGCAAATTAATAATCTTTCTTCCTCTTCCATGAAAACCAAGCTCTCTAAATGGTATATCAAACTCTAGTTCAAAATCTTTTAGATGAGTTTTCTCCCATAGCTCTCTTACTCGATTGAAAAATCCTTGAAACTCCATTGATTTTATTTTTTCTTTCCCTCTTTTTGTTCTTCCTCAATTTCATCAGGATCATGCATTGACCTTCCTACCCCTCCTAAAGTTTGGACCACATCCATTACCTCCACATAAAACTAGACATCCCTGGCCTTCTTGGTTCCCACACAATGGTATGGTTATTGAAATGAAAATGAAGCAAAGTAATCATCTTTCTTCCTCTTCCATGAAAACCAAGCTCTCTAAATGCTATATCAAACTCTAGTTTAAAATATTATATATGAGGCTACTCCCATAGCTCTCTTGCTCACTTGAAAAATCCTTGAAAGTCTACATTAATTTTATTTTCCATGTCCCTCTCTTGCTATTCTTCCTCAATTTCATTAGGATCATACATTGACCTTCTTTCCCCTCCTAAAGTTTGGACAACATCCATTACCTCAACATAAAATTGGACATCCTTGGTCTTCTTGGTTCCCATGCCATGATATGGTTATGCAAATGAAAAAGAAGCAAAGTAATCATCTTTCTTCCTCTTCCATGAAAACCAAGCTCTCTAAATAGTATATCAAACTCTAGTTTGAAATCTTTTAGATGAGGCTGCTCCCATAGCTCTCTTACTCGACACTTGACAAATCCTTGAAATTCTACATTGATTTTATTTTTCTTGTCCCTCTCTTGTTGTTCTTGCTTAATTTCATCAAGATCATACATTGACCTTCTTGCACCTCATAAAGTTTGGACCACATCCATTACCTCCACATAAAAGTGGAAATCCTTGATCTTCTTGGTTCCCACACCATGATATGGTTATGCAAATGAAAATGAAGCAAAGTAATCATATCCTTCTTCACTGGTTGGAAGAATGCATGCTTAATTTTTTGATACATGATATCATCTCTCTCTTCTGCTCTCATGGTTCAATACCGAAATCCATTTTGGTGGGCCTCTAGAGTTTCAGTCATCTTTCTTCCTCTTCCACCAAATGTTGGCCTGATCCACATGTCTGACAGCCTAATTGGCTTTTTTTTTGAAAGCTGAAGTTTCTCCCGAGTCACCAATGTAGCTCTCTTTGCCTTTTCAGACTCTTTCATTGCTACAGATCATCTCTGGGATTTAATCATTTTTACCACGTGGTTGATGCACTTTGAATCCTTGCATCTAAAGGAAATTTCCTTAACATAAATACTGCTAGGGAACTTCAACGTTGCCATTGTAGCTGGCATTAAAGCCGGTACCTGCAACATTGAAAATTATCCTTATATAAGAATTCCCTCCATCTTGTTAATTGTCTTGTAACAATCTTAATGGTGGCTACATGAAATCTGATTCTGATTCATCTTCTACATCAAAGGGTTTGTATCTTTGATATGACTCTTCTGAATTATCAGAATCACTAGCTTCCATATTAAAAAATTCCCAGCCAACATCTTCAATAAATTTATCTGGATCATCAGTAATAGTCTTCAAAATTGGCCGCCAGTTCAAGTTCATTTTGCTTCCATAATACTTTATATCCATGGAGTTCATCCATTCCTTGATGCCATCAAGCGAAGATTGAGGAATGGTGTACATGCAGAGTACATCCCGATTGATGTCTTTGAAAACAATAACCATATCAAATGCATTTTTCCCAAGTCCTACTCTCTCACGGTTAACAATCTCAATCTCACTAATAGCGATTATTAAGAAAGGTAATTCCACCAACTCTACCAAATAGTTTACCGCAAGAACAATAAAAGAAGAGGCTTTGAAAGGAACTCCATGAAAACCAAGCTCTCTAAATGGTATATCAAACTCTAGTTCAAAATATTTTAGATGAGGTTGCTCCCATAGCTCTCTTATTCACTTGACAAATCCTTAAAACTCTGTATTGATTTTATTTTTCCTATCCCTCTCTTGTTGTTCTTCCTCAATTTCATCACAATCATACATTGACCTTCTTGCCCCTCCTAAATTTTGGACCACATCCATTACCTCCACATAAAACTGGACATCCTTGGTCTTCTTGGTTCCCACGCCATGATATGGTTATGCAAATGAAATGAAAAAAATTAATCATCTCCTTCTCTGTTGGCTGGAAGAATGCATGCTTAATGTTTTGATACATGATATCAGCTCTCTCTTTTGCTCTCATGGTTGAATACTGAAATCCAGTATGGTGGACCTCCAGAGTTCCAATCATCTACTTCCTCATCCACCAAATGTTGGCCTGATCCACATGTCTGCCAGCCTAATTAGCTTTGTTTTTGAAAGCTAACGTTTCTCCTAACTCGCTAACTTTTTTGAAATTGTATTATGGTATGTGCACTTTGATATGATGTAATATGATTATGGTTTCGTCTCATATGTTGTAATATTAGATATATAACAGAAAAATAAATTATTGCATGAAATAAACAATAAATTTTCATTCTAAATGTTTTTTTTTTGTAGAACACGGATCTTCTAGAAGATCAAGATGATCTTCAACATGATATAGATCCACAAAATATTGGTTCTTTCAATAGAGATAACATGGTAGACCTAGGATGATGATGACGTAGATACGGAAGACACTGAGGTTAATGACAATGATGATGACAACGATGACGACGACGATGACAACGATGATGATGATGATGATGATGATGATGATGATGATGATGATGATGATGATGATGGTGGTGGTGATCATGATGATGAGACATTTGGTGGTAGTAACCAGTGACATTCATGATCATATAGACTGTAGCATGGATCTTTGTTGATATATCGTTATGATGACTCTTTTCATGGTTATTATCATATGTATCATTTTCACGGCCTACAATATTATATTATTGAGTTGTATCATATTGACATATATCATTTTCACTATATCATTTGGACATGTATCATCTTGACTTGTATCAGTTTGAGTTACATAATTTATCAATTCTATTTATATCATTTGTACATGTATCATTTTCACTTATGTCAACTGTTGGACATGTATTATTTTGACATGTTTTTAATGTACTGGCATATTTGAATTCCACTTGTTTCAATTATATACGACGATGATGGATATTTATTATGTATGATGATTTTAATTTACTGCTCAGGATGGATGTTGTCAAATTCAATTAAATTATAGATATTTGACTCACTTGTTTTAATTATAGATGATGATCATGTTACAATAATAGTTCAAGCGGTGATGAAAGATAAAATTAATGCTTGGCACCTCCAGAATTTAATTGAACAAATCAGCTCGAAGTGTTAATCTCTTTTGGTGGGTAATGACATTGAACAATAGATGTACATTTTTATCTTTACAAGCAATACAAAAATTGTGTTACCGACCCAAAAAAATAAATTATCTTGTTATTTAATCATATGAGTTAAATAATTAAATTACTTACTCTATAATCATATGAGTTATTTAAGAGGCACGATATATTTAACTAATTAAATTGAAATAAAACATATTAAACTAATAAATAGAAGCAAAACAAGAAGCATTTTTAGAAGAAAAAAAGGAAGCAACAATGGAAGCCAAACTAGAAGCAAACCAGAAGAAATCTTGGAAGCAAAATTGGAAGCAAAACCAGAAGCAAACCTAAAAGAAAAACTGGAAGCAAAACCAAAACAAAACCTGGAAGCAAAACTGGAAGCAAACTTGGAAGAAAAACTGGAAACAAAACTAGAAGCAAAACCAAAAGCAAACCTGGAAGAAAAACTGGAAGCAAAACCGGAAGCAAACATGGAGGAAAAACCGGAAGAAAAAATGGAAGCAAAAGTGGAAGCAAAACCGGAAGCAAAAGTGGAAGCAAAACCAGAAGCAAAATTGGAAGCAAACCTGGAAGCAAAATCGGAAGCAAAACCGAAAGAAAAACTAGAAGCAAAAATGGGAGTAGACATAGAAGCAAAACTAGAAGCCAAATTGGGCACCAATTTAGGTGCTATTTCCAACGTTATTTCTAGCACTATTTTAGGTGCTAATAGAGGTGCTATTTTCAGCGCTATTTCTCGACGCTAACTACTACGCTAAGTCGGGTGAAACGTCTTGCGCAACAGTCAGCACCAAAGTTGGTGCCGAAACGTCCATGCCTATTTGCGTCGAGTTTAGCAGCAGCCAAATCGCCCAATTCGTGAACTAAAATACACTAAAATCTTGCACTATTTTAGTGTCTCTCTACCTCTCATGCCACATCTCTTGTTATTTTTCATCTCTCTTGTGCAACTTCACTTCTCTTTATTCCTCTCCATCTTTACAATTCTCTTCAATGTTGCAACTATCACGAATGAAATTTCCCCTTCAAATTCCTCTCAAATATGATTTAAGCACAAAAAAAATGGTTGTATTGATTAATGGGAACAACTTAAACATTTTTATAATCACCCCATTCACATAGATCTAGGTTGAACATCAATAGCCAAATGGCATAAAAACTAGCAATGAAAATTAAAATTTTCCAATTGGTGCTAAGGTGGGAAAGTTATTGTAATAAGTTATTTTTTGAAGTGTGTAAATTTAGAATTTATTTTTAATATTGGATTATTATAAAATATTATGTGTGAATGTATAAAATAACAATAAGACTAAAATTAAAAGATATAATAATATAAGATTTATGTGGGAAAAAAAATGAGAAAAAATTACACCATGGACAAGTATATATTAATATTCAATGAAAAGATACAATATCAACACACTTCACTTTGCAATATGATAGTATTCTAGTAGTGTGATATGTACTTGTAAAAGATAATATCAAACTACTATCTCACACCTCGAATATATACACAAAGAGAGATAAAAGCATGAATGGTTTGGCCAAAAGAATGGATACCAAAATTGTGCTATCAAGAAAAAATCCCATGCCCCAACTTAGAGAAAATCTTTTAAGAACAATAAACATGATCAATGACTTCACATGGACATCACATAAACACAACCAATGAATCTTCAAATAGAAAATATAATTGCAAAGACATCCTTGACTCATAACTCTTTCATGACTCACATCCTCAAATGTAGCGCTCTATTTTAGAGTCCACTAATTCATGTGGGTTCCATTTTTATGACAAGATTCTTCATTCCTTCATTTAGAACCTAGAATCGGGAATGTGCCTTAAATGAGTCCAATGTCAAATTTTACCACCACTAGAGTGCTCCACCTACCTTGTGAATACAAATGACAACTGATATCAAATATTTCTAAACTTAGATTACAAATTATTTCTCTAGTTACACCCTAGGCATCCATATGCATCTTTTAAGAGTGTTGGAGACACAATAAGTATGCCACCTTAATCCCAACATCCTCCCACTTTGACATTATATATTGTAAATACAACTATGTAGGAAATGTAAAGACCATTGCCTTATAACAATATATTAGTATAAAATTTGATTAAACCATAAAAAAAAAAAATTGACTTTGAATAATAAATTACAAGCATCAATTTCAAAATTAAAAAAAATCAATAAATTTTATAAGTGTATTCATCATAAAATAATTCATAAACCTTAATAGTTCATATATCTTAAATTACAATTAGGAATTGGTCTTTCAAACAATAAGATCTTACAAATATATTGCATAACACTCTATAATTACAATAAATACATGATCATTGAATTTGAATGAATAGTTTAAAGAAAAGTTGAAATGTGGTCTTCAAAATCTATCGGTGAAAAAGATCATCATTGAAACACTTTTACACCTATCCTTAAAATTATAAGCTTCCTTGGCCTTACTCCCAATTGGAGAAGCCTGACCATTCATGAAAGAACTAATTGTTTGAAGAAACACACATAAAGAAATTTTGTGCAACATGTAATCATCAACAATATAACATTCCTATATCAAAATTTTAAGTCACACAATTTTAGATGGCACAATCACTTTCAACACCAATCTTAGAGGTGTTATAAGTCTGATATTCAATATTATTATTGCAATAAATTTGGTACTTATACATATATATACAAAAAAAAAATTAAACCTAATCGTATAAGCAAAATACAAAATTTTCAAATGTATCAATTCAAGGTCACTTTTCATCACATGTAATGTTTCTCAAGAGATCTCAAGTGATATTTAATTTTTAGATAACAAATTTAGTAATCATAGGACAAGAAACAATGATTTGTTTGTACATTTAGATAGTTTAGTCAAATCATAAATCAAAATGGGTAAGATAAAAAAGTGTTAGACATGGGTAAAGGAGTTATTTATGTTGTAACAAAACGTGGCGAAAGAAAGCATATTCCTAATATTTACTTTTTCCTAGATTGAAACATTATCTCATGAGTGTTAGACAACTTATATCGAGGATTATATAGTATCTTTCAAATAAAAAGTATTAATTATTCTTGATAGATTTTTTAGCAATTGATTGCAAACATTTCGTGATGATTGGGAATCAAATGCTCCCATTTTAAATCAAAAGTGAAAAATTAGTCCAAGAAGAGACAAACAAAATTTGAAAGCAACTAATTTAGATTAGATGTGGCTATGGAATCTGTCTAAATCCATTTATGTCCAATAAATTGATGTAGAAGGGGTATAAATTCAACTCAATAGGCCATTATCTTCTTTATTTTCCACTTGCTTATACTTATCCTCTTCAACCATCATTTTTGTTGGTATCCATCTATAAAAAAAACTTTGTTCCATTTCATCAAATGAATATATATTTTACAAATACCTTTTGAAATAATGGAAAAAATATGTATTCCTTATTAAAGATTCATCATAGGCCCCTTTGAATTGGTGCCACTGCTCTAATATGTTAGCACATCCATCAAAATTGAGAAACTCGAAATCTAAGGTTTAAAAAATCTAATTTTTCAATAATTCTCCTTTTCAACCATAAGATCTAAGAAGAAAATAATGTAGAAAGAAAAAATTTAATTATTTATATCTACTTAAAAAAATATAAGAATTGATTTCCTCATTTTTTTCCAAAAGTCGCATATCAATTTTTTTTTTTTAAATTCTAAATCAAAGTGTCACCTTGAGATCACCATAGCTCTATTGATTCAAATTTTTAGTCTGACCACTGTTTGGACAGCTCTTGAAGTCCTCATTACAGTAAATGTAAAATTGTCATTTTTCAAAACATGTGAGTCCAACAACTCTTATCAAAAATTTATATCAATTTCACACCTAAACCATGATATTGATTCAAATTTTTAGTCTGACCACTCTCTGAACAACTCAACTCTTGAAATCTTCATTAAATGTAAAATTGTCATTTTCCAAAAACATTGTGAGTCACAGAACTCTTATCAAAAACTTTAAGCAATTTCACACCTAAGCCATTCCAAAAAGTAAATAATAACCATTCCGCTGTACTGGACAAAGCCCTGACTCGGAAAATAACACGAATTGGGAAGCATCCTGCTGTTTTCTTTGGTTGACAAAACTTAGAAACTAATGGACATTGGGAAGCTTCCAAATGCTTACCAAGAAACTTGAGGGAAGGACAGCATATGCAGCCCCCAAAAACTGAAGGCGTAAAAATAGATGATTAACGAGCCTTCTGGAGTGATCACTGATTTACAGTCTGATATTGCAGTTGAAGAAGATGTGGATAGCAAAGAAATTTATATCAATTCATCGTTGTTCGAAAATACAACTTCTCATTGTCTTCCTTTTGGCTGGTTTTATTCTATGTGAAATCATTCTCTTTCTAATGCAACCGAGAAATGTTGTCGAACAGATTCGTCAGTATAAAAGGCGTATTTCGTTCCGTATTGGAAAGGTTTGTAATATTGCATTATTTTTGATGTGTTCTTTGGAGTCCAATCTTTAAGAGTTTGATAGAGAGATCTGATTGATCGCTTTCTTCTACAAATGTTAATCACTATTTGTTGTCCTTCAAATGTTGCAGGTTGGTTTTACTTCTATTAATAAGGTCTGTAATATTATATTGTTTTTGATGTGTTCTTTGGAGTCCAACCTTTAAGAGTTTGATAGAGAGATCTTGTATAATTGATTGCTTTCCTCTACAGATGTTATCCACTAATCGTTGTCCTTTGCTTTCCTCTACAGATTTTATCCACTAATCGTTGTCCTTCAAATGTTACAGGTACGGAGCAACGCTGATGTTGTGTTGGTGGTTCCTAAGGAAAGGGAGGAAGCAAATATGTGGATATTCGTGAAGCCATTTACTCCAGCAATGTGGTGTATAACAGTAGCAATTATGATATATACGGCATTTGTGGCGTGTCTTCTCGAGAAAAAAATAAAAAGGAAGGTCCTCACTTTCATCGGGTATTTTATAACTTTATATTTCCTCTCATCTTTTGCACAAAACAAAAGAAATAAAGTTTGTAAGCTCATGAAAGAGTGATTGGGGTTTCCAAAAAGAACTGCCTACTCAAAACACGTTCAATTTTAAAGCTTCACTTAGCTTTCAAGAATGTTGAGATACTTTGAATTATTACCCAATCTAATCTAGAAATGGATAATATCATAGAATCAGAAACAGGGTTCAAAATATTGTTATATATTAGTTGTTTCGTTGTTGTTTTACCTTCTTCTCACGTGTTTAATCTATAATGAGTCATATTTGTGACATTTTCTTTCTTCTTTTTATTTCCCAAACATTTGCAGGTCTGCAATCTCCACGATGCTCTTATCTCCGAGTAAGTCTTCGCCTGAATATTTCTTTGAATCTCTATTATTTATTGACATTGTAAAAATATTGGTTTAATTTGAATATATACTACTTTGTAGATCTGAGGATCAAGAGCAAGTTAGCTCAAATTGTTACAGCAATTTGGGCTATTGTGATGTTCATTATAGGGTCCAGCTATATAGAAAATTTCAATTCAAGGCTCAATGCTCAAAAAACGGATGTAAATGAAGTGTTGGCAAGGGATGTTGCAATAGGCTACCTAAAACATCATGTCATACAATATCATTTACCTAGGTATCTCAACATAGAACTACAAAATTTGAAAGCATATACAAGGACAAGTGAGTGTGCACAAGCACTTTCAAAGGGTCCAAATAGAGGAGGAGTGGAAGCCATTTTGATGGATCATTTAGATGCTCTCCACTTCGTATCTGGGCGACCTCGCTACAAAATCTTTCAAGTATGTTCTCAGTGTTTTATATATTCTCACAATCAATTGCATTTCATAACTTACTTTTGAGTGATCCCTTTGGTGTAGATTCCCCTTCCAGGCTCTCCATCAGAGATGCCCAACAGTTTAGGAATGAAGGATTTCTTGGGGTTGTTCATAATCACAGGAACGGTATCAACATTGGCTTTAATCAAATTCTTCTTCAATCTCCTCTACAGTTTTGGGACGCATCCCAAATGTACAGGGCACTACAGTTTTGGGACACATCCCAAATGTACAGGGCAAGGGACCGATCTGTCTCCCGTTGATCCGCTGGAAACATTACAGTTGAATGATGATCCAGAAGAGCAGTCCTCTGTAGAAGGAGACATTGTGCAAACAATAGGTATTGCTAATATCAATGACGCAAAGGAAAACACATTGGTCGAACCCCCCTCAGATTACATTGCTCATGAGTCTCAATCCATGAAAGACCAAGAGGTACAAACAATACCAGTAGCACTAGGTTCCAAAGACCAAGAGGTATAAACAATATTAGTACTACTAGGTTCTTGTCAACAAAACTTTTTTGTAATTCATTTCATTCTATATATTGGAGTAAGAATTTTTTCTTAAAGAGTGAATTTTTTTAACTTGGTTTAATAGAAATTTATAAGGTGTAAAAAATAGAAGTTATTTTAAATGTGAAGTTATTTTTTTTTAAGTAATGTAAATCAATTAAAAAATATATAATTTGGATTAGGAGGACAAACTCCTTTTGTATTGGGTTATGATTGTGAGTGTCCACCTGACACCAAAAATATTTTGAATGAGTTAATTGAGAAAGATATTTTTAAGACATATATTATGAAGTGAAGAATGCAAAATTAAATTGAAAGTTAATGTAGAAGAGATTGGATTCACATTTGCATACCTCATTTTCTACAATGAGAGTAACTGTAACCAAGCCTCCTCTTTTTTTGACAATTGTGTATGAATTATATTGCATTCTAGAGTAGTGCTTGAAGGAGAATGTTGGTTGAATATGAAGACCATTTATTGATTTCACTCTTGATATAGAAAATGTTAGTCCTTGTATTTATATTTTACCAATATCAATTGTTGTCTTTTGTAGTGTTAGGCCTTGGAATTGATGTATAATAATTGTTTGTGTCATGAATGGTGGTATTTTCCTACAACTACCTAGTGATATGGGTATTATAGATATATTTTTGAGTTATTTTTGTTCTATGATAGTCCATTGTTGTGATCAATCCTTACTACAAGATATATTAGAACACTATTGGTTTAAAGCCAATATTGTAAATAATATGAACAACCTCCCCAAGAGATCCATTTACAAGTCTTACTTGAGTCCATAATTTTATTGTTAGTATAATTTTTTGGCCTTTGCATAGTAGGAGTTATTTTATTAGTTGATCATCAATTTTTGGATTGGTTACATCACAAATTTTCAGCTTGGCTTGAGCTAGCATGGAGGCCACAATCAGGGGACCTCCTCCTCGGCATGAACATAAGTAACAATCCACTCCCACAAGAACAATAGACCAACAGGGGAACAGATCCTACGAGCACATCAGCCTAGGGAGGGAATGGGCCTCATCCATGAATGCCATCAGTAACCTTAGCATTGTGGGTCAAGCCTGCGAGCACATTGGATCAACAAAGTCATAGTGCCTATGATCACAATAGCCCAATGGAGACTTGAACCTTGATGGCCACAACAATAATGCCCCCACTTAACCATCACACTATGGGATGAACCCCATCAATTGGTCATAATTAGCTTTAATATTTGATCTTGTTTTTGTACTTATTGCAATAATTATTTTAATTGGAAGATTTGACAGTTTTACAATTCTTTGATTGTGTAGTCTCACTAGATCATATGTAGAAAAAATGTGCATTGAGTTGCCAAATTCTTCTTTTTTAGTTGTTGTAAATAGCTTTTATGTGCAACTCATTAACATTTCCCAATCTTGTTGTGTTAGTTTTTTATTACATATGTTTTGTAATGTTTCACAAAAGTGTGTTTGAGTTGGAGTGTCACCTTATTGATGAAACATTGTTATTAATGTAACACTTGTAGAAAATTATTCCCATAATATTTTTGGCATTTGAGTGTGATGCATACATAGTTTTTTCCATGACAAGTGGTAGTTGTGCTAGGTCACCTATTAGAATTATAGATGCTCCACAGAAGTAGAGTTGATGTTGGTGGGGAAATATCTCATGTAGTCTATTATCTATCTTTAATAGTAGCTTTATCCCTATGAATTGCATATCATCAATGAGGATTTATTTTATGTGTTTCATGTCTTCCTGAAATTTTGTTAGTGATAATACCTACAATGGTTTCATTTCTTTGATTAGAATATTAATCTTTGAATGTATAGTTGAGGCATGCATTTAAATGCAACAGTTCTTGTAAGAGCTAGAGCAAGTAGTTGGTTATTTTTTTGTTGTAGTTTACTTTGAAGTGCATTTCTTAGGTAGGTGATAAGGTAGGATTTTCTAGTTCCTACATTTCCTTGAAAGATCATATTCAATGATTTTTTTAAGGAATGATCTTTTTAATGGCTATTAATTATTGTAAGTGTTAGTTTTAGTTTTGGTGATAGTGTATAGTTTGTGACTTTGAATCTAATTGCCATGTGCCATCTTTTTTACACATTTTATTCATGTTTATGAATTGAATTTCAATCCCATGTAAATGTGGGGTTACACTATGTTGATCTCATTTATTATTGTTATTAAAATCATACCTACCAAGTATTTGGAGTTCATCTAGATTGATATTATTAGTAAGTCGTATAATTTGTGATAATGATTCTCATTCATTCACTTCTATCATATCTATTATGTTCATCTCATTATTAGTATCTTCTTCCTCTTCACAGTTAGCTTGCATTTCAATTATGGAGTCAATATGCTATATATCATATTTTCTATACTCATTTGATTCCAGTTTTTTATTATTTTATTTTTAGTGAGACTTTTGTCTATTTCTATGTCACAAAAATTCTTGTATAAGAGTAACTCAATCTAATAGAATATTTTGAAATGTTTTAAGCCTTGTTTTAGATTAGTACACAACTTTGGGAAACATTGAAATTTGTTTTTTCCTTTTCTATTCGCATTTACATTCTTTGTGGCATGCAACATATGGAAAAGATCTTCTAGATTCAAGTAATGTTATTATTTTTAGCTATGGATGGTCCTACATATAGGAATGTAGGTACCTAGATTAGAATTTGTTTTTTTTCTAGATCTTGTTAGTTGACGGAATACTTTTCAACCATTATTCAATAATATAAAAGATTGGTTGCAAATGACAAAGGTGAGAAGATAAAAATGATCAATGTTTTATTTGATGAACAAAAACTAATTTATACAAAGGAGGATACATTTATATCAACTGTAATTGTGCATAACTAGCATAACCATTACCCAAGTGATTGAACAATGTAATTATATGCTAACATTTACCCCTTATTACATTGTTCTTACAAATGTACCCCTAAAACAAATCAAATTTCACCTTGCCAAGAGACTTGGTGAGTATATTAGCTATCTGAGAATCTATTGGGAAGTCTTGGAGTTGGATGTGGTGGTTCAAGAATTATTCTCAAGTACAATGAATTATAACCTCAATTTTCTTTGTTCTTTCATGAAAATTTGGATTCTTCACAGCCTTAAACACACCCTGATTGTTGCAATAAAGAATAGGTGGATTTTCTTTAAGAATGTCCATATGAGATAGAATGTGATCTAATCAAATTTCTTCACACACATTTCCTCATGTGACACGATATTTAGCCTTGGTGGATGAGAGAGTAACAACAATTTTCTTCTTAATAATCCACGAGATAGGTCCAAATCTGAAAATAAATCATCTAGTTGACTTCCTATCATCAATAGATCTAGCATAGTCCAAGTCAGTATAACTCTACAAGAATAACTAAGGGTTCTTCTTATATTCCAAACCATAATCAATGATGCCTCAAATATATCTCATAACATTCTTAGCTACAACCCAATGAAATTTCTTCAACACTTGCATAAATCTCAAAAGATAGCTTACAAAAAAGTATAATTCTAGTCTGGTATAAGTCAAGTAAATGACTCCTACCGAGAATCCTATAAAGAGATGCATCTACTTGAGGTGAATCCTTAAATTGAGAGAGTTGCAAAACTTTCTCCATTGGAGTGGACAAAAATATATAATCAAACATGGACCATAATTTCTAGGAGTGTCTTGGCATATGTCATTTGCGAGATAAAATTGTTCAATGCTTGTTTTGTCATATCTCCAAGCCAAGACAATAATGAAGTCTTCCCCAAGTTTACCATGTCGAAGTATTTTTATAGATCATTCTTTACATTGTCGATGAGACTCTCTAGGCTTCCTATGATTACAAAATCATCCACATACAAAATGAGAATGGCAATCTCTATGCCTACCTTCTTAACATACAAATTATTTGAATTTGAGGGGCTACAGGTGAAACCATGTTGCAATAGGTGACCATCTATTTTAATGTACCATATCCTAGGGTCTTTCTTAAGCCCATAAAGTGACTTAATGATACAAAATACCTTTTGAGGATGGTGTTTTTCAATGAAACCTTCTAGTTGGATCATGTATACTCCTTTTAGATCATTTAGGAAAGAACTCTTCACTTCCAACTATTGAAGCTTCTAGAAATCCTTTTGTACTACGAATGCACAAACAAATCTAATTGTTTTGATCCCTACAATGGATGCAAAGGTCTATTCATAATCAATTGCCTCTTGTAGAACATATCTCTTTGTAACAATTCATTCTTTGTATTTTTTGATAGATCCATCTACATTGTATTTTATTTTAAAAATACATTTACAACTAATGGGTTTCTTTCCTACAAGTAGATCAAAAAGTTCCCATGTATGATTCTATATTAGATTCATACTCAACATCCATGGTTGATTTAGTTCCTTTTGAATTATATGAAGTTTAGTGTTGTGAGAAACTAAAATCGTCAGTGCAATATTTACCTCATTTCTCGCCTATCTCATCATTCTATCTCCTAATGAAATATCTATAAGAGAGTCCAAGTGAGAGTCCTTGTTGGTTCTTTGGACCCATTTTGGATGTTGATGCTACTACTAATGTGGAGAATTATTTTGCATATGGGAAAGATTAACAAGAAATTATCCTTGCATCTCATCTTCCTTGGGAGAGGATTCTTCATGCTCATCATCTAACTATGAGAGAAATATATGAGAGGTGGTTAGTTTTGAATCTCCTTTTTGTTTTAATGAGTCAAATGATGAATCATTAGATACCATGTCTCAACCATCATAAATATTCTATTTCTCAGGATCCATGAGATGATATTATTTGAGGTAGTAATGTATCCCCAAAAATATACTAAAGTGTCTTGAGATATTGATTGGTACATGCATATATGTTATACAATAAAATACTCTAACATGAGAGATTGTTACACCTTGTTGTCTCTAGTCAGAACCTTGTCTCTAGTCTCTACCCAAATCTGGTATTAGTTTTTATGTATTAGTTATGTAACTACTTGTTTTGATAAATACATTGCTAGCTTGCTCAATAGTGTTGGGAAAATGTGTCTCAAACTTGCAATACATAAGGTACTATTGATACGTCGACGGTGAGGGGGTGTGGGGGCATGTGGGGGGTTTTTCCCCACAAGGGGTCCAAGGGGATGGTCCCCCTAGTTGGGATTTGGAGGCAACACCCCTAAAAGCCACATTTAATGTATATTTTATCATTATAAATCGAGATTTTTTATCATTAGCTTTCATATCTAACGGTAGATATTTTTTTGGCTTTACTTGCCCTAGAAGGAAACCCTATTTTATGAGGGCATTGTATTACGACTATGTATTGTGATGTATTCTGAGAGTCTGATAGTGGTTGTATTAGGTCTTTGGATCTCTGGTTGGTGATACTCCTGTGAGAAGCTTTCTCTACAAGTATATTTTAATCTTTGTGATTTCTGAATAATATATTGGGAAGATTTTGGAGTTTGGGGTTTTCTCCCAGAAGGGTTTTCCCCATGTTAATCACTATGTTGTGGTATGCATGGTATTCACATTTATTTGTGTTTAATCTTGTATAATTGTTAAATATCTATTAAAAAAATTCATTATTCTCCTCTCAAGATTAGTGTATAAATTTATTATTCTACCTTAGCTTCCTTACAAGTGTTATCAGAGCCTAATCACCTTTGGTTTTAGTTGTGGGTTGTTGGGTTTTTTTGAGCTAATCCAAATTTGAGTGGGAGCTTGTGTAGAAGACACTTTGTGATCTTGTTGTAGAAATTTTTAGATGGATATTTCATCAGGGAGAATAGAGGTGGATACATTTTCTAGAAATAATTTTGAAATGTGGAAGTTGAAGATGGAGGATCTTTGGATAGATCGATATCTGTGTGCTATTGTTGATGAGAATGTTCCAAGGCCTATGGATCCTATTCAAGCTTCTCAATATGATGCTATGGACCATAAAGACAAGGGTCTAATCAAGTTGTGCTTGGAAGACTCTATCCTAATCAATGTCCACAAAGAGACCTCTGTGTAGAAACTATGGAAGAAGCTTGGTGAGATGTATCAAGCCAAATCTTTAGTAAGCAATGTTTTCTTAAGGAAGAAATTATATTCCTTGAGAATGGAAGAGGTTGGATGAATTACAAACCACCTGGAAGCATTCAATATGTTGGTGGCTCAGTTGGCATCATTCAATGTCAATATGGATGAGGAAGAGAAATATTAGATCCTGCTTTGTTCTTTGCCTGATTTGTGGGACTCTCTTGTTATGGCTATTGGGAGTATTTATGTTATATTGAAGACAAAGATGTGGTGGGTTCTTTTCTTTCTAAAGAGTTGAGGAGGGAGGTATCCATCAGTGCCAAGGAGGCCCTAAATGTTCATGGAAGGACCTAAGGAAAAAGGAAAGAAAAATGAGAAGCATGAAAAATCCAAGTCCAAGGGGAGATCTAAATCTCTTGGAAATTCCAAAGTTATTTTCTAGAACTGCGGTAAGCCTGGACATGTTCATAAGGAATGTAAAGAAAAAAAAAATTGATTTTGATTCTGAGTCTAAGAAGGAAGATGGCGACACATTCATTGTAGCTTTGGAAACTCATGCAAGTAATGATGCATGGTTAATTGACTTAGGTGCATCTTTCCATATGACCTTTAATAGAGATTGGGTTTCTGAATATGAAGAATTTTATGGAGGTAAGGTGTACTTGGGTGATGATTCTTATTTAAATATGTTTGGTTGTGGTAAAGTTAAAATTAGGTTTCCTGATGGTAGAATAAAAAGGATTAATGGTGTGTTGCATAACGATGGATTAACATGAAATCTATTATTTACAAGAAAACTAATAGATGTCGGTGTGTAGATAGTGTTTCCTGATGCATGATGCAAGATGGTTAGAGGTGCTATGGTGATTGCTAGATTTTTTAGATATGGGACATTGTATCAGATTGATGTATGCACTGTTGAGTGTAATAGTACTTCTGTGAAAAGAAATTCTATGGAAGAGGTGAGGGTTTCACCTTCAACAGATGGTCATGGATTTTGGGTACCCAAGGGTGCTCTTTCTACTAAATCAAAGTTACATGTAGAGAAAACTATTCTATGGCACCAAAGACTTGACCACATTGGAGAAAAGGGTCTAAGGACCTTGAAAAATAAAAACCCCGTTGAAGGTTTGTCTGATTGTAATCTTGAATTTGATTTATGTGCGCATTGCATTTATGGAAAACAAAACCATGTTAAGTTACTTGAGTTCTCATAAATCTTGTGGTATATTGGATCCTATTCACTTTGATGTGTTTGGTTCTATAGATGTTCCTTCAATTGGAAAATCCACATATTATGTTTCATTTATTGATGATTATAGTAGGACATGGGTATATTTCTAAAGAGTAAATATAAAGTTTTTAGTCAATTTAAAGAATTTAAAGCAATGAGTTGTAGACTGGAAATAAAATAAAATGTTTGAGGACTGTTAATGGCAATGGATTTTTCTCTAATGATTTTGATATATTTTGTAAAGATTGTGGTATTCATAAACAAAAGACAACTCTATATTTTCAAAATGGAGTTGCAGAAAGAATGAGCAGGACACTAATGGAAAAGGCTAAGAGTATGTTGAGTGGCGCTAGTCTAGAACAAAGGTTTTGGGTTGAAGTTGTTGTCACTACTTGTTACCTGGTTAACAGGTCTCCTACATCAGCTCTTGTTGGTAAGATTCCTATAGAGGCATGATTGGGCCACAACCCTTCATTAAGACATCATAAATGTTGGAAACAGATGCCTCAACTTATGGCTTGAACCTCTGAATAAAGACTTGGAAAATTCAACTTTTACCACTTTACCACTGGTAGCTTTCTATGGAGGTGTGGTTGCGTGGTTTACTGTGAACCTTTTCGTTCAATCCGGCAGTTGGGCGGTGTTACCGCCATACCGCAAAGTCTCTCTTCCTCCTTGGCGATGGCATAGTGAACTTTGCGATCGACATGGACACTTACCTCCTTACCGCGGGGGTTGTTTGGTTAAGGCGCGGCAGCGCGGCGGCGCGGCAGACCATGGTAGTCAACGTGGGCGTTCACCACCATACCATGATGGCCTTTTGGCCATGGCACGGTGGCACGGTAAATTGTGGTGGTCAATGTAGGTGTTGCCTCCTTACCATGGAAGTCTTTGGGTCAAGGCACGGCTGCACAGTGAGCTTGGCAGTCGGCTTGGATGTTTACTTCCATACCGCGGGAGGCTTCACTCAGTCTCATGGTTGGGCGATGGCACTGCCATACCATGGAAGGCTTCGCAATGCTTCGCGGTGGCATGGTGAATGGTGGCAGACTAGTGAATGAGTGCTTATAGTCATACCGCAGTGGTCTCACTGCCTTTTCTGGGTAGCGCGGTACATCACATTACCATGAGAGTTGGTCGGAGGGCATGCAATGGCACAATAGAAGGAACTCAGGGCTTAGATGGTTGGTTTGACTTGATAGTCAAAGAGATCGATGAATGGCATTACAACACGTGGTGTGATTACACTCGTTGATTTTACATCGTTGTTGTAAATCAAAAACTATTGGCTGAATGTTTGAAAGCGGTGTATTCATTAACTGTAAGATCTGATTCGGTGGTTGATAGAATCCAGTTTAGGAAATTCTCTGCAGCATAATTAAATGTTGGGGTAGCCTGATGCATGATTATAGGGCAGTTTGATCAGAGATAGGATTGCTTGTTAGTAAGGTGTGTAATTAAATACACCCATTGGTTGTTGATTGAAAGGAGAGCAACAGTCAAAAGATTGGCATAGTGACTAAGGTGACGGTGGAATCTAGTATTCATTGTATGTTGAAAAGCATTGTAACTGTGAGTGTGTTCAAACTGTAGTCTGTTGATGTGATCTAATGATCAGAAAGTGAGGTTTGAGAACTTTGTATGTAATCTGTTTACTATAATAAAAAGTGAATTCTCTTGGTGTGGTGGGTTTTTCTCTCGAAACGGTTTTCCCACGTATATCTGGTGTTATCTGTGTGTGTGTGTTTTATTTTTGTCTTCCTATTATACTGTGTTTGTGCATCTTAAACACAAGAAAGTTTTAAATTATGGCTTTTGCACTTCTACTCTAAGGTTTTAGCGTTAGGAAAGTGTATTCCGCACCTCTTCTTTTCCTTTCAAGTGGTATCAGAGTCTGGCAAATTGTGTTATCCTTGCTAGTAGGGCTGGTTTTTTGTGCTAATCTTGTTTTAGTGGGAGTTGTTGGTTGTTTTTACTGTAACCAGGTTTATCTCCTAATCTACATGTGGAATTGCCAATTCCAATCAAGGGCAGCTCGAAGGACCTGGACCAACTAACGAGGATCTAAAAATACCTCCTACACTTTGGGCTCTGCAAGACCCGAGAGGGTGATCCCTTAATGTGTTTACAAACTCTGTAACAAAATTATAAACAACATTAACTATAACAGATAATCTCACTTAATAGCTCAATAGAACGGGATAAAATTGAATAGAATTGGATGTTCATCAGTAATATCAACCATTTGGAGCGTGAGATAATTACAACACAACTTCATAGTGAAATATAATCATTAGTTTTAAAATTGTAGAAAGCTCCAGGTGAACACAAACAAACACTAAATCACAAAAAACAAATGCAATTCACACCAATGCCTTACTTCCATTGAAGGAGTCAAATTCACCAACACCTAATGGCTCATAGCAGATTCAACACATAGCATATAACATCTTTAATTATATTGCCTTACAATATAACCAATATGTACCTCAGCTCAATACTATTTACCAAATCCTTGTACAGAACATATCAATCTACAATCTCATTTAAGCATTTGAATTAACTCCTTGAATTAAAGCTAAAACAAGAATTGCACACACCAAAACAATGAGATGAACAAAATAACCCTTGATTACTTCATTCAAAATTTGAATACACTTGCACATAGGAGAGACATGATTTTGGATTTATCAGTTTGACTCAAATGCCAGTACTGTTATGAAACACTAAATCTCCATGAATTCAAATCCCACAATAAAAAGACTCAGAATCAAATTTGCATTTTCACTACAGATTTTATAATTTTCTATGCAGCTTCACCCAAGATTTTTGACTTGCCAACCCATTACAATGAGGAAAGAAAAGAATATGTAGAGGAAAAGAATGTTCCGAAAGAAGCCCTAAATCTGATCCGAAAATCCATCTGGAAACACCTTCACCATTGATCATCAAACTGCAAAGAATCTTCTCCTCTCCCTGTAACAAACCCACTCGGCTTCCAAAACAACATTTTCCCAAGTTGTTCTCCAACAGAAAATATGTTCATGTGTATATTCCATTTAATTCACTCAACAATTAAAAACAACTCTATTCCCGTGAAAAACCTTCTTCTCTACTCATTATTTGCTTTGATGCACTTTACCTGTTCTAGGTGCTCATAATGTTTAAAATAGTCACATATAGGTTTCAATTTCACTTTACAAAAAAAGTGAAAACATTTATAAATTATTTGGGCAAAAAGGGTTTTACCCGAGCACCTATATTCACCATTTCACTCTTCACTCCAACAAAGTCATATTACTTTCATAGTAAATATTTTATTTACCTTATCCCGTGCACTTTCACTTTAAATGTTTTTCCTCACACTTTCCTATTTATCAAGAGATACTTTGCCTTCTTTAATAAAAACCCATCTCCTTATCAGGTAAAATATTTTTAAAACAAAATTCCCCAACGTTTAACACCCATTTAAAATCGCTCGGTCAAATATTTTATTCTTTATAGTTCATGCCCCTATCATTTAAAAATGATAGCCTTTTAATACTTGGGAGGCTTCTTTAGAAAACTTACCTGTGCATTAAAAATCCTTGGGCCACCAAAACAACACAAAGTCACCCTCTCGCCATCCCGTAATCACTATCCCGTGCTTATCTTTCGGATTGTGAAATGGCGGGAAATGAACGAGATCGTGTTGCATTCATCCTTGTTCTCTGACCATTGATTTATTTTTCATTTTCACTTGCCCTAACCCATCTCGTTGGGTTGTTTGGTTGCTCAATAGCTTGGCAATGGCGACCATCCACATCTCAGCATCGACCAAAGATGCTTTAGTAGCCGCTTCTATGTACTATCTTTCATCTGTTTAGAAAGGCTCGAGCCCCTTATGGTTGTTGATGGCACCTCAAGATTTGATGGATGCCCACCCAATCAGTAAAATTTTCTTTGAAAATTAAAAGCCCTTTTGACACATTCATTACGTGCATCAATTGTTGTCATTTTGCTCCCTCAGACCACATGGTCTGGACATTCCACCAAACAATTCATATGCCTTGTCTATTGGGCTACCACGCCCACACATAATCAAACAATCTTAAAGTTCATTCGCAGCAACTCAGGCCTCTCCTTATGCTTTAATGAATATCACTAACCTGTTCCAAAGCTCGTGCAGTCCAGCCATTAGAAGTTTCAACAAATCCCATCATGTGCATCGGCTGCAATTATGGTGCATTCCTCTTTTGTTGCAGCCTCCACCAGTCTCAACCCTCTTACTACAGACAGTTGTGCAGCACATAGAGCAATGGGTGCGTTGTCATTTATCTGTTCAAAAACTTGTCTGCAACATGAAATTACCCAAAAACATAATTTCCTCAAACAATTTTGGCACAATTTCTTGTGAGTATCTACTGCCTGGTGCAGACTCCCTGCAAATTAAACATGTGCTAGATTTACCCACTCATAGGGCGCCTGAACACAAGGAGCACATTTATACTTCTCCACTGGTTTGCAGAACCTTATTCATGCCTCCATCATTCTTTGATAATGGCGGCCATTTTCTAAATCTATGCAAAACCTGAGACACCGGCATGACCTCCCAACGGATTCCTCAATGCTTGAAAAAACTGAACACCACCCATATTAGCCAAATGAATTTGTCTAAAAACTTCAAAGACTTTTTAACATACTGTTTTATGTATGTTGCTCTAAGCATAAACCACAACATTGACTTTATCACCTGTTTGCATTTGTTTGAAAGTTTTCAACGCACTCTCAACTAATCCAGTTTGTGTGCACCTGTTGCCGGCACCACTTCACATTCATCTGGTGCATTTCCATCCTCAAATCTCTGTGCTCACACTCCACTGTGTAGCTCGAGCCTCTGCACATTTTATTGTTCATTGGACAAACCGCTCGAACCCTTCATCAACCCTTAATTCTATGTTGTCAAAATGGAATCTCCTTCACCAATTTTGATATATCTCCATTGAGGGCACGAGCTTATGCTTCATCTTCTTTAGAATGCTAAATGGACTCCTCAACTATCATTTATTCGTGATTCATATCAACAAGAAAACATGGCATTCAGTTTGTTTTCATTAATTATTTGAGTATACTTTGTGTCCACTTAAAAAGGAGACTCTATCAAGGTTAAAATCTAATTGAAATTCACATAGAACTTAAACCTTATCTGCAAAATGCAGAGATGCATTCTATATAATCAAGAAACTTGGGCAATACCTTTTCGCCAAAGTTTGAGTTTGTCAATGTATGTAGCGATTCAAACAACTTAGCAAGAGTAAGAGTTCAGTGACTTTATCTTATGGTAACTTTAAATGAAACACCACTTTCTTGTGAATATGTGCTCCATGACACTGAGATTACTGAATTCCATTGGTCAGACAAATTACATGTATTATGTGTGCTCCCATAATATTTTTTTAAAATCTCTCTGTACTATCACTCTTGAAACCTCCAGATTTGATTCACCTTGCACGACACTCATTGATTTCCTCATAATTGGGAAATTTTAACAAGGTTAGCCCTTATCTCACAACAATTCAAATGGAACACCATCTCATTGCAATCATTGGAAGAAATCCATCCCCTTGAAACATTTCTTCATGACATATTTATAATACTCATTGATGGTGCCTTCATAATTTTAGTTCAACATACACTAATTATCATTTGCAAAAAGTGTTGTGTCCTCATTCATTCAATGGCAAGAATGTCATGAATGTAAACATGAAAATTCAATGTTACTGCCCTGTTCAAAATGACTCATTTGAAGTGACCAATATTACAACACTCATAATCTCACAACTGGTCAAGGCATGTCAGGCCCCATGTGGGCCCAGCTAAAAAGTTTTTGTTTTTAAACAAATTTCCCCATAATTGGTCTGGGACAACTTATGAGTGCATTTGAAGTGAAAACATGAACTGGGTTTGCATTAAAATATGTTTTTTGTCCCTTTTGCAGAATGCTGAAAATTGATCAAGTTACCTCAAAAATCAATCTGGGAAACTGGTCAAACAACCCCCTGGAGTCACAAAAACTCACAGACATGTAGACATTTGATCCGAGAATGCAATACAACAAACATCTCAGAAAAAGGAGTGACGAGGTGAAATATATTAATCAACAAATTTTCCTAGTCAGACTTTTTGCAACTGTGCTGGTTCAGAAACCAATTAAAACTCACGAAATCACCTCGTTGAAGAAATATCAAATCAACTCCTAGTGAGCTGACACTGGAAACATGAGACCATCCAGGTACCCTGAGCACGTGTTCAGAAGGAAATTTCTTGAAACATTACTGATCAAAAGATATTAACGATCAAAGTTGACCTTTCTAAAATGTTTTCAGGAATGCAGATGCAAAACTGAACAAACTGCAATTGGTTTTAATGTGTTAAAAATAGCAAATGAGGTCATGAGACCCTAAAAATTGACACATGAGATCATTTAGGTATGGAGAATACAGAAAAACACTCATTTTGACATGATAGTCAACTGGTTGCAAAACCCAAGCTCAAACAGGAGGCCACTTTACGAAACTGACAGTCTGCAAACAGCAAAAAAATGCAAAAACCCTCCAACTTCACTTTTCAAAACCTTGTCAAAACTTATCATGGGAAGCTGAAACTTGACACACACATTCACATATGTCAATTAAATATGTCAACAAATGGGTTTCACATGAAAATCAACAGGCCTCAAATTCTGACCCTCCAAAGTGGGTCACTCAGATTGATCTGTCAGGTGCACTTCTGAAAGTGCAGAGGCAAAAATTTCAAAATGGGCACTTCAAATTTGCAAAATTTGAAAGTGCCATCAGTGGCTTCGTCGAGGGATGTATGCCCCTTGTGGGCATAGCAAGATTCCAGATCTTTGGGAAGTAGACCAAATTTTGAATCCATCTGGTGTGGTGTCCCTAAACTGCTCCTTTATTCATTCTCCTTTTCAACTTCATCTGGTGACCCTAGGCCACCAAATGAAAAATGGGAATTAGCATTTACCTCTGTCAAACACAATTTTGTAGAAAGAATTGATCTCCCTCAACTCATGCTTGCACTTATCAAACCATGACATGAACAACTGCACCTTTGCAAACACAAGTGTCAAGCTGCCTTTGGGCAAGTATAAAATTTCTCTCTGTTCAACTTTGTTATATGGCAACCAAATCAAATAATTCACACCACTACCACTTTCTTCATTTTTTGATTTCATATCAAGTGACACGATTTGAAAATATTGATCAAGACCATATGAAAGCTCAGTTTGATCACAACCATCTTCCTGATTAAACATGTTAGTACCTCCTAACAGGCAATCATTCACAACATTATCCACATGTTCACTATCACTATGCATCTAAAGGTCAGGCATACTTTCAAAATGTTGATTATCATGTGGCAACAACTTATCACATTCATCACATGGACCATTCTCAAGCTGAAAACAACTTGCCTCAATATCTTGCACATTACCACATTCTATGAAAATTCCTTCTAGCTGGAAAAAATAGCACTCACACTCTGCTATATGGATGGAACTATTAGGCTCGATCTGAACATTAGTTTGCATGTCAAAATTTAAACCATCACAAGAGTTTACCAAAATATTCGGCTCATCATGCAAACTATCTTCAAGTGCATTAAAAAAGATACAATCATGCATTAGCACACTTTGCAACTGTCCTTCATCATGCTGGTGTTGAGATTCATTAGAAATTTTTGACTCATCATTATCTGTAGTCATATTGTCATCCTCTGAACATAACATATCATCATCTTCAACAATAGAAGAAAGATCATCCGCATAATGCGGCATCAGATCATTAATGACATTTTGGTCACCACTAACATCCTCTGTACAAACTGATGCAACAGTCAATTCATCTAAATTCTCAACAAAGAGTGGATTATCTCTACACCAATAAGGATCATCATTAGTACTAACTGATGAAAATGGAGACTTGTCAAATAAGGGGTTTTTCGAAACATCAATTTTTGATGCCAACATCTTTGACCCCTCCAGACAAGATTTTGAATTTCCTGCAGGATCACTCATTTTGTTATCCTCTGAACACAAGGTATCAACACTTTCAGTGTCACAAGCTTTCTTAACAACAACAAATTCTAGTTCAGAAGCATAATCTGATTTCTCATTGAAATCAACATTTGTATTCATATTCAAAGGCTCGTGGCTAAGCTCATGGCTTGGCTCATTCAAGTCAGTAGACAAAGACTTGTTCGAATCTGCATTGAAAACTTCAATACATGACTCATTAGATATACAATCCTCATGGTTATCAATTGTTTCAAACTCATCAAAACAGATTTCTGAGTTTGCATCAACATGCTCACTTTCATACTCATCATACATTGCATCACTACCATCAAGTGGTTTCTTGTCTTCATCCTCACTATCATTGTCATGATCAATTGGTTCATCATTGGAAGGAAAATCAAAAACATATGCATTACACCCTACATCATGAAGGTCATTATTACTGTCAAAGTCAGTAGGGGCTGCACACAACTGAGAGTTTTCCTCATGTGCACATTCCTGATATTTTGTGGTCAATAAATCCAAAATTTGTTCACAACTTTGTAGATCACTGCTCAGATCTATCCTTTCACCCACTTCCTCTTCTTGACCTTGACTTGAATTAAAAGCACTATCAAATTGTAAATTAGGATATCCCAAGATGTCTCCATCATCAAAATCTGATAACTCAATGGGTTGATCATAAATAGGAGCTCCCCAATCATATGAGACTAAATTGTTGATAACATTTTCACACACATAGTAACCATCCATCATAGAAAATAGACTATTCACTTGTTCATTCTTACTCACTTTTGAGCTATCATAACAACAATCCACATCTCTTTGTACTTCAACATTGGACTGGGTGTCTTCGTTGAGTCTGTCATTCACATTCTTCTGGGGGTATACATAAACATCTTCTTTATCAAACTCAAAACCACAAATGGTCTCCTAATTGTATCTGCTTGTAACTTGTCTTTCAAACTAGATTTCATCACGTACTTCTTCATTTGTAGCTGATAAACTGATGTTCTCAAAAGAGTTCCCTAAATTAGCAAACTTCTTTGTCTCATCATAGAGACTTGCATCAGGACTACATTCCTCACATGTAGAATAGAAATAATCAATTGTATCATCACCTTGTTGATTGCATTTCTCTTCTTCAAAGAGTGAATCCAACTGACATTTCTTATCATGTTCTTGGCTCAGAAAACTCAGTTGCTGATTTGCATTTGGGTATACTTTCTTTGCGAGTTGTTCAAAAACAACTTTCTCATCACTTGATGATGCATCCTTCTTGTCTTCAAGCTTCTCAAATGTGCACGTGTTTGAAGACCTCTGATCATTTTCATTTACACATCTGTTGATTTCATCAACATGCTTACCCATAAGTGAAGACAACAACCTTATCACATATTCAGTTCTTTGTTTCTCCAAACCATCTAAAAATGTATAATCCATCTGCATGCTCATTATTTAAAACTCATTTAACAATGCACTAGACCCCTCTTCATAGGCCTCAAAATACATATTAATACAATTAGCAGTGCTAGGTCTGAAATTTTTTGGGATTAATGAAAGAGAAACATCAAATATGTGACTGAAATCAACTCTTGACTCTTCTTTTTGCTTTCTAATCTCTTTTAATATTGTGACAAGATCTAGAGGTTCT
Organism: Sequoiadendron giganteum; assembly: GCA_007115665.2. NCBI lineage: Eukaryota > Viridiplantae > Streptophyta > Pinopsida > Cupressales > Cupressaceae > Sequoiadendron > Sequoiadendron giganteum. The sequence goes on from CM021102.1 coordinate 766,052,474, forward strand.
CTTGAAAATTATTTTCTATAAGCATTCACTAATTTATCCCAGCAAGGAAATGACTTCTCAGGAAAAATTAAATACCAATCCCGAGCTCGTGCTTCAAGAGATCTGACAAAGAATATCATCCACATATCCTGATCTCCAAATGAATGTTTCTCCATGAAGTTGGAAAAACATTTAACATGTGCATCTCCTTCACAGATATTGTATCCATCAAATCTAGGCATCTTCTTATAGATTTGATTTGGCATACATTCCACTTTTTAATCAACCCATGATAAATCTAACTGAGCATACAATGGGTCAAATGAATTGATAAACGGTGCAATGACTTGATAAGTAGACACAGTTTGATGGTCTCTTAACTGGGCTTGTTGAAACAACTGGTGTCTCTCATCCATCTTTTTAAGCCTGCTTTCATTTCTATCCTTCCATTCGGGAATGAACCTAGGCTTATTAACTCTTGGGTTCTTACACTTTGGGGTATTAGATGCTTGAAGTTCATGACACTTTTTGACAAGCTAAACCAAAGTATTCATTGGTATCGTTACTTTATCTTGATAATCCATTTACAAATTAAGGCTCACTAATTGTGCATAGTTACAAGCATGACCAAATGAAGGATTACTATGACAATGGATGACATAAGGACAACCTGAGCTTGAATCATATGATAATACAAATGGATGGAAATCACTAAGATACACAAATGCATTCTAACCATCCATGTAAGAAAATATTTGAGCACTAGACAAAACACTTTCAATAGAACTAAAATTACATTCAGCAGATCCAACAAATGAAAGTGTGCAAAGTTAAATTTACTATCCTTTCCCTTTGGTAGTGTTGAATCACTATGTAGGGAACCAAATTTATTTCTAGGAAGTTCAAATATGGTTTTCATACAAGAGTTTCTTGAAAACCAAGAGTGAAAAATACCTGGAATTGTTGTAGAAGCTGCAAATTGTTCTGATTGGAAAAATTTGTAGATCTTGAACTATATTCACATCTTCATTAGGTTCTTTGGTAGAGTCACCACCTCTTTGCAGAGGACAAAAATTTGAACAACTGGAAATTCTTCACAGGTCAAATTTGTTTAAAAACTAGCATAAGCACTGCAACACCTCCTTATCCAACAATATGACATCATATGGATTCCTTCCTCAAACTTGTCTGGGTACTTCATCACAAGAGCTTGAATCTGCTTCATCTCTACTGCAAATCCTTCAGTTCTTTCCCAGTTCTTCTCAAATAATGCACACTGGTGCATAGATCTCGGAGTCGCCACTCACAATTTGTGAGGTATTATGAAATAATCATGAAGTATGGACAAATCTAGACAGAACTTACATTGAAAGATGAATTACAACAGACTCTTTGGAAACACTTATGAGATTTGACTCACTTGACAAGGAGATTGAATCTATCATAACAAGCTTATGACTCTATAAGGCTGAATGATCTTCAGCAATGGTCCCCAGTAGAGTCACCATTTTGTTGGTTGTTTTTACTGTAACCAGGTTTATCTCCTAATCTACCTATGGAATTGCCAATTCCAATCAGAGGCAGGTCGAAGAACCTGGACCAACTGACGAGGATCTGAAAATACCTCCTACACTTTGGGCTCTGCAAGACCTGGGAGGGTGATCCCTTAAAGTGTTTACAATCTCTGCAACAAAATTATAATTAACATTAACTATAACAGATAATCTCACTTAATAGCTCAACACAACGAGATAAAACTTATTAAAATTGGTTGTTCATTAGTAATATCAACCATTTGGAGCGTGAGATAATTACAACACAACTTCATAGTGAAAGATAATCATTAGTTTCAAAATTGTAGCAAGCTCCAGGTGAACACAAACAAACACTAAATCACAAAGAACAAATGCAACTCATACCAATGCCTTACTTCCATTGGAGGAGTCAAATTCACCAACAAATAATGGTTCATAGCAGATTCAACACATAGCATATAACATCTCTGATTATATTGCCTTAAAATATCACCAATGTGTACCTCAACTCAATACTACTTACCAAATCCTTGTACAGAACATATCAATCTGCAATCTCATTTAAGCATTTTAATTAACTCCTTGAATTAAAGCTAAAACAAGAATTGCACACACCACAACAGTGAGTTGAACAAAATAACCCTTGATTACTTCATTCAAAATTCGAATACACTTGCACATAGGAGAGACATGAGTTTGGATTTATCAGTTTGACTCAAATGCCAATACTGTTATGAAACACTAAATCTCCATGAATTCAAATCCCACAATAAAAAGATACAGAATCAAATTTGTATTTTCTTTGTCACTACAGATTTTACAATTTTCTATGCAGCTTCACCCAATATTTCTAACTTTTCTAACCCATTACAATGAGGAAAGAAAAGAATATGTAGAGGAAAATAATATTCCAGAAGAAGCCCTAAATCTGATCCAGAAATCCATCTAGAAACACCTTCACCATTGATCATCAAACTGCAAAGAATCCTCTCCTCTCCCTGTAACAAACCCACTCTGCTTCCAAAACAACATTTTCCCAAGTTGTTGTCCAACAGAAAATATGGTCATGTGTATATTCCATTTAACTTACTCAGCAATTAAAAATAACTCTATTCCCGTGAAAAAATTTCTTCTCTACTCATTATTTTCTTTGTTGCACTTTACCTGCTAGAGGTTCTCATAATGTTTAAAATAGTCACATATAGGTTTCAATTTCACTTTACAAAAAAGTGAAAACATTTACAAATTATTTGGGCAAAAAGGATTTTACCCGAGCACCTATATTAACCATTTCACTCATCACTCCAGCAAATTCATATTACTTTCATAGTAAATATTTTATTTACCTTATCCCGTGCACTTCCACTTTAAATGTTTTTCCCTCACACTTTACTATTTATCCCGAGCCCCTTATGGTTGTTCATGGTGCCTCAAGTTTTAATGGATGCCCACCCAATCAGTAACATTTTCTTTGAAAATTCAAAGCCCTTTTGACACATTCATTACGTGCATCAACTGTTGTCATTGTGTTCCCTTAGACCAAATGGTTTGGACATTCCGCCAAATAATTCATATGCCTTGTCTATTGGGCTATCGCGACCACAAATAATCAAACAAACTTAAAGTTCATTAGTTGCAACTCAGGCCTCTCCTTATGCTTTAATGAATATCACTAACCTGTTCCAAAGCTCGCGCGGTCCAGCCATTAGAAGTTTTAACAAATCCCATCATGTGCATCGGCTGCAATTATGGTGCATTCCTCTTTTGTTGCAGCCTCCACCAATCTCAACCCTCTTACTACAGACAGTCATGTAGCACATAGAGCAATGGGTGCATTGTCATTTATCTATTCAAAAACTTGTCTGCAACATGAAATTGCCCAAAAACATAATTTCCTCAAACAATTTTGGTGCAATTTCTTGCGAGTATCTACTACCTAGTGCAAACTCCCTACAAAGTAAACATGTACTTTTTTTACCCACTCATAGGGCACCTGAACACAAGGAGCACATTTATACTTCTCCACTAGTTTGCATAACCTTATTCATGCCTCCATCGGTCTTGGATAATGGCGGCCATATGCTAAATCTGTGCAAAACCTGAGACACTGGCATGACCTCCCAACAAATTCCTCAATGCTTGAAAAAATGAACACCGCCCATATTAGCCAAATGAATTTGTCTTAAAACTTTGAAGGCTTTTTCAACATACTGTTTTATGTATGCTGCTCTAAGAATAAACCACAACATTGACTTTATCACTTGTTTGCATTTGATTGAAATTTTTCAACGCACTCTCAACTGATCCAGTTTGTGCGCACCTGCTGCTGGAACCACTTCACATTCATCTGGTGCATTTCCATCCTCAAATCTTCGTGCTCACACTCCACTATGTAGCCCGAGCCTCTGGACATTTTATTGTTCATTGGACATAGCACTCGCACCCATCATTTACCCTTAATTATGTGTTGTCAAAATGGAATCTCCTTCACCAATTTTGATATATCTCCACTGAGGGCACGAGCTTATGATTCATCTTCTTTAGAATGCTAAATGGACTCCCCAACTGTCATTTATTCGTGATTCATATCAACAAGAAAACATGGCATTCGGTTTGTTTTCATTAAATATTTGAGTATACTTTTTGTCCACTTGAAAAGGAGACTCTATCAAGGTTAAAATATAATTGAAATTCACATAGAACTTAAACCTTGTCTACAAAATATAGAGATGCATTCCATATAATTAGGAAACTTGGGAAATATCTTTTCGCCAAAGTTTGAGTTTGTCAATGTATGTAGCTATTCAAACAACTTAGCAAGAGTAAGAGTGCAGTGACTTTATCTTATGGTAACTTTAAATGAAACACCACTTTCTTGTGCATCTGTGCTCCATGACACTGAGATTACTGAATTCCATTGGTCAGACAAATTACATGTATTATGTGTGCTCCCACAATATTTTGTTAAAATCTCTTTGCACTATCACTCTTGAAACCTCCAGATTTGATTCACCTTGAACGACAATCACTGATTTCCTCATAATTGGGAAATTTTAACAATGTTAGCCCTTATCTCACAACAATTTGAATGGAACACCATCTCATTGCAATCATTGGAAGAAATCCATCCCCTTGTAGCATTTCTTCAAGACATATTTATAATACTCACAGATGATGCCTTCATAATTTTAGTTCAACATACACTGATTATCATTTGCAAAAAGTGTTGTCTCCTCATTCATTCAATGGAAATAATGTCATGAGTGTAAACATGAAACTTCAATGTTACTGCCCTATTCAAAATGACTCATTTGAAATGACCAATATTAAAACACTCATAATCTCACAACTGGTCAAGGCATGTCGGGCCCCATGTGGGCCCGGCTAAAAAGTTTCCATTTTTAAACAATTTTTCCCCTGAATTGGTCTAGGACAACTTTTGAGTGCATTTGAAGTGAAAACACGAACTGGGTCTGCATTAAAATATGTTTTATGTCCCTTTTGCAGATGCTGAAAATTGATCAAGTTACCTCAAGAATCAGTCTAAGAAACTACTCAAACGACCCCCTGGAGTCACAAAAACTCGCAGACATGTAGACATTTGATCTGAGAATGCAGTGCAATAAAAATATCAGAAAAAGGAGTGACAAGGTGAAATATATTAATCAACAAATTTTCCTACTCAGACTTTTTGCAACTGTGTTGGTTCAGAAACCAATTAAAATTCACGAAATCACCTCGTTGAAGAAATATCAAATCAACTCCTAGCAAGCTGACACTGGAAACATAAGACCATCCAGGTACCCTAAGCACGTGTTCAGAAGGAAATTTCTTGAAACATTACTGATCAAAAGATATTAACAATCAAAGTTGACCTTTCTGAAATGCTGTCAAGAATGCAGATGCAAAATTCAACAAACTACATTTGGTTTTGATCTATTAAAAATAGCAAATGAGGTCATGAGACCCTGAAAACTATCACCCGAGATCATTTAGGTATGGAGAATACAGAACTACACTCGTTTTGACATGATAGTCAACTGGTTAGGAAATCAAAGCTCAAACAGGAGGCCACTTTACGAAACTGACAGTCTGCAAATAGCATAAAAATGCAAATACCCTCTAGCTTCACTTTTCAAAAACCTGTCAAAACTTATCATGGGAAGTTGAAAATTGACACACACATTCACATATGTCAATTAAATATGTCTACAAATGGGTTTCGCATAAAAATCAACAGGCCTCAAATTCTAACCCTCCAAAGTGGGTCACTCAAACTGATCTGTCAGGTGCACTTCTGAGAGTGCAGAGGCAAAAATTTTGAAATGGGCACTTCAAATTTGTAAAATTTGAGAGTTCCATCAGGAGTCTTGTAAAGAGAGAACCAATTTTTGTTTGAGATGGCGAGTACATCAGATAGAGTAGAAATTGAAAAATTCAATGAAAGTAACTTTGAGTTGTGGAAACTCAAAATGGAAGACTTGTTAGTGGATAGAGACCTTTGGGTTGTTGTGTCTGGAACTAGGCCACAAAGTATGAAACAAGAAGAATGGGACCTCGTAGATAGAAAAGCTAGAGGTTTGATAAGACTTTGTCTAGCCGATTTTGTACTCTTGAATGTCCATGAGGAGAAGACTGAAGCTTCGTTATGGAAGAAGCTTGGTCGTATTTATTAGGGAAAGTATCTGGTGAATAAGTTATTCCTAAGGAAGAAGTTGTACTCCTTCAAGATGGAAGAAGTTGGATCTGTAGCATACCATCTGAACTCATTTAATATGATTGTTGCATAGTTGGCATCTGTGGGTGCGAAGATAGAGGAGGAGGATCATTGCATGCTCATTTTATGTTCGTTGCCTGACACTTGGGATCATCTAGTGATGGCTATTGGAAGTAAAAAAACTACTTTCAAGACGAAGGATGTTGCCTCGCTGTTGTCAAAAGAAATGTGGAGGAATTCTACCGAGATGGCCAAGGATGCTCTTGTTGTTCGAGGTAGACCGAAGAAGGACAAGAAATCTAAACCCAAATCTGAAGGGAGATCAAAGTCTCCTGGTAAAAATTCCAAGGTGAAATGCTGGAATTGTGGGTAGCTTGGCCATATCCAAAAGGATTGCAAGGAGAAGAAGAAGAAGAAGAGTAACTTTTCAAACAATTAATCTTCTCAGAGTGAAGCAGATGCCTTCATTGCAGCCTTGGCGACTCAGGCATCAGATGATGTCTGGCTGATTAATTCAGGTGCATCTTTCCACAAGACGTCTCACAGAGAGTGGTTCACTAAGTACGAAAAGTATGACAGTGGAAAGGTGTACCTGGAAAGTGATTCAACACTGAAGATTGTTGGTCGTGGAAGATTCAAAATACAATTCCCTGACGAAATAATCAAAGGGATTGGTGATGTACTACACATACCAAGTTTGGCTCATAACTTACTTTGTCGGTAAGCTTAATGATGCTAGTGTGGAATTTTCTTTCTCGAGTAAAGGATGTAAGATGGCTAGAGGTGCAATGGTGTTGGCTAAGGGTGTACAAACTGACACTTTGTACAAGTTGGATGCACATCTTGTTCAATGTAACAACGTCTCTGTAAAGTCAAGCAAAGTTGCTCGTGTAGAGGAGGATGAAGCTCCTCTGGGTGAAAATTCCTTGGAAGTAAAACTCCCAGCAGAGAAGACCATGTTGTGGCATCATAGACATGGTCACATAGGTGAGAAAGGTTTAAAAACTTTGAAAAATAAAAATCTTGTTGAAGGTCTTGTTGATTGTAACCTTGAGTTCAATTTTGGCGAACACTGCATTTATGGAAAGCAACATCGTGTTTCTTTTTATTTGAGTCCTCCTAAATCTTCTAGTGTACTAGATTATGTTCATTCTAATGTATTTGGTCCAATGAATGTTCCTTCGTTATCGAAGTCTAGATATTATGTTTCCTTTATTGATGATTATTTGAGAAGGGAATTTATGGGCGGGTGCATGGAAATGGGTAGCCATTTCGTGGCCAAATTCCAAAAAAAAAATTGAAAAGCAATAACGCAAGGATGTTATAATGTGAGCGCATTATAACGCACTCACGTTGTTGCTTGTTAAAAGCAGAAAAAAAAAAAGATAAATGTTGTCATTCTGATTTTGACTATTTTTTTCTTCTAGCCACAGCCAAAACCCCCATATTTTGCACTCGCGTTCTAGGAGGAGCCATTGAATGAAATTCTTCACCAACAATTGTTATTTATTTGCAACGATGGCGCCACGACCAAGAGGAGGTGTGAGAGGTAAGGATTATGTGCTTTTTGTTTTGAATTAGTTAGTTTTAGGTTGAATTTGATATATATTTGTGTAAATTTTTAGGAGATGCAAATCAACCTGCAAACCCTCAAGATCCTCAATAGGGAGACCAACCAAATCCTCAAGATCAAAATCAACCACAACAACAACCTCCTCCACTAATCACTCAACCCCCTCCTGGCACTCAACAAAATTTAATGAGGGAAATTGAGAACAACAAAAAATAAATTGAGGATTTGATCAGTAGGTTGAGTGATCCAAATGGTTCAGCCATAGAAAGAATGACCCTAGAAAATTAATTGAAAGATATGTTAACAAATGTAGATTCAATTAGCAAACAAATAACCGGATGGCAAGATAGGAGGCAGGCGGCTAGGGATTATTATGCAAATAAACTATCATACAAAGATGTAAAGGATTTCAAAATTATAAAAGTTGATTTGTGCTCATTATTCACTGACCCATGCACAAATCTAAATATTACCCTCAATGCGAAGAGGTTTCATATCCATTGGTGCCACCACCAACAGATTAGGGACTAGTTTTATGATAGGTGGTACATGGTCTTCAATTACCTATCGTGCAACAATTGTGAGGTCTCACAATCTTTCCTTAGGAAACTATACAGTGAGTTCATATTGAACAAAATCCCAAATTATTTTGATATGAGGGATTTCCAGGGGAGAGGTGGGGGGTCAGCTCAGGATAGACCCGGTACACAACCAGATCCTATGTGGAAAGGTAGACGAGCTCCCGCTAGGCCACCTCATGAGCATGTTGTTATACCTTTCGTCGTGAAGGAAAGTGTTGATGTAGAGACATTGCAGGTGATCAACACTTTGACCCAAACTGTCATCCATCATACTAGACCTATGCTATAGTGCCATATAGGGGAGTCTTCGAGTGGTGGCCTTCAAACCCATGTGTGTCAATCTTGTAGGGCGACTTGTTCATATGACCCCATCAAAACTCAGAAGGCTGCTACGTAGGATCCATCTGTAGCTATGGAAATGGAGAGAGCAACTGACATATTGCATGAGGCGTATGGCATTGATAGTCAGGTAAAAGTTAGCATGTTCATTGAATTTAATTTATTAAATTTTGATTTTGAAATGCAAGATTAACTAAAAATGTTTTATGATTTTAATAAAATTGTAGGGTCACAGTGTTGAGACTAGATACACCGGCCCCCCACCTACTTATTTTTGTAGTGCACCTATCGTTGGGGTATGTAACTATTAAACAATTATAAATTTATTACATGTTAATAGCATTGTTTTATGAATGGTATTTTAATATGCGATTTTGGATGTTTTTGAAAAGGTAAGCAACATTTCCAAGGTGTCGAACCCTTCACAAAGGGCCCAAAGGGCCAAAGGAAAACAAAGTTCAAACCAGAATTGAAGTAAGGGATGAACAGTGATAGTTGACTAACAGCTGTGGAAACCACAAAGAGATTAAGCAGCCCCAGACACCGAAGGGCCAAGACTGGCTTCACGGACCCGAGTCCGAGAAGCAGATGTAGATTTTTTCTTTTGAAGAACAACCAACCAAGGAGGCTCAGAATCAAGACACGAAGAGAAGGGTGAGAGGCTCGGCTCCACCCCAGCCAACATAGGTGAAGATCCCCCAAGTAGTTAGGGAGTCAATAGCGAGACAGTAGAGATCGAACCCACTAACAGATTAATAGAAGCTCCCAACAAAGGGTGAACTGGGTTTGACAGAGTAGCGACAGCAGGGTCAAGCACAACAGTGTCAGCAGAAAGGTCCAAAGGTGGTTGCAAAGAAGATGGGATAGGAGCAGCAGACAGAGGGTCGACCTCCTCAGAAGAAACATCTGAAACATCCGAAGAAGAACCACTTGTGAGATGATCCAGGACAGCGTCCTTCCACCAAGTCGTAGTGCCCTTGCGGTGAGCATGAGGACAGGCAAAGGCCAAATGTCCCACTAAAAAGCATCTCCTACACCGAAAGGGGAGACCCTCATAGTCCAAGAGTTGTTTCCACGATCTATCCTCAACTAGCAAAACTACATCTCCAGGAAGAGATTTAGAGGTGTCCAGATCAACTAACAACCGAGCGACCGTAGTATGCCCAAATTCCCTAGTTGTGGAATCCACCATTAGGAAGTGATCTATATATTGCCAATGGCCTCGAAACATGATTCCTCCTAGAACTGAAGAGGAATATTTGGCAGAAAAACCCAAATAGGTCTGATATTCAATGGCTCCGTAAGGGGGTTGAAGGATCGAGTCCAGGGCCTGATGGATAGAGAATGGATACCCCACATCCACCCCCTATCCAGGACGTTGTTCTGCTCAAGAGGGGAGGCAAACGTAGCAATGAAGAAACCTCTAGCACAGGGGTAAATCTCGATCTCCCTGGCGACCAAAGGCTTCCAAGAACCCGAGACCCAATCGTGGAGATTGGGGAGGGAGGGCCACAAGCCATTGAACCTGCAAACCACACCAGTTTTCGAATAAAATTCCTCATTTTCCACGATCTTCGGACCAAAGACAACCACAGGGGACTCCCGGGCGCAGGGAAGAGACCGACTAGAGGGATGAGGACCCAATTGTGCAGCATCGGAGAAGGATTTGGCCATACCCGAAACACCCCCAGCAACAGGCCCAGGATGCCCAGACACGGCCGAATCCCCCAAAGCATCAGAGGACTTGCACTCAAACCCACCAACCGACCCAGACCCAGTCGCCAAAGACACACCAGTAGGCCTACACACACACGAGGCAGAAGGCACTCCATCATCAGGAATCCCACGCTTGCAAGGGGCAGCACCACTACCAGGAATAGCAGCCAAGGGCAGAGACAAAGCAAATTGTAGAGGAGAAGGAACCAATGGAGCGGAAGCAGACACCACGGAGCTCCTCCTACGCGCGCATGGGATAGGGAGAGGAGAGATGACAGGGCCCACAACAGATGCGGGAGGAGTCATAAGAGCCATTGAAACTAGAGGAGGATCCGATGGAGCCCCCATAGCCAGAGGAGGAGCCGTTGGAGCCAGAGGAGCCAGAGGCGGAGGAGCCGTTGCAGAGCCCTTTTCAATTTACGAATTGCTTTATTTTTTATAATTACGATTTTGGATGTTGAATAGGCTAATATTGGAGTTTTCGAGGGAACACTTCCCAGTGGTAGTGGATTTACTCAAACCTATATGGAGATAATAGAATAAATATTTTAACTAATGAACTGTACTTAATAGATTTGTGTAATTTATATGCACATCGTTGATTACGTTGAATAATTTGTTGTTTTATTTTTAGATGTTGCAAGCTGAAACACCTCCAAATGTGATGAGGGCAATGGAGATTAGTGTGTCATCTTCTATACAATCCTTGATGGCTCTGACAGGGGAGGTATGAGGCAAATTAGTAAATTTCAATTTACATTCATTGTTATAGACGTTTGTTAGTGAAAAATCAAACCATTACTGATTCACGTAGTTTAATTTCTATTTGTATGGTTTATACAGGACTTGAGCACGCCTAAGCATGGGAGTGAGAATATTTTCCTCATGGAGAGAGATCATGAGATGGCAGTAAGTGATTATTTTGTCAAATATATCATTTTTTATAATGTAATTTCTATATATTCATGTCTTTACTTCTTATTTTAACAGTTAAAACTTCACCATGAACTAAACCCTAGGAGTAGGAGCAGGAGCACTCCTCAAGCGTAGAAAAAATGAGTGACAGACCTATCACCATCCGATCAAAAAGGAAAGGGAAATAATTTATTTCTAGAGCATGGAGAGCAATGACTTTTGATTCTAGAGCCCTTTGTTGTATGCCTACATGGTAGTTTTGTATATATTTTGTATTGGACATATTTGACATTGTATGCCTATATGGCATTCTCGTAAGCCTATATGGCTATTTTGTACATATATTTCATACTTATATCGACATATATTGATGTATTCCTACATGGCTATTTGGTTAATACAAATATACTTTATCGATGGTGTCCATATTTGCATTCTAAATTGATGGTTCAATAGATATGAGTTATGTGTATTGAAGTGTATACTTTACAACTTACATGTATACTTTGTGACTTATGTGTGTTCGAATGTATACTTTGTGGCTTACGTGTTTTCATGCGTATACCTTGTATTCGTGCATATACTTTGTATTAATTTGTGTATACTATGTATTTGTGTGTATACTTCTTGAGGCTTATGTGTTTTTGAGTACTTGTGCTTCCCTTATTGACATGTACATGCTTGACTTATTCATGTGTATAATTATTAATTGGTTAGCCCTAGCATTGATCATTGTTGTCCTTCATGGTTTGTCTTGAATATTAATTGATTGATGCTAAACAACTTTATCTATAAAAAAACGCATTTTCAATTGGTATTCCATGAAATGATTCATGAAAAGATTCCAATATGTTCTTGATGTGTCACCATCGAAAGATTTATATGTCAACTTTTTGCAATATTATTTCTTGTATACGAAATGGACTCAAGAGAAAGCAAGTTATAATTTATAATACAAATAAGAAATGGACTCAACGTTGTCCTAGACCCCCGAATAGATCTATTCAACAAATAAACATGCTCCCAATCACTCTTCGAATTGCAAAGCACCATTGGTGATGCAGAGTGACTCATCCAAGTTGTGATTTGACACAGTTTCTCTCAAATATGTGCACTATGACTCCAACATTCACTTGACTAAACAGGGTAACTCAACTACCCAACCATGGAACCTATCAAACCAGACATGAACAAAACTTGGAGCAGACTTGGAAACCTCCCAACATGACCAACCCAACTCAACACAACTCACCTTATGCTTGGGAACCACCTCTGACCTATCGCTTCCAAACTAGGCCTCCTATTCCTTACAGCCTAACCAACTAGGAAATTCAACACAAGAACCACTCAAAAGGCATTAACCAAACCAAGCACATTAGTTCTAGGCATCTTATACCAATTCCCACAAGTCCTCAAAGGCCCATGTCTTGACAACAAAAGACAAATCCATGACAAGCCAAAGCAGAATGCTACAAGGTAGGCCTAATTAGGCTACTCTACACAAGGAATCAAGTACCTTAGCTCACCCCAACACCCCTCAGCCACAAACAGGTTTTTTACAACCTTTTCCAACACAAATCAAATTCTCCCAAGCACCCTTGTCACAAAACACTTATGAAAACAATCAAAAATCAGATTTTACACAAAATCAGGTCTGTCACATAGAGATGTCAGGCCTAGAATTCCAAAGATATCTCTCCCACCTTCAAGCCATTCTCTAAAACCAACATGTAATCAAAATATACATGGTACTCTAACTGATCCATGCCCTCAACTAACTAAAAACCAACTTTCAAAACAAGTAACCGTTGTATTTCAAATTTGTTGCTTTAAGCAACTTACAAATTTGCAACTTTAGACTTCTCCAACCTAATGAATACAACTAATGACCTCTAAACCCACACAAATGTCTTATAAATAGCCTTATTACATCAACAAAACTTCATTCTTTCACACTCATATACAAACTCACAAATTTTCCTTCAAAGGCTAAAAAGACAACTTCTAGTGCAAGATTGAAATATTCAAATTTTTTATCAGTAGACCTAAAATTCACCCTAAAACATACCTAATGGTCTTAATTGGTCTTATTCAAGACAAAGCATGCTCAAAATACCCACAACAACCTATTGACCAACCTATTCACCATCAGATAATCACTAAAAGCATTGAACTAGACCTTCTTCATCAAATGGAGGAACAAGGTGCTTTGCACCAATGATCATACATTTTTTGTGTGGAATACTCAAACTTCTCAACCATCATTTGTATGTTTCTTTTTTCCATTGTTTTGCATGTCATCATAAGAGATCAAGCCAGTTGAATGCAACTCGGATCAATTTCGCATGTTTGAGTATGAAAGAGGACCATGCCTAGTGTAAACCTACCTATCAGGACGTGTTGGAGTAGTTATTTTGGTCACACGAATTGCAAAATGAAAGTTGCAACACTTTGCAACTTTACACTACTTCCATTTGACACTTTTTCCATCAAGTGAAAATCTGCTGCCACGAGAAAACCACTCGGATATAGCCAAAACTGAGAGAGGTTTTTGTAGAGGGGCCCAACACAATCCTGTAGGATCATATGAGAAGTTTCTAAGCATCATGATATTCGATTAATAGCATGCTAAATTTTGCAGCCATTTAGCACTTTGGACCCTTAAGGGATCGATCTAGTTGAATGTACCTCAGAGCGATTCCGTGTGTTTGGGTGTGAAAAAGGACCATGCCTAGTGTAAACATACCTATTCAGATGCGTTGGAATAGTCTGCTTGGTCACACGAGTTGCAAAATAAAAGTTGCACCACTTTGCAACTTTGCACTGCTTGCATTTGACACTTTTTCCATCTAGTGAAAATCCACCGCCATGAGAAAACCACTCTGAGATAGCCAAAACCAAGAGAGGTTTTTGTAGAGGGGCCCAACTCGATCTTGTAGGATTAGATGAGAAGTTTCTAAGCATCACGGTATCCGAATAATAGCATGTTGAAGTTTGCAGCCAATTTGCACTTTGAACCCTTAAGGGATCGATCCAGTTAAACGTAGCTCAGAGCGATTTTGCGTGTTTGGGTGTGAAAGAGGACTATTCCTAATTTAAACACACCTATTCAAATGTTTTGGAATAGTCCTCTTGGTCACACGAGTTGCAAAGCGAAAGTTGCATCACTTTGCAACTTTGCACAGCTTGAATTTCACACTTTTTCCATCAAGTGAAAATCCGTCGCCACGGGAAAACCACTCTAAGATAACCAAAATCAAGAGAGATTTTTGTAGAGGGGCTCAACGTGATCTTATAGGATTAGACAAGAAGTTTCTAAGCATCACAATATTCGAATAATAGCATGCTAAAGTTTGCAGCCATTTTGCACTTTGGACCCTTAAGGGATTGATCTGGTTGAAAGTATCTCAGAGCGATTCCATGTGTTTGGGTGTGAAAGAGGACAATGCCTAGCATAAACATACCTATTCAGATGCATTGGAATAGTCTTCTTGGTCACACAAGTTCCAAAGTGAAAGTTGCACCACTTTGTAACTTTGCACAACTTGCATTTAAAACTTTTTCCATCAACTGAAAATCCACCGCCACGGGAAAACCACTCCGAGATAGCCAAAATCGAGAGAGGTTTTTGTAGAGGGGTCCAACATGATTCTGTCGGATCAAATGATAATTTTATAAGAATCACGGTATCTGAGTAACACCATGTTGAATTTTGCAGCCATTTAGTACTTTGGACTCTTAAGGGATCGATCTGATTGAACGTAGCTCGAAGCGATTCCACGTGTTTGGGTGCGAAAGAGGACCATGCCTAGTGTAAAAATACCTATTCAGATGCGTTGGAACAGTCTGATTCGTCACACGAGTTGCAGAACAAAAGTTGCACCACTTTGCAACTTTACACTGCTTGCATTTGTTGCTTTTTCCATCAAGTGAGAATCCGCCGCCATGGGAAAACCACTCCGAGATAGCCAAAACTAAGAGATTTTTTTGTAGAGGTGCCCAACATGATCCTATTGGATCATATGATAATTTTCTAAGCATCACGGTATCTGAGTAACAACATGCTGAAGTTTGCAGCCATTTAGCACTTTGGACTCTTAAGGGATCGATCTGATTGAACATTGCTCAGAGCAATTCCGCGTGTTTGGGTGTGAAAAAGGAACATGCCTAACATAAAAATACCTATTCATATGTGTTGGAACAGTCCTCTTGGTCATACGAGTTGCAGAATGAAAGTTGCACTACTTTGCAACTTTGCACTGCTTGCATTTGACACTTTTTCCATCAAGTGAAAATCCGTCGCCATGGGAAAACCACTCTGAGATAGCCAAAACCGAGATAGGTTTTTGTAGAGAGGTGCAACATGATCCTATAGGATCATACGATAATTTTCTAAGCATCACGGTATCTGAGTAACAACATGTTGAATTTTGCAGCCATTTAGCACTTTGGACTCTTAAGGAATCGATCCAATTGAACGTAGCTCGAAGCGATTCCGCGTGTTTGGGTGTGAAAGAGGATAATGCCTAGAATAAAAATACCTATTTATATGTTTTGGAATAGTTTTCTTGGTCACATGAGTTGCAGAATGAAAGTTGCACCACCTTGCAACTTTGCACTGCTTGCATTTGACACTTTTCATCAAGTGAAAAACCGCCGCCACAGGAAAACCACTCCGAGATAGCCAAAACCGAGAGAGGTTTTTGTAGAGGGGCCCAACATGATCCTATAGGATCAGACAAGAAGTATTTAAGTGAAAGGGAATAATTTTTATGAGGTTTGTGTTGCTGCCCCTATACATTTTGATGGAAAAGGGCATGAAAAAATAGGTTTCACCCTAGGGTTTAATAACTCCACCTTTAGCAACAACTCCACCTTTGTTTCTTGAATTCCCATACAAAAATAAACACACACACACCTAAAAAATACTAATACTAACTTACTCCACTGATCTAAACTATCAAATTCGGTGTAATCATTATTGGTTTACAAAGCGAGTTGAGAAAAATTAGTTCAAACTAATGATAAACTCAATGGAAACCCTCCTAAATAGATTCAAATAAAATATACTTCACTATTCTACCTTAAACAACAATATTCAAGGCCTTAAACTATTGTACAGGTCGTACAAGTTAATAAACAACTGGAAAAACTCATAAAATCACTAAAATAGGGACTTTATTGATCATAAATATTCAAGAATACAAAAGATCTTTGTTTTGCTCGACCTTACATGCTTTATATCACTTCTCTAATCACCTAATGACCTATTTGAGACTTTGAATACATTACATATGACCTTTACATGACCTTTTTCACATTTTTTATATTTCCAAATTCAAATTTTGCAAATTTGCCTGTTGAAGGCATTTACAAAACAAGGTGCTACTACACCAAACATGAACTCAAAAATTATAGTATTTGAGTAAATATCATTACAAGTAAATCTCATTACAATGCCTTAGGTACTTCGTTCTCACAGATCTTTTACAATGTCACTCATACATTTGAGATTCTCTTTAAATGTCTACATCATAGGTGCTCATTATGACATGAATATCAATTGAGTATCTTAAGATTCCCTCGGTAAGCTGCACACGCTCTTTTATAATGGCTTGAAATCAAAAATGAGATTTTTCAAGATCATCAAAATAAGGATGTTGCATTGTTTTTTTGGCTGAGATTCTATTTGATGGCTCATAAATCAACGTTTTCTACAATGAGAGACCAATCAATTCTTAGTAGTTTACTTACAAATACGCAAAGTAAAAGAGAAAAAGAAAGAGCATCCAAAATGGAAATGAAATAAAAATAGATGGAAAGCACTTACAGATAGGCATGCAGGTTTCACAAATTAGTCACTCTTGCTCATACATCTTCACTGGGAATTCCAACATACCTATTGCACACAACACCTCACATGAATAGAGTAAATTGAAATTTCAGATGCTCTTATAATGTCTACATCATAGCTACTCATGATAAGGTTAACTTCAAATGAATAACTTGAAATTCCCTCACCAATCTTTGACACACTTTTCTAATGGCTTCAAATCATGATTGATATTTGTCAAGATCATCAAAATAAGGATGTTGCATTGCTTTTTCGGCTGACATTCTCTTGGATGGCTCATATATCTGCATTTTTTGCAAGGGGACACCAATCATTGTTTACTAGGTTACATGCAAATAGGAAAAGTAAAATAAGATGATAGCATTGGCATCAAACAAATTAATTTGCATACAACTATAAATTAATAAGAACCAATGTGCATATAATTACAAATTAATCCAACGAACCATCCAGGTCTGCTCTACTCTTTATTGTGTCAAGTATTGCTTCATGGTCAAACTCACGAACATTCCACAAGGTCTTGTTCAAAGGTCTATCCCCATATTTGGTCAAACAAACATTGGATGCCACGACAAGGGTCAAGTAATAAATAATCTTACGATGCGTGTCAAAGTCCTAGAACAACCAATGTTTAACACTCGAATGTGGGTACCTTCTAAGCCATGTTCCAATAACCACAACTGAGCCTATAGGGTATTCGATGTTTTCTCCATCTATAACCGGGGCCTCTAATTTATTTTTGGCCTCAACACAATGACACAAGTAATAGTTTATTCCCTCTTCATTGTCTTCATCTGCAATAACTGCATAAATATGCCCTACATTGATATGTGCAGCAAATCTCTTAAAATTAGTCAACATTATGAATACAGTACAAAGTAAGATAATGATATGGAATTTCAATAACTAAGCAAGTAGATATATCACTTGCTTGAATCAGATCTGATACGTGGTCAAAGTCGACCGATGACTCCATCTATGTCAATTCCAATGTCGTCGGAGGGCGATACGTGTAAAGTGGGCTAAGATAACTTGTCAACCATTTGTCAACCCACTCCCCTGACTCACAATCATTCTAGGCTTGCATTGTACATGAAGAACAAAAGCATGCCATATTTTGTGTATCGATACTCCATGAACCTGCATTTGAGCTAAGGAAAGAGTGTACCTCACTTGATCTTGTTAGTGTATAACAATCCTCATACGGTGCAATGTTAGTATCATCCATCAACCAAAAAAATATACAAACTAAAGACGTACCTTTATTACCTAGACCCATCGAAGCATTACACCACTCAACAATTGATTTTTCATCTATCAACTTTGCACTATATGTATACTTTAACTCTTCTCATGCTAATGCTCTTTTCACACATGCTCCTGCACCATCATGTTCCCCCTTTCCATGTCTGGCCTCACAAAAGTTCCACATATGTTGAACAGCTATAATGACATGCATCCTGCACAACCAGTAGAACATGCATGAGTTCTTGAACTATGTTGCATAGTTATTTGACCATATTATATTTCAGTCGTATGTTATGCCCCTCTAAGCCAAACTACTGTAGAACATCTGGAATCAATATTGCACGAACTCTAGAGAATGTGTGTGATCATCACTAATGTAAAAGTGGTACTCCCTCAATACCTTCCTTTGGTCATCTGTACTATCAGATGCATGAATGAATGCTATGTGCGCAAATATCGAAACCTGTGTGGAGTTGTAATATTGTGACTACACCTCACGCTATGGTTGTAGAGTTTAGTTCTCCATAAATTCAACCACTGATACTATGTTTCCAACTGGAAAGGTGTCCTTACATAGCTTGAATTGTGTGTCCAACCATCAGGCTCTATGGGTATGCATTGCATACTCAGATAGTATATTATCACAAAACATGGACATAAACTAGTACACTGGAATCTTCTCAATAACCAAATCACACCTTTTTTCTTGAGACCCATCTTTTGTAGCATATGCCACTATTTTATACTTCTCGAACTCTACAAGTTTTTGTCCCACCTCATCTATGCTTTCCATATGTTGACATACTGGCATACGCTGGAAGCCACAACAATGCTCAAATGAACCATCCAAGAATGTTGTCTTGTAGAATATCTAACCATCCTCTATTTTACATAAAAAATTTGATAAGAACTCTCTTGAAGATTTTGGTGGGGCTTCTATGCCACAATCCTGCAAAACATCGTTAGTATGGAAATCTAAACATATAGAACGATAAACATCATAATGGTTAGAGAATTCAATATGTAGTCTACAACAACAAGTAGTGCATGTTTGATTTATCTTGACATAAAAAGGTTTAAGCATTTCAAAAAATCTTTGAGAAATACTAATTTGAGGATAATCATTTTCAAATTTATGAAAAAATTGGGTGAGTCATATCCAAAAAATGCTTTGAATGTGGCTCACGATTCCGATAACTGATTCTCCTTCTTACCACATCCCTTTGATTCGGAGATGGCCTTGTGTTATTCTTCCAATACTCTTCAATTAGTTTTCTCAAGGCTTCAACAACTTTTTTATCTTTTTGTGACAGTCTCCCCAAGAATGCCCATAATTCATTTGAATTAGTGCCCTTAATTCTTTGTCACCTTTGAATGGCTCTTGATAAAAATTTTCTACTAATTCTTATTTGTTCACTCATCTTTCTAATGAGACGAGCTCTCTTTAATTAACAACTTACCAAATTCAATGTAATGACACATCGAGTGACATTACTATCCTTTGAGTGTGAGGTCTTACTCACACTCTCATAAGCATCCATTAGATTATTCACAATAGTGTCTTCACTCGATGCATTCGATGTTCTCAACCCAAGAGTCTTCATGATGTTCCTATACTTTATACCCCACATCATTTCAACAAATAGTTGACATCTTGCGGTCTCATTTAGCCTTTCAAAGAAGAATTTCCAAATCTTATCAGCATATCTTCTACAAGTGCGTGTTGGAATCTTACCTTCCATGTGTTACAAAATATCCTCATCAATATTAATCAAATACTTTGGCTTTCTACGCAAAATTCTAGGTGGTGTTCTCCTAGGTACATACATCTCAACATTAGGAATTTCATCAATATTTAATTGAGGTGGGCTAGATTGCGTACCTTCGATCGAGGGTGGAGAAGAATACATACGTTGAGGTTCACGTGGGGATGATGGCATACCTTCTTCGTCAAATTCGAGTGATGATGTACTCTCAACTTGAGATGTGTTGGATGGTGTCCAACAATATTCACTTGCGGTAGATGGTGTCCCTCTATATTCACTTGCAGTAGATGGTGTCCCTCCATATTCACTTGCAGTAGATGGTGTCTTTCCATATTCATTTGCGGTAGATGGTGTCCCTCCATATTCACTTGTGCTTAATGGTGTCCCTTCATATTCACTTGTCGTAGAGGGTGTGTCTCCAACTACAGTATCTGAATCTATCTTACCATGATGCTTTCATATTCATGCCTTTTTTGATGCCAATTCCTTTTCTCTTTTTGACGGTTGAGGTTCCTCTTCAATTGGCTTATTTTTTTCAATCGTTTCCAATTTTTGCTTTTCACGATATGCCACCATCTAAACTCTCTCCTTTGCTTTGAAGGTTTCCTTCTCTTCATTTGTTAATTTCCTCTTTGTCTTTTTCTTTGGCATGGTGGATAATTTTATCCGTATCATGGACAAGCATACAATATTTCAACTTATGTCATATATATGTATACAAATTGTGGAAGCATACATGGTGCGAGAGCACCACTGAATGAAAATTGTCAATTCAAGAAGTTGTTGTCTAGGATTTAGGAAAACATAAATGCAAAGAATGATTTAGAAGATTTAAAGGAAGATCATCAATAAATAGGTGAGGGAATGATTTTTTTGTGCAGGGGAGGTCTAAAAGGGTGTTGGGCATGAAGCCCTAGAGTGAAATTTTGAGTTTTCCATGAGATTTTGAGTGGTTTTGATATGCTAAAGTGTGTTTTGCATTGGCGTAGTGTGGTTTCTTATTGAATTGAGTTTTTTCAGACCATTTTAGACCTGTTTGAATTATTCATAAGATTGTGTGAGGGTTGGATGTGTGTTTTTCACTAAACCACTAGTTTCTTGGGTAAAAATGAGGGTTGTTGGTGCATGTGAAGATGGGTAAAAGCAAGGTTCTTATTGTTTTTGAGTCTAAGATCTTGGTATATGTTAAATAAGGTCTATGATACCACTTTTAATATGTATTTAGTTCGTTTGAGTCATTCTAGGTGTTTAGGGGGGAGATTTGGCTTGACATTTGCAAAAAATTGCATTTTTAGCAAAGTAGTCAAGAGATAAGTTAGTTAAGAAGTTACAAAACAAGTTAGATATGTTGGGGGATTTGAGTTTGAAGGGAAACAAGATAAATATCATGTAAATTCTTGAATGGAGGCTGATCTTCAAGATTTGAATCAAATAAAATAAAGGAATTCTCTAATTTTTGTGATTTTCTTGTGTTTTCGTGTGTTCTTTCTCTATGTACGGACCTGTACAGGTGTGTGATTCCTTGAAGGTGTTGATGGTGTTTTTATGCACTTCACAACACAAGCAATATGTAGGCGCATTACCTCTCTTGAAAGACAATCTTCCACAATCAAATTGCAGAACACTATCCCAAGGTCTCTCGAGTGTCAGGTCATGACCAGGCTTAGAATACTTCAGTTGATTTATGTGATTTTGCTGGAATCACAAGGCGGTCTTACGTGGTCAAAACTGTAGGAGAATTGGGTCAACAAATGGATTTTTGCAGATTTGGAATTACTGTACCTTGCTGCAGGTTCAGACAGCAGTCTTGGACTCCATTATTTCGTCAGATTTGGCTTTACAATGTGCAATGAACCTTAACACAAGTTGTTTCTAAAAAAGGAAAATAAAAGGGCGAGGGAGAAAGACATTTCCCAGACCTGCAACTATTGATGAACAGTGATCATGGAGGTTCCTGCTGTGGATAGTTTCCTAAAACAGAATTTCACTTAATCAGAATTCTCACAATATCATGAAACCTGTGCTATCTTCTAAGGACTGCAAATGTCTATCATTCATTCACCATGGAAACATGAATAAAGATAAATTTTAATGAGCAGCAATAAAATTAAAGTCCAGACTAACTTTGCACAGTCATATACCATCAGCAAATGACCAAAAGTATGGACAAGGAAAGCATACACACAGCAATAATCTTCAAAACCAGAGACACCATACTAATTCTGCTAAAGTCAATCTAAGGATACTAAAACAATAAAGTAACTTGAAGCAAAGTTTTAACTAAATGGAGAAGAACCATGAAACATGTGGAGAAAACCAGAAATACACCAGAAAATGACTGTATTTTCTATTATATTCTCAGCAGCATGTCTTTACAACAACTCAACTCTCTCAGAATGAGAGGAGGAGAGCCCTATTTATAGTTTCCAAAAAACAAAATGAGTGGCCAATATTCACTCTACATTAGGGTTTCACCTACCCCCAAATATATTACATTTATAAATAATTTCTTGTTTCTTCCCTATCTTCTCATCTAGTGACAGCACTGTAGCAAATTTGTCCTTTTAGTCGTTTGCCCTTTGTTGTAGCTATTCTTCAAGGAACTCTTCATTGAGGACTGGATTGCCCTCACGCTTCTTCAACGCGGCATACTCCATGAAACTCAGGATTAGGGATTGAAACTTGTCTAACTCCATGATGTCAAATCGGAGAATTTGGTAACTCCATTCCTGAGAATTGTTAACAAGCTTCTTCCAGTCCTCATCATACTTAGTAGCATTTGCCTTGAAAAGTTCTGACTGTGCAAAGGCCTAGGCAGCGAAGCACATGAACTCAATGGTGACCTCGGCGGACATCCCATCTTCCATAATACTCAAGAAGTGGGGCTTGATGTTCTTAGGATTGACCTCGATCGCGGGCATCTCATACCCCGTCATCAGCTTGAGATACCGAACGTACTCCTCTCTGGAATCCCTTGCCCATTCAATGTCTAGCGTTATCTGTTCCAAAATTTGCTCAAGCCTCCTCTTCTGGTGATCATAGTCTCGCTTCCAAGTATCCACTAACCAGTGATCATCATCTTTGAAGGCCAAGTCCTTCTCCTAGATATCACTTGGTAATGCGAGTATGGCCTCAATCTTTGGGTAGGCTGCATCGTACTTCTTTGGGAACTCTTCACAGATCTGCCTCGAACCCTCAAGATTTTTTGAACTTCTAGGAATCTATTCACTGTCTAAACAGCCAAGTTGATGCCCATGTTTCCTATGTCCAAGACCTGCCGGAACTAGTTTTCCGTAGTCTTGTCCAAGTTCTGTCTCTTTTCTAACTTGTTAATTTGCTCTTGGGATAGCAGCTGAGGTGGGGTGGATGACATTGTAGGTTGCTCATCCGGGGATGACCACTGTTGAATGTAGGCCATTAGATCAGCCACCTGCTCCTTTAGTTCCTCTTTGGATACCTTATCCTATGGGATAAGGTGCACTACTGTGGCGACCGATTCTTGGAGAGCTTGACCTTTTGTTCCCTTGTGGCCACTCCTAAGTCGATGGTGGAGATGTTGTAAGTTATACCTTGTTTCCCAACCATCGGTGTTGCTATCTGCACTGCCCTTGATCTTGAGGCATCCATGGTTACTTTTGATCTGACCTTCGGCTTCTTTTCTTTCTTAGTGCTTATTCGTGCCCTGGCCATAATGGCTTCCAATCTTGCCTTGGGATCCTTCAAGGTGGGAGTCTTTTGCTTGAGTTGCCTTTGCAGCCAATCAGGCGCTTGGGGTTCTTCCCTTGGTGGTTCACTTTGAGTCTCGTTGTCCTCCTTCTCAAGCTCGACGGTTCTGACAACAAGAGCCTTTTCCTTTGTTTTTGCATCTTCCTTTTCTTCATTAGGGTCTTGTTCGAATGTTTCATGCCTAGCGGGGGACTCGGTGTGTAACTGCCCTTTGGGTGAATCTCTCTTTTCAGCATCCTCCTTCTCGTTTAGAGTATCTTGATGCTCCTTGGGGTTATCCCCTTGTTTGTCTTCGTGGAGGAACGTTTCCTTGTCATGCTCTGGGGTCTGGCCATGTCCCTCAATTGGAGACCTATTACCTTCCATCTCTGGAGCAGCAATCTCCTCTTCCTGTGCAAGCCGGTCCTCGGCCTCCTTGTCCTCAATTTCCCTGAGCTGCTTGCCCCACTCTGCATTGAGCTCGGGATCATTTGACTCTTGGATTAGTTCGGCATCAAGGTCCTCAATTCCCTTGCTAGAAGACTCATAGGCCACCTCATCAATCTCCCGACGCTCGAACAAGGGATGTTCATGATATTCAAACTCCTCATACTCTGGAACCTTCTCAGCCTCTAGCTGCTGTCATTCACGCTCATCTGATATCTGCATGATTGCTTTCATCTTTGGTGATTCAGTAGGGGGGATTTCGTTGGAGTGGAGGCCATAGCCTGAACTATCGCAGCCTGGACTATCGAATTGGTGAGTATCCCCAAAAGCTCAGACGACACATTCTACATATACTTTACAAAGGACTCTAGAAGGCTAAGGGCTGGCGTTGTGGCAGCAGAAATGGAAGGAAGGGAAAGAGACATGGAGGAAGAGGTCATTAGTGAGGTGGTGGAGAATGATGAATCCACGGGAATAACTTGCAACACTGGAGGAGTAGGAGCAAGGTGGATGGAGATATCCACTGCAGGCGGGGAGGAAGCAGAAGCTGGAATTGAAGTGAGCAGGGTGGCAGTGGTGATTATAATAGGTGGAGACCCCAACGAGCTAGATCCCTCTTTTCCAATCCCAAGGGGTGGACCCTTGGGCATCACTATTGTCTCCATTTCTCTAGTTGTTTTTCTTTTCTTCTTAGAGGGCTCCGGCTTGGAAGACTTACGGGCATAGACCTTTGGTTTGGGCAGCTGTTCGCTAGCCTCCTTTATTTTCTTAGTCTTCAACGATGGTGGGGTCTTAGATGTCTCCCCAGTTGCAGCGGCAGCTACCCCACCATCGGAGCCACTTGGTTCACTTACATGCTCACTTGTAAGTTCAGTGAATGTTAGGATGACCCCTTGTTGTTTCAATTGAGACACCTTCTCGTCGATCCATGCCCTCATTCGGATTTGAACGGGCCTAGTGAGCACACCAATGTCATTAAGCTCTGGTGCATTCCAGTCAATCGCAGGCAATGGCAGGTTGGAAACTGCATCGTAACTTGGGTCCACAACTATTTCTTCATCCTCCTCTAGCTGATCAGGGACCGGACACAAGTTCACCCTTCGTACATGGATGACGGTCATGCGCATGTAATGCCGCAACCGTAGCTCAAGATCATCCCTGTAGTTGGCCCAAAAGTCCTCGATGTTGTGGAGGTGGGCGTATTCACGTCCCAGTGCCTTTTTGACATGACCATAAGGATCCATTCGTGGCCTTGTTGTGTATTGTTCAAAGTTATACTCCGCCAGCTCCTTTTCCGAATATCCTGCACACTGGGAGGTGTGGATCTTATACATCCCCTGACCAAGGTTCATGGGATAGGCAGGGCCCACTAGATGTTTTTCGCTCAAGACGTTGTGAATGTGTCGCAGCTGCTGAGTCAGCTCCAAGAGAATGATCTGGTCATTTGGGTACCGCGGCAGCTTCTTCGGTCTTTCAGTGAATCCCTGAGAGCGCATGTAGGTGAACCTTGGGAGCTGAATGTACCAGAAGGCGTACTTCCTAAGGAGGACCCTGGCACTATGGGATGTCCTCCTATGAAAATCCCCTCCTACTGATCGAATGATGTGAACAATGAACGCATCGTTCACCCTGCAGTAGTTTCTTTTGAAATTCTAAAATTGTAACTGATGGTACTTGTCATAAGGCTTGAGCTCTAGCCCCGATGGATCACTGGGCATCATTGTCAACCTTTGATAATGTCGCCGATTGGTGAGAGAATATACCAAGTAGGAAGTCATGAAGAATTTGTTGGTTTTCCTCATGGTGGTAAACTGCTCGTGGAAGCAGTCGCTGATTATCTCGCCCCAATAGAAGGCGGTGCCCTTACCTCAGAGAATCTGTTCTATGAAATAGAACATCCATTCTTGGAAGAAAACCACGCTGGGGAGGCCCATTACTCGGCTGAGTAGAGTTACAAGGTCATGGTAGTCCTCGAAGAAGTCGCTATGGAAGAGCTCCTGAGGAAGCTTCCCAGCACTACCCCATTTGTCCTTCAACCAGTACTGGTTGATAAGCCTTTTGCACCCCAATGGGTCATGTTCCCACACCTTTTTACACTCTTCCATGGTGGGGACCTCCATGCTCTCAAAGGCAGGAATGTGGAAGGTCTTTGTTATACCTGACGGAGACATATCTGCAAGAATATTTCCATAATGGTCCACTATGGTTCTAGTATCAGATTGGTATGCCTCCACACACGCCATTACCAGCTCCAGGGCCACTAAGGCTGGCGGGAAACCTACAGCTTTAGCAAGTCCACTGCTCTTTATTAATCTTGCGTTTGTTATTTTTGGGTTCATTCTGACCCTCTGCGTGAATTCATCAACATCGACTTGTCCGATGTTGGTATCTGAGACATCCCTCCAAAGGGTAGTGATCCTGGATTGAATAGGGACCCCCTGGAATTTTTATTTCATCAAGTCTTTGTCTTCCTTGCCCCTTGGTGGCTTAGTTAGTCATTTTCCTTTCTTGGAAGCACCGGAAGTCTTTGCACCAGATTCCATAAATCTTGCACAAAATACGAGAATTAGTAATGATGAACTTGAAAAAATGGCCACCGACAAATCCCTACATGTCAAGATTAGTCAGGAAATCATAATTCATATTTAATAACCATGGAAGCTTAGATACTTCATTGTTAGAGGGCAGTGTGAACAATCCGCAGTTCTTGGGCCGAAAATCCCTTGGCAGAATGTCGTTTGAAAGGGAAAAATGAGAATGGAATTCCCATAGGCATTTCCCAAGGTTGGATTTTGGATTTGGAGGTTATTTGATGCCTCATTTGGAAGTTTGGGCATCATCTGCAAGGAAGTCGTCTGAAACGGCACAGAAGAAGTGGAATTCCAAGCGTCGGAATCCAGGTCTTGGATCGCCATCGCTAGGAAGCGGCTGTGGGTCGGCTGTTGGGGACGGTGAAATGAAAGCGGAAATCCGAGAGGCAGTTTCCAGAAGCAGTCAGAGGGTTCGGGATAATCGGGCGACGAATGGAGCACCGGGACCCGGGAGCCGGGAAAACGCTCGGATGGGGCTGTTTGAAACGGTGCAAGAGGAACAGAATCCCAAGAGGGGAATTTCAGCATTCAAAATCCGAAAGAAGTTCGCAGGAATTTTACCTAGATTACAGGTTTCGGTAGACAGCGGACCGGGGTCCTGGAGCCGAGAAGACGCTCGGACGAGGCCGTTTGAAACGGCGATAACACAATGGAATCCCGGGGAGGGAATTCCGATGGTCGAAGTCTAAGGTGGGAATATGGTCGATGACGTCGACCGAAAGATAGAATACCTTGCGGTCGGGAAGCAATGTTCGGAAAGCCGCTCGGGGAAGGTCATTTGAAACGGCGAAGATGGGACAGAATTTCGAGAAGGGAATCCCAAGGATCGAAACTCGAGGGAGGATCGAATTTGGGCAAGATTGTGATGCTTTCGAGTTTAGATGGACTTCGAGGGTCCGGGGTCCGAGTGTCGGGAGGACGCTCGGGTGGGGCCGTTTGAAACGACGAGGACGCAGCGAAATCTCGAGATGGGAATTCCAGAGGTCGGAGTCCGATGAGGGGAACGCCATCGTCAATTTGAAGAAGCTGCAGATGGTCACATGAAGACCTGGGCCTGGAAGAAGCCACCGCTGTTCCGAAGAGCAGCAGCGGTGCGGTGAAGCTCCGGATCAAATTTTTGGCCATTTGGCAATCGATTTTAACTTTCTAAAAGGTGGGTTTTGGGTGAAGGGTGCGGATTTACTTAATTTCAGTTTAATTTTACATTTTTCCCTCGCCAAAATCTGAAAATTCACAAAAACAAAAAGGAGGGCA
The DNA here is from genome assembly GCA_007115665.2 of Sequoiadendron giganteum. Classification (NCBI taxonomy): domain Eukaryota; kingdom Viridiplantae; phylum Streptophyta; class Pinopsida; order Cupressales; family Cupressaceae; genus Sequoiadendron; species Sequoiadendron giganteum. The sequence continues at coordinate 766,080,694 of CM021102.1, forward strand.
TGCGGACGGCAAACCTACCTCGAAATCCCAAAGAACAAGCTGCCGGAAGTGCGGAGGACGACGGAAAAGCACTCGAAATCCAGGACAGAAGAAAAACTTGGGCGCTGGGAGTTCTCCAACCTTCTTAATTGCTCGAGCATTTGACAATGACGGTCGAAAAATTCTCTTTTATAGAAAAAACCGCCATTAACACAGCATTAAATTCATCATACAGTGGTAGGTGGAGTTGGTGAATTCAAAAAATGTAGGGGCAGTGGGAGGCTCGGAGTCCGGAGTCTGAGAATCCGTCCCGTCACTGTCGTTGAAATAGCAAAGACTAACGGGGAACCCAAGAGGGGAAACCTGGCAGAGGAAATCTGGCAAGGGAAACCCGACAACTGTCACAGCCACCAGAACGGCATTTTGACAAGGAAAACCCGAGTTAACCCAAGACTTACCAATTTTGACAAAAGGGGAATTTGGCCAAGCTCAAAATATTGCATTGGGAAACGCATTGACCCTTTTAAGGCACAAAAATGGGTACACAAAATGAGGCAGAACAAAAAGGGATCGAAAAAACAAAGAGGGAAAAGAGGATCCTCGTTCCGAACGGGGCATGTGTGCAAAATGCACAACAGAAGGTTTGGGAGATAGTTGATGCATGACTTTATCTTCACTTGAATAAGGTTTGGTGTCTTAATACCATTTTAGAAGAAATTTTCAATCGTTTCTCCAAGTCTTAATACCCGTACTAGGCTGGCTAGAGCACATTTTTATGTGAAAGTGAATAACCATGATGGTGATTCTGAAAATTAATGAGTGTAATGGAATTGTGAGTGTTTTTATAAGTTTTTGCAGAGGTATTGGAAGGTGTTTGGATCCTTGGGAGGAATAGGAGAGTCTTGGAGTTGTGAAATCCTTGAAAACCCATGCTTTTGCTTGTGTTTGGGAGGGTTTCTTGGGACACTAGGGTAATGACCTTATGTGGGAAAATTAATCATGAAATTGGTGGTTTGGTATCATGAACATTGACTGTTCTTGGTGTTTGAGAGGAAACCTCACCTTTAAAAGGTACTTCCTTTGCAAATTTGGGGTAATTGGGAAGCCTTTTGCTAGGTAGGCTTATTAGAAGTCAAACATAGTCCAAAGAAGTCACCCTTGGTTCTGATGTATGTTTTCTGATTGAAACTGGGTTGATGCAGAGTGGTGGGAACACAAGATACAAATTGACACAGCTTCTCTCAAATATGCCAACCAAGACATCAACCTTCAATTGACTCAATAGAACAACAGGGTTACCTATCAACCATGACTCTTCATTATGACTCCAAATTGAAATTTGATACAAGAAAAGAGTGGAAACACCTTCAATATGTCAGAATATTGACATTCAACCACCTACAAAAAGAAGATCAAACAAACTCTTCTAAAAGCCACTTTTGACCAAAAATTGCCTTATAGGCTTCACAAACCAGTTTTAGGGATTTTTCTCACAAACCTCCCAAAACACCTATTAAAAAAATGATTGATATAGATATCTATTTCAGCAGTATGAGACATATAAAAAATCCGCATATTACTCTTTTAAGACACTTTCGTCAAAATGACAAATTTCACTGTTTTAGGGCCCAAATTAGCCAATTTTACAAAGGGACCCCCTCAAGAACCCACCATCAGGCCTCCATGACTGAACAGTCTTGTCTTAGGTTTCAAAACTAATAATTATCAAGGTTTTAGGAAACCAAGTACTCATTACATCAACAAGTTTCAAAATCCTCTCTAGAACTTAGGAAACAAGGGTTTTTAGGCCTCCTTACTGAAAATCTACCTTCTGCAACTTCCCAATTCAAACCAACTGCCCATACACCTCTATATAGATCCCCCTAAGATTAAGGAACCCTCATCTGCCCTCTAGAAATGCTTCACCCCTCTTTCTTAGGTCTGCACCATTGTTTTCTATGAGAAAATAGGGTATTTCCCCTTAAACCAGAATAATTCATGAGGAAAATTTAAACTTGTTCTTCTCTACTCCTAAGAACATCCTAAGTAAATCCTACATGGTCACCCCACTGAGTCATAGAGAGCACAATAGGTGGGATTCCATCTAAGACATTAAATTGCCCTCAAACCCTTGACTGTCCAAGAACCCGGTTTTAAGAAATTTATGAATTCCAAACAAAAAGTTCAATGAAAACCTCTTCAAAGGGATCCAAATGAAATTAGGAACATTCCTTTATGGAATAATATCAATTTAACACCATTACTAAGCCTGTACAGCCCATACAGGGTCTGCAAACACACAAAAAGTAGTGAGATCTTCAGAAAAATAGTGTAAATGCAAGTTTCTTTCTTATTCAAACTCCACCAACCTCTTGAACAAGGCCATACCAGGTTTTTAAATAAAATTTTAGGCCCTTCTCCAACTGATCCATGTCCATAACCAACCTATAACAACCTATTAACTACGAAGACCTTCATTTGTCTTAAAAATTGCTAACATTGACAACTTTTGCTAAATAAGCAACATTATGCAACTTTGTTGTCCAAGACACCTAATCAAACACATTTATTTCATCCCTAATACAAATTTTGGACTCTTTTCTTGCACTTCCATTTACAATTTGAATAATTTTCCTTCAAAGATTATATGGCAAAATTGACAATTTTCTAAAGCAAGAGTGCATACTTGCACATTTGATCACCAAACTCACAAAATCCCTAAATACATGAAAGACTGGTCTATTTAGACCTTATTTTCAATAAAATCTATGACAAAACATCTAAAAAATCTTGAACTCACCCAAATTCCTTAAGAAAAACTGTCACCAAAGTAGATTTTGAAACATGGTTGTAGGTGCCCCTGCACCACGGGTTTGGAATACTGCTAGGGGAAGCATACTCAAAGGATGAATTTTGGTGAGATATTTGGAATGTGTATTTGGTTTATTTCAATCAATAACATGCTGATTATAGTGTCTTGGATGTTTGGATAAAGGTTGGTAGTTATCTTCCATGATTTGTTGTTATTTTTCCATGTAAGTTGCAGCATTGAGTTCTTCAATTAGTGAATCATGAACGAAATGAATGGCTCTGAGTTTCTAATCAGGTTTATGCAATGTTACAATCAATTTTATGATGGTTAATCTATTTTTGAGTCTGACAAAGAGTTGAATCCAAGTTCTAATGTTTTGTGGAAATATGAAATCAAGTGAAATTGAAGGATTTTGATGAAAAGATGACTGAGTTTGTTAGTTGATCTTCTTCAATTTAAGTTAGGGTCAAAAGTACCTTTGATGATTTGTGGGTCCTGGTAGATGCTCTGCATCAGGTTTAAAATGGTAATTGGCAAGTGTATATAATTGTGTAATTTAAAATGTGCATTGACAACCTAAGGTTATAATGACAAACAAACAATGATCAACATGGAATATGCAAAATAACAAAAATGAAAGCAATCCATAATAGAATGAAAGAAAATGTGTAAAGACTTCACATACCTAAAAAACTAGACTTTCAAATGGAGGAGTTCAACCCAATTATGTAGCCTTATCTTCTTCTTTCTTCAAACTCCACAACAATTTGAGTTTTTCAAAAGCTTGTTCCCCTCCAAACTTCAATTGTATATCATTTTTCAATGGAATTCAAACTTGAATATGTCTTTCAACGTAGAAACTCTGCTATTTCATGGAAAGGTGGTAGAAAGATTATGGGAAAGGTGGTGGAATGTGAATAACATGCTTGCACACTTCACAACATCATCAAAAAGCTATTTTTTGTCAAAGCACGTGCAGAACCAAGAGAATATTCAGAATGTGGGCCTTGACATCACAGGTATATTGAGTTTTTTACTATTTTTAGTGGAGGAAAAAATGTGCTCGCGTTATAACGCGAGTGCGTTATTTCTTGCTTAAACGGTAACATCTCTACATCTTCAAAACGTGCTCGCGTTATATGACATATGGTTTTTTTAATAGATTTTTTTTCTCCCTCTTTGTCTATACCCTCTATCCTAAATGTATATCTCTCCCCTGTACCCTTATACTAGAGGAGATAGAGGTGACTGTGTGTGTGTGTGTGTGGGAGAGAGAGACATAGAGGTATATGGAGAGGACAAATATATAGTAGAGAGGGAGGTAGGGTTGAGGGTATAATGGTTTTAGGGTTTAAGGGGTCAAGGTTAAAGGTAGAGGGTGTATGGTTGAAAGAAAGAGACTGGGATAAAGAGAGACTGGGAAAGAAGGAGAAAGAGAGACTAGGAGAGATAGAGAGGGGGAGAGAGAGGGGGAGATATGGAGGGAGAGGGAGAGGGGGAGATAGAGAAAGAGGGAGAGAGAGAGGGAGGGAGGGAGGGAGAGGGAGAGGGGGAGAAAGAGATAGTGGGAGAGAGTGGAGAGAGGAGAGAGAGAGAGAGAGAGAGAGGGAGGGACAGGGAGAGTGAGAGGGGGAGAATGAGATAGTGGGAGAGATGGAGATAGAGAGGGAGGAAGAGACAGACTGGGAGAGAGATAGAGGGTAGAGGGTTAAGAGTTAAGGGCTTAAAGGGTTAATGTTTTAAAGGGTTAGGGTTAAGGATAGAGGGGAGAGAGATGAGAGTGAGAGAGAGTGGGAGATATAGAGAGAGAGGGAGGTAGAGGGAGGGGGAGAGAGAGGGGGAGAAAGAGATAGTGGGAGAGAGAGAGAGAGAGAGAGATGGAGAACGAGAGGGAGGAAGAGAGGGGGAGAGGGAGAAAGTGGGATAGTGCGAGAGAGGGATGGTGGGAGAGAGATAGAGGGTAGAGGGTTAATAGTTTAAGGGTAGACCCTCTTAATCCCTCAACCCTCAACCCTTAAACCCTAATCCCTCAACCCCTATACCCTCTTAATCCCTCAACCCTCAACCCTCAGCCCTAATCCCTAATCCCTCAACCCTTATACCCTCTTAATCCCCCAACCCTTAAACCCTCAACCCTTAAACCCTAATCCCTCAGCCTCTGCCTCTTAATCCCTCAACCCTCAACCCTTAAACCCTAATCCCTCAACCCCTATACCCTCTTAATCCCTCAACCCTCAACCCTCAACCCTTAAACCCTAATACCTCAACCCCTATACCCTCTTAGTCCCTCAACCCTCAACCCTTCAAACTTAAACCCTAATCCCTCAACCCCTATACCCTCTTAATCCCTAAACCCTCAACCCTTAAACCCTAATTCCTCAACCCCTATACCCTCTTAATCCCTCAAGCCCCCCTATACCCTCTTAATCCCTCAACCCTCAACCCTTAAACCCTAATCCCTCAACCCCTATACCCTCTTAATCCATCAACCCTTAAACCCTAATCCCTCAACCCCTATACCCTCTTAATCTGTCAACCCTCAACCCTCAACCCTCAACCCTTAAACCCTAATCCCTCAATCCCTATACCCTCTTAATCCCTCAGCCCTCAACCCTTAAACCCTAATCCCTCAACCCCTATACCCTCTTAATCCGTCAACCCTCAACCCTCAACCCTTAAACCCTAATCCCTCAACCCCTATACCCTCTTAAACCCTCAGCCCTCAACCCTCAACCCTTAAACCCTAATCCCTCAACCCCTATACCCTCTTAATGCCTCAACCATTAACCCCTAATCCCTCCACTCCTA
>CM021102.1:766086312-766153151 GCA_007115665.2 Sequoiadendron giganteum
CCCTCAACCCTCAACCCTCAACCCTTAAGCCCTAATCCTTCAACCCCTATACCCTCTTAATCCCTCAACCCTCAACCCTTAAACCCTAATCCCTCAACCCTCAACCCTCAACCCTTAAACCCTAATCCCTCAACCCCTATACCCTCTTAATCCCTCAACCCTCAATCTTGAACCCTTAAACCCTAATCCCTTGACCCTTAAACCCTAATCCCTCAACTCCTATGCCCTCTTAATCCCTCAACCCTTAAACCCTAATCGCTCAACCCCCTATGCCCCTATGCCTCCCTAATCCTCAGCCCTCAGCCTTAAGCCTTAACCTTAGAAGCCCTGTCCCTCAACCCTATACCCTCTTAGTCCTCAGCCCTCAACCCTTGAGCCAATCCCTCAGCCCTGCCTCTTAATCCCTCAGCCCTTAAAGCCCTCAGCTCTTAAAGCCCTAATCCCTCAACCCTCAGCCCTTAAACCCCTGATCCTCAGCACCTACCTCTTAGTCCCTCAGCCTTCCAACCCTTGGCCTAATCCCTCAGCCCTATGTCCTCTTGTCCTCAACCTTCAGCCCTTAAGCCCTAATCCCTCAGCCCTATACCCCTCTGACCCCTCAGCCTCAGCCACCTATGTGCCAAGCCCTTAATCCCTCCAGCCTATGTCGTCTTAATCCCTCAGCCCTAATCCCTCGACCCCTGCCCTCTGCAATCCCTCAACCCTTGAAGCCCTCAGCCTTAAGCCCTAGCCCCTCAAAGCCCTATGCCAATCCAGGATCGGCCCTCAACCCTTAAACCCTAATCCCTCAACCCCTATACCCTGTTAATCTCTCAACCCTCAACCCTCAACCCTCAACCCTCAACCCTCAACCCTCAATCCTTAAACCCTAATCTCTCAACCCCTATACCCTCTTAATCCCTCAACCCTCAACCCTTAAACCCTAATCCATCAACCCCTATATCTTCTAAATGCCTCAAGCCTTAAACCCTAATCTCTCAACCCCTATAACCTCTTAATCCCTCAACCCTTAAACCCTATTCCCTCAACTCCTATACCCTCTACCCTATAACCTCTTAATCCCTCAACCCTAAACCCTCAACCCTTAAACCCTAACCCCTCTACCCTCTACCCTCTACCCTAATCCCCCAACCCTTAAACCCACTTAGTAAACTCTCTACCCTACTCCCTTAACCCTCTTGACCCTTAATCCCTCAACCCTTAAACCCCTAAACACTCAACCCTAAACCCTCAACCCTCAACCCTTACACCCTTAAATCCAAGAAAACTCTCTACCCTAATCCTAAACCCTCAACCCCTATAACCTCTACCCTATACATTGGATCCTCAACCCTAATCCCTCAAGCCTATACCCTATACCCTCAACCCTCTTGACCCTTAATCCCTCAACCCTTAAACCCCTAAACACTCAACTCTAAACCCTCAACCCTTAAACTCTAAACTCTTAAACCCTCTACCCTCTACCCTCTACCCTCAACCCTAAACCCTAATCCCTCAACCCTTACACCCTTAAATCCAATAAAACTCTTTACCCTAATCCCTAAACCCTCAACCCTTAATCTCTCAACCCTTATAACCTCTACCCTATACATTGGACCCTCAACCCTAATCCCTCAAGCCTATACCCTATACCCTCAACCCTCCACCCTCAACCTTAAACCCTCAATCCTCAACCCTCAACCCTCAACCCTTAAACCCTCTACCCTCTACCATCTACCCTCTACCCTATACATTAAACCCTCAACCCTCAATTCTCAACTCTCAACCCTTAATCCCTTAACCCTCAATCCTTAAACCCTAAACCCTCAACCCCTATACCCTCTACCCTTTACATTGGACCCTGAACGTAATCCTTCAACCATATACCCTCAAACCTAAACCCTAAATCATCTACCCAGGTAAACCCTTAACCCTAAACCCTTAAACCTTCTACCCTATACCCTAAACCCAATACCCTCTACCATCGACCCTATTCCCTCAACCCTCAACCCTTAAACCCTAATACCCTAGAAACCATCAACCCTATAGGTCCTCAACCCTAATCCCTCAACCCTATACCCTCAACCCTTATCACTTTCTCTCTATCTATACATCTCACCTCTCCTTCCCTCCCTCCTACCCTCTCTAAATGTCTCTATCTACCCTCTCCCTCTTTCTACATACCTCTCGTTCAATCAATCCCTACCACCCTCTCTCACTCCATCTATCCATCTCTCTATGTCCCTCCCACTCTCTCCCACTCCCTCTCTCTCCCTCTCTCTCATGTATCTCTCTCCCACCCCCTCTCTCTCTCAGGTCTTTCCCTCTGGCAAGCTACCTAGGTAACTCTCTCTTTGTCTCTCTCCCCTCTCTATATCTATCCCTCCCACCCTACCTAGATAAGTCCCTCTCACTCCACCCCCCTCTTTATCTACCTCTATCAGGTCACTCCCTCCCACACCCTCTCCCTTTCTTATCTCTCTCACTCACACTCCCTCTCTCTCACACTCCCTCTCACTACCTATCTCTCAATTCTCTCCCTCTCACCCCCTCACACTCTCAAGTTTCTCCCTTTGGCACCCTACCTACATAACTCTCTCTTTCTCTTTGTCTCTCTCTCTCCCCCCCCCCCCCTCTCTCTCCCTCTCCCTCTATCCCTCCCATCCTACCTAGTTAAGTCCCTCTCACTCCAACCCCTTCTCGCCCACTCCCTCTCTCTTAAACTCTCACTTCCACCCCCTCTCCCTCTCTCCATACTCTCTCTCTAAATTCTCCCTACCTCTAAATACATACGTAAATACATTCATATGAGCATAATACATATGTACATACAATCCTACATCCATACAAGCATACATACATACCTGTATAGATACAATCTTATATAAATATAGGCATACATACAATATGCATGCATTAATACATACAAGAATGCATTCATACATACATGAGATACAAGCATACATGTACATACAAACATACAAATATATCAGCATAAATTCAACACACTGGAATTTAACATAAAGGAGGACATAACGATGTCTTAGTTGATATATTTCCTACAGAAGCAAAAAAACATGTCAAAACTTAGATATAACGCGAGGGCGTTATAACGCGCTCGCTTTATATCTTGATTTGGGAATCCCCGAGCCTTAGGATTGGTATTTTCCTTGGAATACCAACCCAAAGGCTTAAAGGGCATTCCCAATGACCAGAGACGTGTTTTTACAAAATCTACCACATTTCACATAATTGAGTTCATGCTCACCGTCAAGATTGAATGTGGTTCAATATCGAAAAAATCGAACACATGGGTAATGTTGGGTTCTCTCTTAGCTATCCAATGATGTAATTTTTTTCACTTTCTGACATTGTTAAGTCTTTCATCCATAATTTATTTTGTTTGTATTGCTCTTCTTTTCCAAAAAGAAGTGTTTGGTTTTTTTTTTGTTATAAATTAACCATTCATCAAATTTTTGAATAAATTACATTTTTAGAAACTAGACTCCATTCTACAAATTTTTAAAAAATAAATTAAAAAAAAAACAATTAGTCTCCAAAATTTGTAGGGGTAGCACGGCCAAAATTCTATTTTCAGGAAGTGTCCACTCTGAAAATTAGTAAAAAAAACAAATATTCATTAAAATATTATCAGAAAAATCGTGCATCAACTTCATAGTATTAGCTAACTTCTGACCGTTGCGATTTTAAAAATACTAAAAAAAAGTTCACCGTACGAGGGTCGTACAAGAGTTGTTATGTTATGTTTTTTTGACAAAAAGAGCACCAATTTGTGTACGTCCCTCTTTTGAACCCCTTAATCTCAACCATTTTAAAAATAAATTAGTAGTTTAGAAAGTAGACTCGGAGCACTTTGATCCTTGTTTTTGTTCCATCTCAAAATTTTGAGTGTAACTATCATCAATTTCACGTCCAAGGTCAATATTTCCTAATTTCAAAAAAGAAAGTGGCCACTTAAGTCCCTTTTTTGGGAACCATCTTGGTGCACTTACCCTTATATACTTTCTTAAGATTAAATTAGAAGTATTCAGATGATTTTAAAAAATTAAAATTTTGGTAGAAAATCAGACTGGAAAGAAAATTAAATGCTTGAGGATGGATAATGAAGGTGAGTTTTTTGCAGATTTTGAAAAGTACTGCAAAGACCATGGGATTAAAAGGCATAAAAGTACACCTTATACTCCACAACAAAATGGAGTTGTTGAAAGGTTGAACATAACGTTAATGGAGAGAGAGAGAAGTATGTTGAGTAGTGCTGGTCTGGAGTAGAAGTTCTGGGCTGAGGTTGTGGCTACAAAATGTTACCTGGTAAATCGTTCACCCTGTTCTGCTATTGTTGAAAAAACACCTTTGGAAGTTTGGTCTGGTAAGAAGCCCTCTCTAAGACATATTTGTGTCTTTGGCTATGAGGCATATGCATATGTGCCAAATGAGAAGAGATCCAAGTTGGAGAACAAGGTTGTTAAATGTATCTTCATCGGCTATGGTGTTGGTGTGAAGGGATACAAGCTTTGGAATCCTGATATTGAGAAGGTTATGTACAGCATAAGTGTAATATTTCATGAGTTGAAGCCTTCAGTATTTTATTTGTAGTTAGAGACAGATAAAAGAGAAAAGAAGAATGATGTAGTTGAAATTCCTCAAACTCCAGAAAAAGAGGAACTACATGGTGTACCTGAAACTGAGGAGAGTTCAAGCAACTCTGAAAGTTCTGAAGATGAAGAACCACAACCTCAGCTAGTAAGAATATCTACACATGAAAGACTTCAACCTGATAGGTATGGTTTCTCTATATTGGATTCGAGCTGTACCTATGCTTTGATTACTAGCACTAATGAGCCTAGGATTGTGAAAGAGGCAATTAATATGTCTGATTCAAATTCTTGGTTGGAAGCCATGAATGAAGAAATGGAATCATTGAAAAAGAATGAAACCTGGGATTTGGTACCTTTGCTTGAACGACGAAAGTTTGTTGGCTGTAAATGGGTATTTAAGAAGAAGACTGGTCTAGATGCCAGTGCTGAAAAGTATAAAGCAAGGTTGGTTGCAAAGGGGTATTCCCAGGTAGAGGGAATTGATTATGGAGAAATTTTTTCCCCTGTAACAAAGCTAACATCTATCAGATTTATTTTGTCACTAGCAGTTGCGTATGACTTAGAGATCGAGCAGATGGATGTGAAGATAGTGTTTCTCCATGGAGAGCTACAAGAAGAAATTTACATGTCCCAGCTTGAGCACTTCGTTGAAAAAGGTAAAGAAAGTCTGGTCTGCAAGTTAAAGAAATCTCTGTATGGTTTGAAGAAATTGCCTAGAATGTGGTACCAAAATTTTGACACCTTTGTGTTGTCCATGGGATTTGTGAGATCAAAATTTGATCATTGTGTATATTATAAATCTGAAAACGATCGTGTGCTTATTATTACCCTATATGTGGATGATATGTTATTCGTAGGAAATAGTAAGACTATTATTTCTAATCTTAAGTCTCAGTTGTCTACAAAGTTCAAAATGAAAGATCTGGATGCAGCAAGGTATATTCTGGGGATGGAAATAACCAGGGACAAAATGAGTCGAAAGCTTTCGGTTAGTTAGAGTAAGTATATAAACACTGTTCTGGAGAGATTTGATATGACTGATTGCAAGCAGCTAGTTGTTCTAGTCTTGCAGGGAACGAAGCTATTTGTTGAAGATTGTCCAAAATCTCCTACTGAGATGGAGGACATGACCAGGGTGCCTTATGCAAGTGCAGTTGGCAGTTTAATGTATGCAATGGTCTGTACAAGGCCAAACATTGCCAAAGTAGTGGGAGTACTTAGCCCTTTTATGGAAAATCCAAGAAGGACACATTGGGATGCTATGAAAAGAGCATTCAGATATCTAAGAGGTACTTCAAAATGTGCCCTGTGTTGTACCATGGCAATTTGGTTGGTTCACAGAAGACTCTCAACATTCATGGATATGTGGATTTTGATTGGGAAAGGGACATTGACAGCAGAAGGTCCACCAATGGATATGTGTTCATGTTAAATGGTGGTGCAATTAGTTGGATGAGCAAGCGGCAGGTTGTAGTCGCTTTGTCCACAACAGAGACAAAATACATGGCAGCAAAACATGCCTACAAAGAAGTTGTTTGGCTGAGTCGTTTGTGTTCTGATATTGATTTTGATGTAGGGCAGATTACTATTTGTTGTGACAGTCAGAGTGCCATTTGCTTGGTGAAAAATCCAACTTTCCATGCCAAGACGAAGCATATCGATGTGCAGTATCACTTCGTTAGAGATATGGTGGAGGATGGAAAGGTCGGTTTAGAAAATGTGGATACTTTGAAGAATGTTGCAAATGCATTGACAAAGCCAATGAGTACAAAAAAGTTTAGATGGTGTGCAAGTACGATGGGCCTTGGGGCCCATGATCATCAGTAAATTCAAAGTCTGGAGGAAGCCAGTAAGTCTTCATCAAGTGGGAGCTTGTTAGAAATAGGTGCCTCAACTTTTGGCTTGAACCTCTGAATAAAGACTTGGCGAATTCAACTTTTACCACTTTACAGTTGGGATCTTTCTATGGAGGTGTTGTTTATCACCTTACCACAAGCCTCTTCATTTAGTTTGGCGGTTGGGCGATGTTACCGACATACCGCGAAGTCTCTCTTCCTCCTTGGTGGTGGCGCGGTGAACTTGGCGATCAACATGGGCACTTACCTCGTTATTGCGTGGGTTGTTCGATTAAGGTGCAGCAACATGGTGGACTATGGCAGTCAGCGTGGACGTTCACTGCCTTACCGCGATGGCCTTTTGGCCATGGTGTGGTGGCATGGTAAACCATGGCAGTCAACATAGGTGTTACCTCCTTATCGCGGAAGTCTTTGGGTCAAGGCGCGGCTGTGTGGTGAGCTTGGCAATCGGCTTGGATGTTTACCGCTATACCATGGGAGGCTTCGCTCAGTCTTGTGGTTGGGCGGTGGCACCACCATACCGCAGAAGGCTTCACAATGCTCTATGGTGGCACGGTGACTGGTGGAGGACTGGTGAATGAGTGCTTACTATCATACCGCAGTGGTCTCATTTCCTTTTCTCAATAGCACGGTACACCGCATTACCATGAGAGTTGGTTGAATGGCATGTAGTGGCACAGTAGAAGGGGCTTGGGGCTTAGATGGCTAGTATGACTCGACAGTCATAGGGATGGACGAATGGCATTACGACACATGGCACGATTACACTCGTTGATTTTACATCGCTAGTGTAAATCAACAACTATTGGTTGAATGTTTGAAAGCGGTATATGCATTAACTGTAAGATCTGATTCGGTGGTTGACAGAATCCAGTTTAGGAAATTCTCTACAACAAAATTAAATGTTGGGGTAGCCCGATGCGTGATTGCAGGGCGGTTTGATCAGAGATCGGATTTCTTGTCAGTAAGGTGTGTAATTAAATACACCCCATTGGTTGTTGATTGAAAGGAGAGTAACAGTCAAAATATTGGCATAGTGACTAAGGTGACGGTGGAAGTTAGTATTCATTGTATGCTGAAAAGCATTGTAACTATGAGTGTGTTTGAACTGTAGTCTACTGCTATAAGCTAACGATCAAAAATTGAGGTCTAAGAACTTTGTATGTAATCTATTTACTATAATACAAAGTGACTTCTCTTGGTGTGGTGGGTTTTTTCTCCCAAAAGGGTTTTCCCACGTATATTTGGTGTTATCTTTGTGTGTGTGTTTTATTTATGTCTTCCTGTTATATTGTGTTTATGCATCTTAAACACAAGAAAGTTTTAAATGATGGTTTTTGCACTTCTCCTCTGAGGTTTTAGTGTTAGGAAAGCGTATTCCGCACCTTTGATTTTCCTTTAAATAAAGTTTTTGGTTGCGAGGCACATGCACATGTGCCAAAGGAGAAGTGAACAAAGTTGGAGAACAAGGCTATGAAATGTATCTTCATCGATTACAGTTATGGTGTGAAAGGATACAAGCTTTAAGATCATGTTGCACAGAAGGTAATACATAGTAGAAGTATTATTTTTAGAGAAACTAAGCCTTCTTTTGTTACATTACAGCTAGAACAAAGTAAACAGGAAGATGTGTTTCAATTTCCTTTTACACCTAAGAAAGATGAATCAGGGCCCATGGATAGACAAGAATTTGAGGAGATCTCATCTAACTTTGAATCTTTAGAAGAGGAGGAAGAACCTCCAACTCAGCTTGTTCGTAGGTCTACAAGGCATAGACAACCACCTAAAAGTTATTCACCTAATGATTGGAGATGAATTATGGATGGAGAAATGGTAGCTTAGAAAAAGAATAATACATGGGATCTTGTACCATTGTCTGAAGGAAGAAAACCTATTGGTTGCAAATGGGTGTTCAATAAAAAGATTGGTTTAGATGGAAGTATTGAGAAATACAAAGCAAGGTTGGTTGCAAAATATTACTCTCTAGTTGATGGTGTTGATTATGGTGAGATATTTTCTCCTGTTGCAAATATGACATCCATTAGATTTTTGCTTTCTATTGCTGCTACTTATGATTTAGCGGTTGAGCAAATGGATGTGAAAATTTCTTTCCTTCATGTTGACTTGGAGGAGGATATTTATATGACACAACCAAAGCACTACATTGTGAAAGGTAAAATTAAATTGGTCTGCAAATTGAAGAAATATTTGTATGGATTAAAACTAAGTCCTAGAATGTGGTACCATAAATTTGATACATATGTGTTGAGTTTCGGATTTTAGTGTTCTAAATCAGATCATTGTGTTTATTATAAAACCGATGGTGATTATTTCCTATTCATTGCATTATATGTTGATGATATGTTATTTGTTGGCAAAGGGAAAGGTATGATTTCAAAACTGAAGTCTCAACTTGCTGCTAAATTTAAAATGAAAGATCTTGGTGCAGCTAAACACATTCTTGGGATGGAAATTAAAAAATAGAGTGAAAAAAAGTTATGGCTAGGCCAAAGTAAGTATGTTAATTCAATTTTACAAAGGTTTGATAAGCAGGATTTTAGACCATTATGTGTTCCCGTTTCAACTAGAACAAAGTTATCTATTTCAAATTGTCCAAAATCCCCATCAGAGATGGAAGACATGAGTAAAGTACCTTACCAGAGTGTGGTGGGAAGATTGATGTATGCTATGTTTTGTACTAGCTTAGAAATTGCCCAGGTAGTGGTAGTTCTCTCCAAATATATGTCTAATCCTAGTAGAGTTCATTGGGATGCAATTAAAAGAATCTTCAAATATTTGCATGGTACCTCAAATTATTCCTTATGTTATCATAGTAATATGATTGAAGATGAAATTTCCCTTGATATTTATGGTTATGTGGATTCATACTGGGAAGGTGATGTCGATAGTAGATGATCCCCCAGTGCTTATGTGTTTACTTTATTCGGTGGTGCAATTAGTTAGATGAGTAAGTGGCAGGTTGTGGTTGCTTTATCCACTACTGAAGAAAATTATATGGTAGATACTCATGCTTGTAAAGAAGCAATTTGGCCTAAGAGACTGTGTTCAAATATTAGAATTAAATAGGGTGTAGTGACAATTTATTGTGATAGTCAGAGTGTGATATGTCTAGCCAAGAACCCGACATTTCATGCCAAGACAAAGCGCATTGATGTATAGTATCATTTCATTAGAGATATGGTTGAAGATGGCAAGGTGAAGCTGGTTAAGGTAGAGACTTTGATGAATTATGTTGATTCTTTAACTAATCATGCAAGCATAGAGAAGTTCAGATGGTGTTCAAAGACTATGGGCCTCTCGACCCCTAGCAATTAAGAGATGATTTTTATAAACCCTCCTGTTGTTTTTGCAAGGTATTCGATAAGAGGGATATTTTTTGGGAAAATTTGTCTCAACCTTGCAATACATAAGGTACTATTGATACGTCGACGTCAGGGGGGTTAGGGGGTTTTCCCCCACAAGGGGTTCGGGGGGATGGTCCCCCTGACGGGGGTTCAGGAGCAGCGCCCTAGAAAGCCACATTTTATGTATATTTTATTATTGTAAGACCATTTATCATTAGGTTTCATATCTAACGATTGATATTTTGTTGGCTTGACTTACCCTAGAAGGCAACCCTATTTTATGAGGGAATTGTATTACAGTTGTGTATTTTGATGTATTTTGAGAGTCTGATAGTGTTTGTGTTACCTTTGGATCTTTGGTTGGTGATACTCCTGTGAGAAGCTTGCTCTACAAGTATATTGTAATCTTTGTGATTTTTGAATAATATATTGGGCAGATTTTGGACTATGGGGTTATTCTTCTGAAAGGGTTTTCCCCACATAAATCACTATGTTGTGGTATGCATGATATTCGTGTTTATTTTTGTTTAAGTTTATGTAACTGTTAACTTAGATCTATAAAAGTTTTGCATTTTTCTCCTCTCAAGATTAGTGTAGGAAGTTGTTCTGCTACCTTAGCTTCCTTACACATAGGACATAGCATCATGTTCCCATTGCAAAAATATTTTTTTGTCATAATGCATGTTCTATTATCAAATCTTGTTAAGAATTTCAAAGAATTTTTATACAAGCATGTGAAAATGAGTTTATTTCTCCTCTTTTGTTATTTTTCATTGACTCCTCTCCCACTATCTCCCCTATGTGTGAGGTTATCTTAGTGAAATATAATATAATATTTGATAATCATGACAATCATGCTTGTTTTTCTCCCAATATGTCCCATATTTGTGAAAAAGGTATCTTGGTGTTAGAAGATCCAATCATTGAGTGTCATCAGAATCTTGTTTGTTTCTCTCCCCTACCTCTCCTACTTGGGAAGATATTATTGGACAAGAGGATAAATCATTGATACATTTCTTTCAAAATACAATAAGATGGATTACATAGATGAAGATGCTAAGACAACATTAGATCCCCCCTCAATAGAAGATCACCAACAAATAGTTAACTTCATTGAGGTTATGAACGCATAATTGGCTATTAGATCTCCTTTAATTATTGGACCTCCTAATACTCCTTTAATTATTGGACCTCTTAAAAGTCCTCTAATTTTTTTACCTCCTCAGTCACCTCTCATTATAGGACCTCCAACACCTCATGGCCATATCTTAAACTTTGCAAAACAACTCACTAGTAAGCATGTGTCGAAGCAACCAAGTTAAAACAAAACAAAACCCAACATCCATTCCATTCCCTCAACCATACCTCCCACCTGCACCTAATATCCAGTAGTGTAGTGGTAAAGAATTTGATCTTGTTAAGAAACTTTGTAACACTCCTTGTGGGATTTAACTCAAACATCACTTGTTTATCATGACATTCTTCAAAATTCTTTACAAAAAGTGTTTGCCCCTCCTAATGCACAACCAAATGATGTGGCAGCTTTGATTGAGAATATGAATTCACCTAGTATGGACATTGTCTTTCATTAAAGTGAATTACCCCCTTTGGAAACACAAATAAAATGATGCTTTAATGATAATGGCTATTATTAATAGGATTGGGATTAGACACACCCTTATTGACAATGATTCAGGGATTAATATTTGTAGTGTTCATAGATTTTGGTTAGAATTGGAGTGGACAAAACTTTAATTCAATTCATTGATTTGTCAATCAAAGGTTTTGATAATGTGGGAAGACAACCGCTTGGTCTGATAATATTACTTGTTAAAGTTGGTAAGGTTGTATTGCAAACTCCCATCCATGTCATGCCCCATGACCTTTCATACAATATTCTCTTAGGTAAACCATGTGTAGATTAGGTAAAATTTGAGGGGAAAGCATGATTCAATAGTAGCAACCACAAAACTACCTAAATCCAAGCTATGGAGACCCTAATCTAAAAATGAAGCACAAATGACAATAGAAACCACAATAATAAAGCTATAAAACTCAGTTCCTATTCCATGGTTGATTTATCTCTATTGTTCTTCTCCACGCCTCCTACTCGCGTAGTGGCGGGACCTCTTGCCCTCACCATGTGGTGTTGCAGTAGGAATCACATACCTACCTCTACATAGGTTGAAATTTTTGGTTTTTTTTTTTTAATTTTTAAATCAATTTTTTTTTCAGAAATATTCAATCGAAAAATTTATTTTTTCAAAAAGAATCAAAAAATTTCAACCAATTAAATATTTTATTTTTTTTGCAAATCATTCCACTGCCATAATGGTGATCCGTTTGACAAAGGAGGGCAAAAAATTTCCTCAAGCCATGGGTGAAGTGCTCAGATTTTGATGAATTGACAGTCAATATTAGGGTTCTTAGGCCTTCTGGATGTAATAGTAGGGTTGATTTCGACCCAAAATACTCTAAAATTGCAGCTACCTCTCGGATCTGGCAGCCACTCTTTAGCTTTAAACCCTCATAGATCTAGCCTCATATGTCTGATTTGAACAAAACAAAAGGAAAAACCAACTTTCTTGGACACTCTAAACTCAATGGTGAGCTCAGATTTGCACCAACAAGCTCCGATTTAAACCCTGCAATACAAAGCCACAAAGACGAACCCCCACAATTTGGTATTTCTATCAAGTTTTTCTAATTCTCCATATCATCATACAATGCAAGAGAAGAGCATACTCAACTTTTCAAGATCTACCAAGATCTCTTAAAAATGGCTGACCAAAGGCACCCAATCTGCTTTGATGCCATGTTAGAGTTGACTATGGAGATACCCAAGATCTAGAGGCCATTTGGAAAGCACAAAGAGATCAATATGCAATGCTCAAGATTGCAATGGAATTGGTTGTCCCAGAAAGTTCACTATGACTTACATATGAGACTACCTGGTTATATAGCCAAGGTGAAACATAGAATGCCATAAGATTAGGACAAGTGTCTTAATCTTATGATATGAGACAACTTATCATAACTACCTAGGAAAAGATAAAATCTAGACATGACAACTAAGTCTTTTAGAAAGAATCTTAGGACCTAACTAAACTTAACATGTGAGTATGCCCCCTAAGTCCCTAGTAAGTGAATTAACTAGGTACAAGAAATTTATTCACACCAACAAAAGCCACTTTGATTTATGGAAGGTTATCTACCACAATTCATCTCTATGAAATGATTTTGAATTCCATTGTCAGTAGCAATATTTGGCCAATTTTCTCTCGATGACTCCCAATAATTTGGTTCTACTACACCATCACTTTACTGCTCCAAAATGAATTCCCTCATGTCCCCTCAAATATCAATGCATAAGCCATTTTGTTTTGTCTCTATACTTTTCTTTTTTGCTTCAATAAACTTAAATTGTTTAAAAGAGAATTTACAAGAGTTCAAATTTTAAAAAGTTAACCTCCCATTAATGAATCAATTAGTGTATGACCTTCATCATCTCATATTCATAAGAGAAGGTGATGATAAAATAAAAGGAGAGTTGGCTAGACTAAAAGCAAATGTTCTGAAATGACATTTTCAATAGATAATGAGTAGTTGAAGCCACCTCATATCTTATATTTTTATTTTTTGCCTTGACTTGTTTTCTTAATTTAAAGATATTCTTGTTCAAAATTGGGTGTTCATCTCTTTCGTACTCTAATTCTAAGGACTGTTGACTTTAAGGATTTTATTTAATTTATTTCTATTTATAATAATGTAAGGAATAATGTTGTGTCTTTGTAGATGATAAAATTAAGAAATTGGATATTATATTGAAGATCTAAATATTTTATCTTCTTACGTGAAGTCTATCTAACACATGGTCTTCCAACACTTATCCAAAAGATATTAACAAAGTTCTTGCTATTAATTTACTTATACTTATCTTAGAAGTAAGAAATTGTAGATTTAAATAGGAAAAAGATACTAAAAGAGTCGAATATATGAAAAAAGATGTCCTCTTTGAATATTAGACATTTGTCTTCTCTCATAATATTTGATTTTATTTGATTTTTAAAAAAAATCATAAAAATTGTACACTATTAAAGAAGTCAAACTAATACTCTCTAACATATCAGCTTAACATATTCTTTAAATATAAAGATTGCACCCCCTTTCATACAAGTACTAGTTTTTTCAGACGACCTAAAAGCAATCACATCATCAGATTTAGAGAAGGCGTGTCATTGAAGCTAAGAAGGTTGTAGATGGAGTCTTTCAAATGAAAAGTCTTGTTTTTATAGATGGAATCTTTCAAGTGAAAAGTCTTTTGTAGATGGAGTCTTTCACATGAAATCTTTTATTTTTCTTGCACACAATGACTGAATGAATGCTTTTATCACGAGACTACCCAATTTATGAGACCCAAAAAACAGAACTGAAATCATATTTTTTTTCAACAAACAAAACAGCCGCCGACCCATCAACTACTCCTTATTGCCCTCTTACCTCTTTACTGAACAAAAGAAAGGTAAAAATCTACGTTGTAACATCCACACAATTGACAGTCAATTATAAGAGCCGTTTCTTTGAAACCAACACTCTCCACTCGCAGGCTGATCAAGTCAAAAGTCTTAAGTCTCATGTTTTTGCCGGCCACTTGTATGACAAACTCTACGCTGTAACACCCATGATATTTCGCATTTATATCCATTAACGGAAGCAAAGCTGTGGAAAATGGGACTAAATTTTGCATACAGAAAATCGTAATCTAACCATACTTTTACTTTGTGGGCAGTGGATATCTCAGTTTCATCCTATGTTTGAATAATTAATCACACTTTTAGTTTGGTCTTATGTCTCTTTATTTTTTATATAACAAGAGAATTTAAGTATGATAATAATAGATTAATTTATCTTTGAATTATTTTATTTTATTTTTATTGAAGAGATTTGAACTCAGCATCATTTAGATGTCTACAACAGCAGCATTGCCATTAGATCAAGTTTCTTTCTTTGAATTCATTTTTAATGTGGAAAAAATAATAAAAATTTGATCTTTTTTAAATTTTATATTTATTTTCTTTATTTTTGTTTCGAAGTTTTAGAATTTAAATATATGATTAAATTAATTTAAAAAGATAGAAAATGCTTATCTATTGGCAAAGCAAGGAAGTTGAATGTTTTTGCAGGTTTCTAATGTAATAGTCGATGGTCCACGAGTTTTAAGTTTGTTCTTCAAACATTTTAAGTAATTTTTAGTTGTTATTTCTAATCATCCATGTTATAATCCACTCTCTTTTAGTGACATTTGGCAAACATTTTGAAAGCCTTTGGGTTGTTATTTGTGCATTTTCACTTCATTTCCAAGTTGGAAATTGATGACTAGACACAATAGTTTGTGAGCTCTGCATTTCTCATAAGAAGAGTATGTAATTGGATAATTATTTGCATGTAATCTAGCATACTTACAAGGGTTGCAATGTATCTACAAAAATATTCTCATTTTGAAACTTGTTACAGTTTCTAATCCTTTGCACACAAGCAATTCTAATTACTCTTCCAACTCTAAATACATTGCTACCAATAGAAAGAAGATGACAAAGTTTATTTTCTTGTGCAAAATTTAGCTACACTTCATAAAACATAGGAACAAATAGAAAATCCTCTCTTGGTGGCGAACATAATGACTGGGAGGGAGGAACTGCTTGTTGAGAGTTCGTTGAATGGTGGGGAACATTCTCTAGAAAACTTGAGCTAAATTTCAAGGCACTTTATAACAAGGTAATACATAGGATAGACCTTGCATTTCTCTTCACATGTTTTAAAGTAGACTTCATAGTTATAATAATAACAATGTTATAACTAAAGATGAGGAATGTAGTTGCAAGTGTCATAAAAAAGCAACGACAAACACTTCAGTGGCCCAATCAATAACTGATTTGACAAAAATCCAATATGTGTGCAATCTAATGCAATAGCTAGACCAAATTTATTCAAGATATGTACATGTAATAATTTTGTCATAAATTGAAGCAACCTACAAACTATAATGACAATG
The DNA here is from genome assembly GCA_007115665.2 of Sequoiadendron giganteum. NCBI lineage: Eukaryota > Viridiplantae > Streptophyta > Pinopsida > Cupressales > Cupressaceae > Sequoiadendron > Sequoiadendron giganteum. The sequence goes on from CM021102.1 coordinate 766,102,181, forward strand.
TAAGACTCAACCCACTAGGTTAGCAATTAATACAAAAGTTGGACCAATCTTCTCCATAAGGTAAATTACCCAAGCCAATTCAATATTTAAAGTAAATGACTTGTAAAATATGATAAAATGATAAGGATGGTACAAAAGAAAAAGCATATAGAACAACATTCATTTTGTATAAATATTTCAACAAAAAAAATTATCAATGATCCATGAACATGAATCTAAATCGATATCAATAAGTTAGCAAAGCTATTATCATAGCACAATGCAACAAGATACTAGGTAAAACTCTAAATCTCATCCATACAATATAAGCCACAAACAAAGACTATCACAATTTATAATTATTCAAGAGAGATTTTGTACATAAATTATTCTATATTGAATTTTGTGTATAAGGTCCTATGAAGGCTATGGTGATCAAAATTGGCAATTACAACTACTACTAACAAAAATCTAATTTTAATTATGCTTTGATGGATGCACATATCCTCTTCCAGAGCTCTAATTTAAGTATAGGCAAGGAAGATGTGAAAGATTGAGTCTAGATTTACACTTGTAAGTTGCATTTTCTTTAAAATTCATATGGCCTTTTTAACAAATTCATTTTGAACATATTTTACAATCATAGCATTCTTTTTGTAAGGCATTTTAAGAAATAGTTGGTGTGCTTTATCTATGCTTCTACATTTTGCTTACATGTCTACTTGGTTACTTGAAATGTAACAAAAAATTGACAAATAGACCTCTTCTATTATGCTTTGATGGATGTCTTTACTTTGTTCCAAAGCTCCCATTTTGTGCATAAACTATGAGGATGCTAGAAAAAGTTATAGAGCCTAAATTTACACTACAATCCTTTTCAACAAATCCATTTTTGTGTGTATCTTATAATTATTGCATTCCATAAGAATTTTATTTAGAATTCCTTAAAATTTTATAAAAAAAAATAATGTAAAAGAAATAGATTCAATCTCTTTAATCTAAAGAGCTTAGAGAACAATATAGACCATAAGACAAAACGCATTTTTATATAATTAATGAAATTCTCAACCATGTCAATTTTCTTTAGATTGAAGCATTTACTATTTGACACAATAAAAGGGTTGCTCCATTGTTATAACATTTAATAAGCTTCAAAATTGGCTATACAAAATAAAAGGTGAGTACCAGCTATTTCTGAAAGAGAAGATACGGGTATACAAATATATGATATTCCCAAACTCTAATAAAAATTGCTTATCAATGTTCAATGGTCAGGAATAATCCTTTCATAACATCGGGTTGAATTGTAGCACTCCATCAAATAGATGATAAAAGCATATGGGAAATTTATCATCTACAAATATGTGCAAAGAGTGGTGCTAAACTAGTTTAGACATAAGCTGAATTTGAACCTTCAACAAGAGATAGTGATATTATTGCAAATGGAATGTTACTAAATACTACTAACATGTTAATTTACAAATCTCAAAAATATAATTTAATGGCTGAGAAGAGTAGGTCAGAACTAGTAATAATGTTCATCAAATGTTTGAAATTTCACGATAAGCTTATGCTAAATTTTAGTTTGCTCTTGTCTACTGAAAGTTTAGAAATCAATATGTCTATTTCTAAAAGTCGCTATGTGGATTCATTATAGTAATGGTAAAACACAATGACAAATCAGCATTGAAGTAACATGTAGATTAAATTAAAAAATTCCTAAAAAAGGTTATTTTCTAGCTAATTGACTTTGTACCTATGTAACTCTAAAAGTCCCAACATGATATAACTGATAATAATAGAATCATATAAATGAAGTTGTTGTCCTCCTTTATTTACAACAAGATGAAATTGCATTTATTGAGGACCAATTGGGAATGTCGGTGCATGATCTATATATCCAACAAGATATTGTTGAATGGTAGAAGATGCATGAAGATTAACTTCATTAGATTTCTACATAACTTTTTAGAATCATAACATTATAATGTGATTTAATGTAAAATCATTAACAACATTCTTTCTTTGTTGGTGGTTTGAACATTGTCATTATGGTTTGTTGAATATACAGGTATATAGGAGATGAAGATCAAAATATATCTTATCTAGTAAGATATAATTTTTCTTTAATGTTTGAAAAAGAGAATCAATAATATCATTCATATTTTTGAAGCATTTTGCACTCCAAGATTTGTTGAAACACAACACTCAAATTAGAATTGAAAACCCAAATGCATAGCCCATTCCTATTCCGGCATCCCACCATGTACCCTCGTCTAGCTCTTCTTTATTTTTTTCTTGATCACCAGGAGAAACAAAATAATTTCCTAAGCATGACATGTTGATTTGTAGGCCACGTAGATTTGAATTGTTGGAAAATAATGAGGAATCAAATGCCATCATTTGTCCTCCTTGTGGTATCATTCCTAATAAGTTATTATGAGACACATCAAAGTAATTCAAATATGTGAGATGTTCCAGCTCAATAGGAAACATCCTAGACAATTCATTTTTGGAAAGATCAAGTGATTCTAGTTGTACCATGTTTCCCAAGGATTTTGGAATTTCATTGCTGAAATGATTTCTTAAAACATTAAGAATTGTCAATCCTTTGAGGGATTCAATATCAAGAGGTATTATACCTGATAAATTGTTGTTTGATAGATAAGCATTTTAGTAATCTCAAAATTCTCCAATACTACATAGCTTGTGCCTTGTTCTCAATGTTTATGGTATCTATATAAATCCTACCAACATATGTAGTATTTAATTCAATATGTTTTGTGTTGTCTGTTTGATTTGTCATTGCACTCAATTTCATAAAGTCACTTGGCATAACACCTGAAAATATGTTGCTTGACACATCCAATATCTAAAGATTTTGCAAGTTTGATAATTTTGAGGGTATATTTCCAACAAATTTGTTAGATTTTAGTATTAGGATGTGAAGACTTTTCAAGCTTTCAATCCAAGTAGAAATGCCCCCACGAATATTATTATTCCTCAAATTTGGGATTTCCAAAGAACTACAATTTCCAAGGGATGGTGATGTGTTCCCTTTTATCCCATTGAGACTTAATTTAGTCTTAAATATATATCGATTTATGTGTTTGACATCGTTTTGGAATCAAATTTGGAGCCTCCAAAACCCCCATGGTGTATTTTTAAGCTTGAATACTATCCAAAATTTCCCATCTCTAAGAGTATTAAATTTCTCTATAAATAGGTTTCATTTAATTCAAGAGGGTAAATTTGTATTGGTAAGAGAGGCAATTTTGTAAGGTAGCGGAACAACTTCCTACACTAATCTTGAGAGGAGAGTAATGCAAAACTTTTACAGATCTTTAATAGTTACAAAAACTTAAACAGAAATAAAGAGAGATATAAGTATACCACAACACAGTGATTTATGTGGGGAAAACCCTTTTGGGAGAAAAACCCCACTCCAAAAGCCGCCCAATATATTATTCAAAAATCACAAAGATTACAATATAATTGCAGAGCAAGCTTCTCACAGGAGTATCAACAACCAAAGATCCAAAGGCAACACAACCACTATCAAACTCTTAGAATACATCACAATACACAGTTGTAATACAACACCCTCATAAAATAGGGTTGCCTTCTAAGGCAAGTCAAGATAATAAAATGTCGGTCGTCAGATCTGAGACCTAATGATGAGCAATTGCTAACCCAAAGGACTTGGACAAGGCTTGGATCTAAGCAAACTATGTAAAGGAGGAGAAAAAGAGGTATGGAGGAGATTCTCCTGGATTCAAAGGGAAATGTAAAGAAATTTGGAAAATAAAAAAAGCTAATCCAGTAGTGCCAAAAGAGGATTAGGGTGCTTAAGACTTAGCTTTCTGGAATGTTTGATATGAAGGATTTGGGGGCTGCGAAATATATCCTTGGGATGGAGATCAGTAGGGATCAGATTCACAGAAAGCTTTGGTTAAGTCAAAGTAAGTATGTTAACATCATTTTGCAAAGGTTTAGTATGCATGACTATAAGTCAGTAAATATTCCATTTTGGATTGGTACTAAGCTTAGTTTAGACATGTGTCCTGATTCTAATGATGATTTTGAAGAGATGTTTAAAGTTCCTTATGCTAGTGTCGTTAGTAGTTTGATTTATGCAACAGTTTGTACTAGACCAAATATTGCTCAAGCAATGGGAGTTTTGAGCAAGTTTATGTCCAACCTTGGTCGAGAGCATTGGACTTTTGTTAAAAGAGTGTTCGGATATTTGCATGGAACTTCAAATTATTGTTTGGTTTATCATGGTACTAATGATGTGGTTAAGACAATGGACATTCAGGGATTTGTTGATGTAGATTAGTCAAGTGAATTGGATAGTCGAAAGTCCACTAGTGGCTATGTTTTTACTTTATTTGGAGGTGTAGTGAGTTGGATGAGTAAAAGACAGCCTACAGTTGTTTTGTCCACCACAGAAGCAAAGTATATGGCTACTACACATGCCTCTAAGGAGGTTGTATGGTTACAAAGACTTGGTACGAATATTGGTTTTGATTGCAGGACTGTAAGGATGGGTTGTGATAGCCAGAGTGCCATATGTTTGGCCAAAAATCCCATGTATCATGCTCATCCATGTTCTTCTATAAATTGGGGTCATGAAATAGTAGTTACATTTTTTGAGTTTTAGGTAACAGGGTGTTGCCAAATTGCTTAAAGAATTGAAGTAAAGTGTATTGTTGTACATCTCTCCTTGAGGATTAACAATACACTTGCCCTCTTTCTCGTATGGAGTTTTTTCCCAAAAGGGTTTCTCCATGTAAATCTTGGTGTCATCTTTGGTATTCTTATTTTCATTACATTATTGTGAATGTGCTAATCACATAATCATCTAAGTGGGTAATCTTTGATAAGATTCATTTCAGATCTGCAAACACATTAAAGTCAATATTGCAATTTAGTTCACCTTGTTTCTCAACACTTTTTACGTAGAAATTCACTTCAAAATACTATAACAACTGCAAAATAACAGTTTTTTACAGACAAATTTTAAGGAAAATATAGTAGAAAAAATGCCCCCCAAAATAATAAAAAATAAATTAAATTAAATTGAAACTGCAAGTTATGTGTCGATTTTCTCTAGGTGCAGCCTTTGGAGCCCAAGTTCATCTATGGATGTACCCAATCGACTGTAAGCTCCAAAGCTTGCCCCCATAGCAAATTGGACCACAAAACTGAACTGAGAGTGAATCAAACTCAAATCGGGGGTTTTTCTAAACAAATTGGTAACATTATAAAAATGTTGTTTCCTTCAGCTCAAATCCACTTCTATATTCATTTGCTCAATGTATACTTTGTCTAATGTCTGCCACATCTAAGTGTCAAGCCCAAGTTTGAGTGAAAATTAACTTGTTGAGTCTATGTCAAGTCTAAGTCTGGTAACTATGGTTCAAAGCTCATCCAAGAAGCTTTGGAGGCACAGAGATGCCAAGAGCAAAGGTGACTTCTCAACCAAAGGCTCTCCAAAACCGAATCCTAGCAAGCTAAGGAAAAGAAGCTCAGTCATCATAAGGTTGCTCGACCCTTAATGATCACAAATGTCAAAAGCATCAAGGGGTATGGCATCAACCTCTATTTCAGCTATGTATTGTGCATTTATCCCAAATTTTACTTCACATCTTTTATTTACTTGTATCTCTACAACTCCATTAACCCATCATAAGGGTATGGATGCAGATGTTCCTCTATTTTAAACCAAAGCCTTTTAACCGTGGTTTTTGAAATAAGATTACTTTGTGACCCTGGATCTACCAAAGCATTAATTTTGTTCTTTTTAACTTATAACTTCAAGATAAAAAGTTTGTTCATCTCTTCAAGTTCATTTTCCTTAGTGCCCATGCATCCAAGTTTATCATTTATATATTAAATATCCTTTATTTCCATTTTACCCTCATGAATAGCTAGCATAGATTTTCTTGTATCATTTCCTTTACCCTTATTCTTATTCTTAGGATGTAGTTCAAGATGACAGTTCCAACATTTTGAATCTACATGCCCATCTACATGCAATGACTACATTGATTCTTTGTGGACTTTTTATCACCTTTGCATCCTCTTTTGGCACTACTAGATTAGCTTATTTTTTATTTTCCAAATTTCTTTATATTTCCCTTTGAATCCAAGAGACTCTTCTTCACACCTCTTTTTCTCCTCCTTTACATAGTTTGCTTAGACCCAAGCCTTGTCCAAGTCCGTTGGGTTAGCAATTGCCACTCTTCTTTGTATGTGAATATGGAGCCTGTCGAGATATTTTGTCATCAAGTCCTCTTTAAGATCCACACCATTCACCATAGCTTGTTGCCGGAATTCCATGGTGTAATCTTGCATGCTTTGACCACTTTGTTGTTTGTAATACATCCAATTTACTTTTTGATCAACCTTATGTCCTATAAGATTCAAGTTCCTTCCTATTAATTTTATGATTAACTATTGGCTTTTGCCTTTTGTTACAATTTGGAACATATGCTTCCCACTATACAAGAGCATGATCAAACAACTTAAGGCATGCAAAATTAATCCTTTGAGCTCCATTTATTTTATAGAAACTTAAATAGACTTAAAATTGCTTCATCCATGTATCTAATATTTCAGTATTAATTTGTCCATTAAAAGGTTTAGTTTCTAATTTTGTTTCAACCTTAAATGGACTCACTTTTTGCTTCTATATTGGTTTATTTAGAAAATATTCTATTATATCATCCAAAATAATACCAAATTTCTTTGTCATAGCCTTGACCAACTCACCAATGGAAGTTTGTTCTTCCATTGTACCTTGTTGCCTAAATCATTTTTTATTTTCTGTGATGCCTCTCATGTGGCCTTCTAGTCCTGTCACCTGTGCATTCAACTCCTCCATGGCTGCACTTTGAGCACTTGTTACAATTATGCAGAATCCTTTCACAAATCCACAAAAGATTAAACTGCTTTGATGCCAAAACTGATATTTAAACTCTACTTTGGAATTTAGAAACTAATTGAAATGTTTAATACTCTCCTACTTGCTTTGCAAATGAAATGTTCAGATTTTTAAGAGAAGGAATTACCGTGCTTCAAACATAAACATATAGGAAACAACTCACAACATGCTGATTTTATCTTGGAAAACCCTCAATGTCGAGGAAATACTAGTTTTGGTAGTGGCAAAGTGCCTTGCTACACTCCTTTATTCCTTTGCAAAGAGATTATTACAAGAAGTGGGCAATCTTGTCTTCTACTTCTTTGCTTATTTCTCCTACAAGAACATAACATACAATGATTCCCAACTTCTCCGATGCTTGATAATTGAATGCTTTCATACAACTCTTATTTATAATTTTTCCAATGCACGGTTGAGTTTCCCCGGGCTCTTATTCATAGTTTTTCCAATGCTTGGTTGAGTTTTCCCAGGCCCTGGGTGAAGATCAATAGTCACTGAATGTTAAACTGATGCCTGCATAGTTCAAATTTTGAGTTTTATTGTTGTTAAAGTTGTGGACACTAGTGCACCTGCACTATGGTCTAGAGTCTAGTGCACTTGTGTTGTCGTCTGCTCAGCCACACTGTCATCTATGTCTGGTATAGTTTGCAGCACTGTCAAACATATGTCCTTTATCTGAAACTTGTTCTCTATTTCTGCTTTCGTGTTTTCATATGTTTTTCCAAATCCTTTTAGATCATTATTGGACTATCACAAGACAAAGAACGCAGTTAAATCTTGCTTCGCTTGATGAGTTCTTACAAAAAAAAAAAATTGTTCTTTCAAACAGATCTGTGATAGAATGGACTGTTTGGAAGTGGAGATCCAAGAACAAGATCAGTTTGATGCTTGATGGAGCAATGTGGAGGGATGCTTTTTAGTATTCCAAAGATATATGTGAACTGTTGTGGAAGATTGTTAAGTTTTTACTTATGCTTTGCAAAACCATTCAATTGAGTTGCAATTATATCCTTCTTCATAATGTTTTCCTGGTTATGAAAAAAGCATGAGAAGCAGGAAGTTTTAGGTGTCAGAAACAATTTGAATTGCTGCATAGCTACTAATAAAATGTCGGTTGATTGAGGATACTTGGGAATGTGACACAGACAATTATTGACCTTGATGGATCAGCATTGTGGCTTAACTTTGCAGGTAGCATCTCAGACATACAACTAAAGCTTACCAAGAAGCACTTTGCAGATTTCAAGTGGAGTCACAATAAAACATCACGTATTAAGTAAATCGTGCATGTTACAATACACTACTTGAATGTCCATTGGTATTGCTTTGCTTTCTCATACCTACTAAAACCATCCAAGGGAATAAAGTTATAGGTGTGCATTTGTGACAAGGCCTAGGCGCTTAGCAATATCATTTGCAATGATATTATTTTGGCTTCCAATATGAGTGGTAACATGGAGAGGCTGCCCCTTTAACCAATCATTTAACGTGAAAAAAACACCCTTGTTATTCAACATTAATGGGTGTTGGCTTGTCATTGATGCTATCAAGTTCAAACTTCAAGATCCATGTTATGCTCATTCTTGAGTTTGAGCCATGTGGCCTAAGAAAATTCTTATATGCATGACATGCTTGATCAATAAGGGTCTCGGCCTTCTGATGATTACACCACTTCTTTTTCTCTCCTTATTAGGATATGGTGTAAGAGCCCTTGGTTGAGAAGTCACCATTGCTTTTGGTTCAAACCATTCATTCTCATGAGAGATGGATTCATGTGAACCACTACTCATGAAATATGGGTCAATGAGTCTGATTCACAAACTACATAGTTGAATCCTGATATTAATATTATTATTTGGCACACTATGGAAAATACCCTCAACGTGTCAATGGATGAGCTAAAGGGGCTCTTTAATGAATGGTTCATAAAGCACAACATTTGCTAGAGGTTTTGCTAATGGGGCATCAAGCTGAGTGGGCTTAATCTTGGGAGACACTCCATGGTTAAGCGTGCTTAAGTTAGAGTAGTACGAGGTTGGTTGTCCTTCTAGGAAGTTTTGATGCTTCACTCCTATGAGCATCACCTAGATGCAATAAGTGCCAAGTGGACCATTCATTCTCATGAGAGATGGGTTTGTGTGAACCACCATTCATGAAATATGGGTCATTGAGTTCGACTCAAAAATTACAATTAATATAAATTACATAGCTCCACATATCTTCCAAAGTGGAAACAAAATCTAGATGTGTCCTCAAAAAGAGTGGTTCTAGGGCTGTCGTCATAAGGTCAAACTACTACATAAATATTTGCACCATATTTCGGATTAGAGGTAAGAATGAAATCATTCTCAACCTTCAACCATATTTGGGCAATCAACCTATGTTCAACATTGAGATACTGAAGCATTGGAGGTCACTTGTGGTCAAGCCATTCACAGTCCAACACCCACCAAATTTGGACCCAGCACACCAAAGTCTAGTAAAGTATCGAGTCATTGACACAATCATTATTTGGCACCCATAAGTTGTTTTGAATTGTCACGGTGGTGCAGTATGTAGATAAGGTTAAGTGGCAAACTCTTCAATAGCTCCAAGTTCAATTTCAACATCTAGTGACCCACACAATGGGGACCATTGCTATTAAAGCAAGGTTGAATAATCTGAGCACATTCTGGATGGATTCTCTGTATAGCAGAGTACCATTGGCATTTCGCCATTCACCCTCATCACCTTACATTTGGGATAAATTTATTTGTTCACTGCAAATGATACAATGAAGTCACAGTAAGTTTCAAACTCTACATGCAATTCGCACTGTACCCTCATCATCTTACAAATGGAGCAAGCTTGTTTACCAATTGTAAATGACTACGACTTGCAGTCCACTCAAAATCCACATCACCATCTCGGACCTCACAAGTGCTAAAAGACAAAACCGAGACACCAAAAGTACATATAGCTCTAATAGCTGACCATCCAACATCATCAACACCTAGAGCCCTAATCACACATCACTATTTGGATCAAGAAACTGTTACGGAAACCAAGCCAGTTGAAACTCAAGTTGCTCAGGCAACCCTTAATTGATCTAAGATATGCATATTTGTAATCTGCTCAATTATCATTGGGTTGGACTCAGCACAGACTCCATTCTTGTAATCACATCTTCATGCTATACAATTTGCATGTACCTTATCCTCTTCATGACAAATAGATGAGCTTTCTTTGATATCTTGTCTCATTTGTTACATTTTTGTTTTATGTTCAACTAAAGCCTGTTGATTAGCTAGTTAGATTCCTCTACTAATTAGTCTATAAGTTGTCCTTCACGTCACTCCTGCTCCCTGTAGGGATCAGGGTGCCTCAACATGGCAGTTAGCACCCAAATCCCACAAGCCTGCTCGTTTGGTGCATCTTTTGAAACTTTTGATTTGAATACCCCACATAGAAAGAAAATTAGGTCAACAATGCAATCGACAAGCATGGCCTTGGGTTTCTCATATATGTGAAAGAATTGCTTGAAGGAATTTGAATTTCACACTATGCAGCAAAAAGGTATTGAACTTCCAATTGACTGATTTCCTTTTGGACAATTCCAAGAGAACCAACCAAGATAGTCATCATAATGTATACACCAACCTCATAAAGTAGGGTAGAATCACAAAACTTTACTATAACCAAGCAAGCAAATACCCAGCTCTTCTGTAAGGGCAATAAAGCAAGAATTAGTGACTCGGGGTATTTCAATTATAATTCTTCTTAGTCCTCAGAGAATTTGCCTCCGAAAAACTAATTGACCAGAGAAAGGATTCAGAATATCCTTCAAATAGGCACAAAGACTCTCAAAATATTATAATTCTTAAAGCAACAGAAAGGCTAAAGCTAAAAGTTCACATAGCTTCCACATGAGGAGAATTCACTCCTATTCCAAGAACTAGTCAATTGGAGAATTGACTCCAAGAGCTACTTGATTGTAGTAGTTCAGCTAACAAAAAGTCAGTGACAGAACCCAGAAAAGCAACTCATGAAATCAATTATCTGCATAGCCATTTTTTGGAACTTGCTATAGCAAACTTAAGCCAAAGTGCCTAGCAAATGAAATAAATTTTGTTAAACTTTATACCACGTGTCACAACTCCATTGACATAGTTAAAGAACACTGACAACCCAATGTATTTCTAAACAGTCCACAAAGCTCCGAAGTCAAAGCAGAACACTCTTGGATAAGGTTCTTTCAAGAAGGTTTATCATCATGGCCTGAAAGTGTCAAATACACTCTAGCATAGATCTCTTATAAAATATTTTGTTAATTACCTATAAAGGTGTCAAGATGTCCCAGAAGGTTAAGTAATTATAACTGAGGATTCTAATCTGCTACTCCTGCTAGTTGCCCAGGTCAAAGCAGAACACTCTTGGATAAAGTTCTTTAAAGAGAAGGGTTATCATGGCTCAAAAGGTTCAAATACACCCTAGCATAGATCTCTTGTAAAATATTTTGTTAATTAGCTATAAAGATGTAAAGATGTCCCAGAAGGTTACTAATTATCACTGAGAATTCTAATCTGCTAATCCTGCTATTATAAGGAGGCAAAATGCCCTAGAAAATCAATATTGCTTGTCCTATGTGACTTTGATGAGGCTAAAATAATATTCCAATATTCTTGGCAATGGATGCTTGCACAGTAATAAAAAATTCTCCAAGCAACTACATTTGTTTTTTCTAACTTGTTGATATCACTATCTTATTGCAGGATGTGCTTCATAAGAGAAGCCTATATGTATAGGCAAAAAATCTTATAATGCCATTTAATGTTCCTGGATGTCTATCATCTTTTATTTATTTTCATCTATACCCTTTACTGCCATCCCAGCTATTAATCTACTGTTTACTGCTGTTACAGCTATCCATATACTCTTTAATTAATTGCTATCTACTCTTTACAATTGTTCCAGCTGTCCACCTGCCTCTTATTTCATTACTCTGACCTTAACAATTATTTCAGCCATCATCTATTGTGTATCTAGCTACCTATACAAGTGTCTTACTTTTACTTTAGTTTTATGAGCCAAACTGCATATGGACTATAGATAGCTTTCTAAATAAATGGTCTATACTCATTATTTTTTCCTTACTTGGAAATTGTCCCAAATTTTGCCAGATAATTCAGAAACATCAGGTAGCTGCCAAGATGAGCCATGTGAAAATAGAATATACTGGGATGTGAAATGCATGTAAGCCACAAACAGTGACAAGGGAATTACCAAAATTGATGATAGGTTTGGATGCATGGTATGGAACTCAATCACAAGAGTTCTTCCATGGACCTTTGTATTAAGGAAATGTTTTTGTACCAAGGATAGAATTGGATACACAGCATGGAACAAAATCATAAGAGTTGCTGAAATAGTGAAAACGAAGCCAGTAGGTATCCTACTTGCTTATGACAGTGTGTATGGGAGGCAATGAAACACAAGGAAAAGATGCCAATGCTGAGGAAATGAGGAGTTCTTGGCAGAGCTGTGGAAGTTCACTTTGGATCAGGAACTGTTGTCACATGATGAATGGGACAAGTAATGTGAAGTTCCTCATTGGTTTGCTGAGTTGTAAATTGACCCAACAAAAAAGATTTGGCAAATTTGGAGTGATGGCCCTATCCTATGGATGCAAGTTGATGCAACTATTGGATGAGGTTGCACAGTGGTGATATAGTGGTCGAGACACTTGCTCATAACTGAAACTTGTAGAAAAGTTGTAGTCTCATAAGCAATATCTTCACATTGGGGTGTGCAGTCAAATATTTGAGGAGCATGACACCTCATGGTTACAATCACAAGAAACATGTAGAGATGATGATGAAGCAAGTGTTTCGTCAAGCCTCCAGGATGGGTTGATGCAAGGACAGAGGAACAAGTATCAAGGACAACAATTTTCCCCAAAATTTGTGGGCAGCAAAGGGATGGCAATTTAAATAATATATAAATATTGACATTTGAAAAATTAATTACAAAAAATAGTAAAAGAAGTTGTAATTTATCACTTTATATAGTATGAGTATAAAATATGAAATTGAAACATATTTATACAGTTATATGACATTTTATATCAGAGACAACAAATCTTAAAGTGTCTTCACCACTATCTTGAAAAGAAATTGTACACTGAAGACTGTTAGACTTTGTAAGATCATCTTTTGCATTGTACAATGTCTCGATGTCTGCAATGCTGTAAACAATCCAAGCAAATACACTGTTTCTGCAGTTGCTGTTTTCAAATATGATAAATCCTACTGCCATTTATCATCTGAAACCAGAATTGTTCATCAAATGAATAAAATTATAAAAGTAGATAAGGCCAGTCAAATTTTAATGGGTCGTTTTATAATATCATCAAGCTTCAGCATATTCCCAAGGGATTCAATCTTCTGAAAAATAAGCACCAGGCTCCAGAAATGTTCATCAAACAAATAAAAGTAGATAATGCCAATCAAATTTTAATGGCATTTTATAATATCATCAAGCTTCAGCATAAATAGAGTTCAATTACTTGGACTTGATCTGGTGCAGCCAGAAACTTTTTTTTTGGCTTTTTAAAAATCGAGCGGTCCTTGTCACAATGCAGGGCAGATTGAGGGATGGAACCCCCACCACCAAAGCCAAATTAAAGCCTCTGGGGCCATAGGTACCTTCATGGCATATGCACCTTTCTGTTTGTTTCTTAACAATTATTATGTTAAATGATTGTTTTTTCTACAGTCTATAGAAGAACTCTTCCTCTTCCTCTCTTCCTATTTTGGAGACTACAATAGAGTACGGGCTGTTGAACATATGTTGTCATTGATGTCAAAGGAGTAATGCCAGCAGATCAGTCAGAATTAAATGTAATTGTTTCTGTCATGTCTGAGCTTTTGAAATCAGGGTGTATGTCTGTCATGATCATGTCATGTAAAAGCATTTGAGAATAACAAAGAAGACTACATGTAGTATGCTTGAAATATCATGCTTGTATCTATTCCAGGTGGTGGAAGTAGTTTGGAAGTGTTTGCAGAAGTATTCTGTGGATTGTTACTCATGCACTGTATTACACTGTAATAGTGTTTCGCTCCGCATTCTACCACAGTTGAAAGCTATGCCCTACGGTTTGGACCTAAAGTAAAGTTACTCCTGTTGTATCAGATTCCAGGGTTTCAAAGGTTGAGCTTCAGCAGAAAGAAAGTTAGTGTAACAGAATATTGTCTGTGCTGATTGGCTAACAGTAATAACGTCTGAGTGTTTGCGCCAAAAAAGGGAAGCATGCGCCAACTGGAGGAAGCGTGAGAAGATGAAATAGGTGCAGGTTAAGTTCTCTGAAGGAAGTGCATAACATCATCTATTATTGGTGGCAACAAATTTGATTTAGGGCCGACCCGCTACACATTTCATATCAATTTGAATTTAGGTCCACCCTTAGCCAATCTGACTAATTGTGGATGGTGTTAAGAGGTTCTTGGCCAACATGTAATATTGTTAATTTATTGGAATGCATATATTTATGTCTAGAATACATTCAATGACTAATGATCATCTATGTGCAAGGGAGTGTGAAGGTTATATTTCGGTGATGTAATGGGAGTTGCATCCCAATCACTGTGCGCCATTATCAAAAGATCATATGCTGGGTAGGAGAGTGTCTGAAGGTAGATCAGACCAAGTGTAAGCTGTGTAATCAGCATTGAAGATCCGCAAATCATATCTCTATAATCCAGTAGGACTGGTGTCTTGCCTACTGAGTTGGCGCTCAGATCTGTATGTAGGGGACTAGTGTCTCCAGTAGGTTGGTGCCTACAAATACAATTGGAGATTGGTGTCTCCGGTAGGTTGGTGCCTACTTTATGATTGTAAGTTATTCATTATTTCTGTGAGGCTGGATTTGGACAGTAGCTCCAAGCAGCTCTTCTCTCTCTGGTTTTTCCCATTCCGGGTTTCCACACATATCTGGTGTTCATTGTGTGAATGTGTGCGTCTGTGTTGCTGGATTAATGCTTGCTGCTTTGATGATTTAAAATTCATGTTTGAAGAAGTTATTAATGATGATTCATGCTGAATTAAAGAGTTTTAAATAGATTTGAATATATTGATTCACCTCCCCTCCCCTCCCCTCCACCACCAGCCCCCTTTCCCCTCTCAGTATATTGTGTGCCCTTCACGGGCTAGCATATTTATAGGTTTTTAGGTTGGGGGTTTAGTTTTTTATTTTAATTTTTTTAAGATGCTGGCTTCTATTGCAAGACATGGGAACACCCAGCTGTCCCCATGATGGTCAAGAGCCAACTCAGGTCTGCCACTGCCATCTTGGGAATGTCAGGGTGTCCCCGAGCATCCACCCGGAGTGGAAAGTCCCTAAGGCTGTGCCCTACACTGCAGGACCATCCCAGGGCAGCCCCTATGGGGTGCTACCCAAGGAGACAGCGAGGGAATGTTTCATCTATCCAGACACCCCCAGAGCATCCCCATTCACAGAAATGGGAGCTTTATCCTAGGGGCATGTCCCCAAGGAATGCTCATCATCCATTTCCTTGACAAGTTTACGAAGTGAAACTGACAAACCTAGTGTAGATAAAGCCAAGTTGCTAGGTGGAACCATTATTGAGATGCATAATATTTTAAGAGGTTTGATCAATAACAGGTGCATGCTCATTATTTGCTGCATAGGCTGGAATTAAAATGCAACTTGATTTTGGCATCAATAATGTAGATAATGGGTGAGCAACCACAACAGACCGGGATTCCATGCAGACAAGTTGCACTGCCCATCAAGGAAATTGATATAAAGTAAAATGATTCAAATAGAAACTACCATTATTGTGATCAGCAGTCTATTAGTGGTGGAATAAAAGGAATGAGAAATTGTAATCAATTTACACAGCAGAAATTTGACAACAAAAAACTATCAGCACAAAATTGACAACAGAATTTTTGAAGTAGAAATTTGACTGCAGACATTTTGAAGCAAATGAATGCTAACCTGAAAATGTGAAAACTAGTAAACAGCCACAATGCATATCTTAGCATGCCAGATATAAACAGAGTAAATCAATGATTGAGAAATCTAAAATTTGATAAAAAAAAAAAAGAAGAAACTTTCAGATATGGAATGTCCTTAGGCAATGTCCTAGATATACACATGAGCGCATCAAAGTCCGGATTATATGAAATTTTAAAATATGCAAAATAATTCAGACATGGGAAGGCCTGCTCATTAGGCTCTGATACCAATTGATATGACTATATTATCAAAATGTGTTTCACTGTGTTTTCATTACATAAGAGAAGTATCTGACTACATCACTTTAGTGTTCCTAGTTGTCTACCTACTTTTATTTATTGTTATCTACCCTTTACAGCTTGTCAACTACCTTTTTATTAATCACTATCTTCTCTTTCAAAATGTTCTAGCTGTCCACCTACCTTTTCATTTATTTCTGTCCTTTATAGCTGTTTCAGCCATCAACTACTCTATATCTAGCTTATAGCTGTCTTAAATTTACTTTATTTTTATCAGCCCACTTGAATGTGGAATATAGTTAAATCTTCTGAATACATGGTCTGTCCTCATCATCTTCCAGATTATTAATTTAGATTCTTTGACAATGGATTAAAAATAAGAACTCACCAAGGATGGTCATTCTCTTTATTTCATACAGCTGATGTGCATCTTATAACTTGTTTCCTTACGCAGTTATCCAATCTTGTGCCTTGACAAATAGTGGCAATGCCACAAAACTATTCTCCAGACAATTTTAAAATAGTCATTAACTTATATTAAAGCCAACATATTTGGTATACATGTAAAATCCACTTCACTAAAACAGCCATTGTATTGGAGAAGTGGCCCACACCCAAACCATAATGAGGAGCCACCCAAAAAGCCCCATTGACAAAGAGGAATGGTTGCTTAGTGGTAGGGCACAGACATTAGTTATCCTAGGTTCAAGTCCTAGCTGATCCAAGGAGCCTTGAGCACCAAGTGTGGCTAAGGGAGAGTATTGGAGAAATGAACCACACCTAAAGCCCACCAAAAAACTGCAGTCACAAAGAAAACACTAGCTTAGTGGAAGAGCACCTCAGCATGCACATAGAAAGTCCTAGCTGTCACATGGTAACAAGCACATTGATGCCAAACTGAATTACCAAATCAATTATAGGTTATTTATAGTATATTGAATAAAAGATTGTCAAAGGCCAGTCTAAGCATTAAAGTCTTGGAAGGTGATGTAATGCTTATGTCCCTAATTCAATTGGTAAAATAATTATAGCCTTACTAATTGAAGAATCAAATCTCCTGTAAATTGAGCATCCTTCATTAAAACTGAATGTTTATGGCATCGCCACAACCAATCATCAACAAATCAAGTACTGTGGAGATACAATCTAAAACATGTATATATATAGAATTTAAAATGTTTTACAATTTCTGCAGCCCATGTTAGTTAACTAACTACTATAGCAATTTAAAGCTACCTTCAATATCTCTAAGAACAAGAAATTTAGAACACCAAGCTCAAAAGCTTCTTTGATGACAGTTCCAGTGTCAGCTTTTGGATTGTAAAATACTTTACTATTACCTCCTTGGTAAACACAAACTAGAATTACTGGCATAAACTACAGGGTAAGCAGCACATATGAAAAAAAAACAATGCCCATCATAGTAAAAGCCAAAAAACATAATGTCTGCCCTGTTTTTTCGAAGTGACAAATATGCCGCTTAATAGATATGCAGGCTATAAAAAGACAAAATATAAGCAATTTAATCATTTTACCAGTCCCTATCAAATTCCAATCTCAGATTTTGACAGTCACGACCAGTGAGAAATCTTCCCTTGAATAGATAGTAGAAGACAGAGAAACATTCACTTGCCTTCTAGCTACAACATCAAAGAATAGAAGCTGTTTGCCGTTCTTGAGTTGTCCCCTCTGATTTCTGAGCATTGAAGAAGTCTTGCAATGGAATCATCTTTATTTGAGTCTGCTTCATGCTCTTAATAGCCTCAGCAGTAGCTAATGCCCCCGCAACTGTTGTTATGATGGGTATTTTGTATGACAATGCCATTCTTCTAATCTGCCGCCCATCAATTTGATCCAGTGCATCCCCCGAACTAGTAATAATTGCTAATTGGACCTGGCCATTGGTGATCATGTCACCTGCATGAGGACGCCCTTCATGGAGTTTCAAAACTCTCTCCACAGGAATTCCTTGCATTTCCAAAAATTTTGCTGTACCACTAGTTGAGAGTATCTTGAATCCAAGATCAATAAAACCATTTGCAACTACGGGAAGACTTGATTTTGTTAAATCATTAAAACTTAGGAACACAGTCCCTGAAAGGGGCAATATTTGATTGGAAGCAATTTGTGCCTTTGCAAATGCCATTGCAAATTCAAAGTCTATTCCCATCACTTCTCCTGTGCTTCTCATTTCAGGGCCAAGCACTACATCACAGCCTTGAAACTTTTCAAATGGAATTACTGCTTCTTTGACAGACACGTGACGTGTAATAATTTCCTGAGTAAAACCAATGTCCTGCAGGGACTTTCCTGACATTACAAGGGCAGCATACTTTGCTAAAGGATGACCAATAGACTTGCTGACAAAAGGTACTGTTCGGGATGCCCTAGGATTTGCTTCAAGGAGGTAAACTTCACCAGTAGGAGTTATTGCATATTGACAATTCATCAATCCGCAAACCCCAAGTTGCTTTGCCAGCTTATATGTCCATGATCTAATGATTGATAAGCATGCAGGTGAGACTGTTTTTGTTGGAAGAGAACAAGCTGAATCTCCAGAGTGTATCCCAGCTTGTTCAATGTGCTCCATGATACCACCAACAACCACATTACCTTCAGAATCTGACAAAGAATCTATATCAATTTCACAAGCATCTATGAGATACTTGTCAATAAGTACTGGCCTTTCTGGGTCTACTTGAACTGCAGTTTTCAAGTATTGCTTCAATTTGTCATCACTATAGACAATTTCCATTGCACGGCCACCTAAAACATAAGATGGTCTGACAACTACAGGGTATCCAATGTTTTCTGCTATAGCCAAAGCATCTTCATCACTTTTAGCTATACCTCCTTGAGGTTGCTTGATTTTTAGCTGATTCAACACTGCATTGAACCTTTCCCTATCTTCAGCAGCATCTATTGAATCAGGAGATGTCCCCCAAATACGCACAGGCCCTTCCCCAGTAGCAGACATGGGCTTAAATTCATCAAGGTAATGCTGTATTGGCAGAGCAAGTTTCAATGGAGTCTGTCCACCAAACTGTACAATTATGCCATTGGGCCTTTCTAAATCAATAACATTCAAGACATCCTCTATTGTAAGTGGCTCAAAGTACAGCCTATCACTGGTATCATAATCTGTAGAGACAGTCTCAGGGTTCGAATTCATCATAATGGTTTCATATCCTGCATCCTGCAAAGGCATGAAAGGGCAAAGAGTCACAAATAGGTTAGAAACATAATCTCCATTGCCACTTTTTGTGTGAACATCAAACAATAGCCTTCTTAAAGGATACTTTGACGGCTGGTGATGCAGTACAAACCTGTAGCGCATATGATGCATGACAACAACAATAATCAAATTCAATGCCCTGACCGATACGATTCGGTCCTCCTCCAAGAATCAAGACCTTCTTCTTTATGCTTGGTGCTGCTTCGCATTCATCATCATAGGATGAGTACATATATGGTGTATTGGCCTCAAATTCAGCTGCACAAGTATCCACTCTTTTATAGGCTGGATGTACACCCAAAGATAAGCGGTGAACCCGGACATCTGTTTCAGACGATTTCGTTGCATATGCTATCTGCTTATCACTGAATCCCCTCCTCTTCACTTCATAAAAGTCAAATTTACTAAGTTCTGCTACTTTTGTGTTACAGAGGAACTCTTCAAAATCTAGAAGCTCCCGAAACTGTGACAGGAACCATTTGTCTATATAGCATAGTGCATGAATTTCTTCAACACTCATACCTCTTTTCATGGCCGCATAGAGTACATACATCCTCTCTGGACCAGGAACTCTTAGACTATACTTAAGTTGTTCCCAATCCCAATCCAGCTCCTTCAGCCGTTCACAACCCCATCCAGAATGACCAGTTTCTAACGACCGTAGAGCTTTCTGAAATGATTCTTGGAATGTGCGGCCCAAAGCCATAGCTTCTCCCACAGATTTCATTTGTGTTGTAAGAATTGGTTGTGAGCCTGGAAACTTTTCAAAGGCAAAGCGAGGAATCTGAACACAAGGTACAAGTGAATACCATTGATCAATATTATTCTACTCATCTTTCTTCTTAAAAAGGGAAAGATGATCCAGTACAAAGCCACTAGTATCTGAGATTTGTTTGAAAATTCACATAAGGCCACTAACATCCATAGGAATGATATGCATGAAACAAATTGCAAATTATACACGTTCAGAAATAGAAATGGGAAGATAAAAATCAAGTGAAATACAACCAACAATAGTTAATAAAGGGCATAAAAACCTCAACTATATTAATAGCTCATAAAACAATCCCTGGTTTATATTGCAAATGTAGAAAGAAAATCAAGGGAATTTACACAGTTGACAATTAGAGATTGAAATCTTTTAGGTGGCTTGATTATTTGTAGCTTCAAAAATCCCATGCAATCCACAAGACCTCGCGGTGGACCTTAGACCTATTACTCTAAGTTGTCGTTGTCATCAAAACATATTTAGAAGGTTATTACTTGGCACAAGTTTAGGATGTATACTGTATTCATGAAACTTATTGGATTTGACAAATCAGAATAAGACAATGGAAAATCATGAAAATTAATGAGGATTTGATGATGAGCCTGTAAAAATATAAGTTTCAACTTATTTGTGAAGTAGAAAAGAAAACTTGGAGAATACCATAAAAAATGGCAAGGCTATGAAAGTGCATGCAACCTGTAAAATAAGGTGAAACACAACACTCAAATATACTCAATTCCATTTTTCCTAACATATTAAAGCTTTTTAAAATGGTGATTTATCTTATTTAGCTCTAACTATTTTGTTGTTCAATAGGCTGTACTAAATTCTTTAACCTAAAGTCAAGAGATTATGGATAGTGTTATCACTCCCTCCCAAATGCAAATTTCTGATCTATGCAAGCTTGTAGGACAGCAACAAATTCTTTAATGAGAAGCAAGAGAGTACATATTGTATTTTCATGAAAAGGTCATTCACAATTAAATGCATATTGCTGCCCCTCAAATGTGAATTTCTTGCCTTTACAAGTTCTACTTCGCTGACCAAAATATTTAAGAGTGACTGAATCCAGCCGTGACTCTTGTGGTTACTGTACCTTAATTTAAAAGTTTGTAATCGAGGTGGGTACAGTGGGGCTAAAAAGGGTAACCAAACGATATAACAGCAAAAAGAATTCCTTAAAATTAGAAAGAAAAGATAACACCATTTCAGATTCTCGCTTTCACCAATCAAAAGAATAGAATATGTTTTCAAGTCTACCATACCGAAACCATACCTTAGTGACGACATAGTCAATAGAGGGCTCAAAACTGGCAGGAGTTTTCTTAGTGATATCATTGGGAATCTGATCCAATGTATATCCCACAGACAACTTGGCTGCCATCTTAGCTATAGGAAACCCAGTTGCCTTGGATGCCAATGCAGATGACCTTGACACCCGTGGATTCATCTCTATCACCATGACCTCGCCATCATCTGGATTTATAGCAAACTGAACATTAGAACCCCCACATTCCACACCAATTTCTCTGATTATTGCCACAGCATAATCTCTAAGACGTTGATATTCCTTATCTGTCAGAGTCTGCGCAGGGGCCACAGTAATTGAATCCCCTGTGTGAACACCCATGGGATCAATATTCTCTATTGAACAAATGATCACAACATTGTCAGCCAAGTCCCTCATAACCTCAAGTTCATATTCCTTCCATCCCAGCAGAGATTTTTCCACCAAGACCTGAGAATAGAGAAAATTTTAGCAGACGATATATTGACCAAATCATTATTTTAGTTATTTTTTTATCAAATAAAATGTCATTCATAAACGAAGATTAGTCTCAATTTCTGCAAAAATAACTTTTTTCTTTGATAATTCGCCAAAAAAAATTATAAAAGATAATATATTTAAAAAAATTGTTGAACATTTGATCGAGCTCAAGAAATCTGGATCAGCCATGAGAACAGTTTTTGAATGCTAAAGTTTTGGTTATCCAAATTTAACACAATAGGATTAAGAAATCTACCTTGCAGAACACTTGCTCAAAATATAAGTACTCAAACAGTTTAATGTATCTACATTCAAAATAACGGGATTTTGAAATCTTCCCTTGCCGAATGCACCCATGAAAACTTTTAACTTGAATTTGGAGGCTCAAAATGTTAGTATTGAAATACGTTTTGAGTTTCCAAATTAAACATAATAGAACTGAGAAACCGACCTTCACGGAACACTAACACAACCTATTATGTTGAATTTGGATGCTCAATGTGTCAGCACTCATAATTTCAGAATTAAAGAAGATTTAACAAGATATATTAACTTCTGAAAATGTCCAGCTACTTAAAATTTTCCTTACTTGTGAAGTAATGCTGGCAGCCAATCCAGCCTTACAGATGGTCTCAAACTCTTCCTTGTTGTAAGCAATGCCACCTCCAGTGCCACCCAATGTGTAAGCAGGCCTGATTATAAGTGGGTATTCCCCAATTTCATCGGCAAACTTCAGACACTCCTCCAAACTAGTCCCAATCCGGGAGGGAGGAGTTTTAACCCCGATTTTCTCCATTGCCTTCTTGAACAAATCCCTATCCTCTGACTTCTTGATAGCCTCCAACTTTGCCCCAATGAGCTCCACCCCGTATTTCTCCAGAGCTCCCCTCTCGGCCAAAGCCACCGCCAGATTTAGCGCTGTTTGGCCCCCCATAGTTGGCAGAATTGCATCAGGCCTCTCCTTCTCTAAAACCTGCTCAACTAATTCAGGTGTCATGGGGGTAATGTATGTTTTATCTGCCATATCAGGATCGGTCATGATAGTGGCAGGATTGGAGTTAATCAATATAACTTCATAGCCTTCTTCCTTCAAGGCCTTGCAGGCCTGTGTTCCAGAGTAATCAAATTCACAGGCTTGCCCTATGACAATAGGGCCTGCGCCCAAAATAAGTATTTTTTTCAAATCAGTGCGCTTACCACTTTTATGCTTGCCATTCTTCTCAGAAATCTCTATGGAGCCATCCTGCTCCTTTGTTTTTGCAGAACAATTTACATCATTGTGGATTCTTCTCTTGCATTTGCTGTGACTGGAAAACTTAATTGTGGGCTTTTTGCAGGGTAAACGCACAGAAGATCGAAAGAGGCGATGGGATTGGAAACAAATACCAGGGGGGAAAAAATCAAGCTTCTTTGATAGCTTTGAAGTTGAAGAAGAAGAAGAACCTAACAATGAAGAGGCAGCCATGATTTCCGGCAGCAAATTTCAAGAGTTTGGGCTATCTTTTTCAAATGGGTTTGTAAAGACGATCTCGAAGGCTTGAAGTATTTCTGCAAGAATTTTCATGCGTATTTGTAAGGGTGTAAAGGGTTTCTGCGCTGTCAACATTTCGAATTGACCATTTTCTGAGTATTAATAAAGTTTGAAAATAGCTTTAAGTCTTCTTCTTTTTTAATTTTCGGCGTTTTTCATGGCTTGAAGCTGGCATTTTTATAATGGAGTATGCAGTTTAAATATGGATGACAAATATTCACTATAATTCTTGAAAAATGGAATGAAAAACCCTAATTCAAATGTTTTTTGCCCTTAAACCTTGGCACTGAGTTAGTGCTTTACGCGCACCTTCGCACTAGGTAGTACTTTAAAATTTTATTGCTTTGAAAAGCTTGTGAGGGTTTTGTCGCATTGTATCTTTCACGAATATGTTCAATCTCTGTAGGATTGCACTGGGATACCACTAAGGACCATTTCTGAATGGGGTTTTCATGGTATATTGGATCTTTGTAGGAAAGCACTCAAAATTGAAATGGGATCATATCATATGGATAGGAATATATTCTATGCATATGAAATTAGATTTAATTTATAGTTTAATTATAAGCAGCATTAAAGAATATTTTTTTATGGAATTTAAAGTTATTAATAGATTTTGAGCATTTATATTTATTGGAATGGTAATTTATTTATATAAAATATAGAATATTGTGAGGATATGTAATTGTCATGAATGTTATCTTTCTAAAAAAAAAATTATATTTTTTGATTTTCTATTAAATATTAATAAATGAGTATTTATATTTTAAATATATTTATTTAAAAAATGAAGAGATATCAAAGTTATTTTATTTATCTATATTTAAGATTTAATTTATTTTATTTTAAAATTATTATATTTACTAGATATGTATAGACACCTAAATTTTAATTTACTTTAAAAGCTTCTATAGATACCTAAAATATATCTAACTATAAGAAGTTGAAAGATATATATTATGTTATTTTAGATATTGAGCATTTATTAATTTATTGGAATAGTAATTTATTTATATAAAATATAGAATATTGTGAGGATATATAATCATGAATGTTATCTCTTTAGAAATTAATTTTTAATTATATTTTTTATAATTTTATAAATTAATTTTGGTTTTCTATTAAATATTAATATATTAGTATAGATATTTTAAATACATTTGTTTAAAAAATTGAAGAGATATCAAAATTATTTTATTTAAATTTTGTTTTATTTACATAATTTTAATATATTTAAGAGTTAATTTATTTTATTTTAGAATTATTTTATTTACTAGATATGTATGGACACCTAAATTTTAATTTACTTTAATAATTTGTGTATCTTAAATATATCTATCTAAAAGATGTTGAAAGATATCTATTGTATTATTTAAGATATTGAACATTTATATATATTGGAATGGTAATTTATTTATATAAAATATAGAATATTCTAAGATATGCAATTGTCATGAATGTTATCTCTTTAGAAATTATTTTTATAATTTGATTTTGATTGTCTATTAAATATTAATATATTAATATAGATATTTTAAATATATTTATATAAAAATTGGAAGAGATATCAAAGTTATTTTATTTAAATTTATTTTATTTACATAATTTTAATATATTTAAGAGTTAATTTATTTTATTTATGGATATGTATGGACACCTAAATTTTAATTTACTTTAAAAATTTGTATAGATATATTAAATATATCTATCTAAAACATGTTGAAAGATATCTATTGTGTTATTTTGAAAATAGATGTATTTAAGATATTTATAATTTAATAAATTTTGGGGTGGTGAGCCTAGCTTTATGAATAGTTTTATATGCTATTTTATTTTCTAAAATATCAAGTTTTTTCAATCACTTTATTTTTCTTTGAAGAGTTTTTTAATAATTTTGAAAAAAAAAATTTGAAAAAATTAAATAAATAGTTTATTTTATTTTAAAATAAGAGATTTATTCATTTAAACTACTACACAAATAGATATGAGAAAACAACAAAGTTTTTCTATTTTACTCTTAAATATTTTTAAGTTTTTTTTTATTAATATACTTGTAAAATTATCAAAAAATATTTTTCAATTTAAATACTTTGTTTTTTAAAATATTAAACAAAGTTAAAAAGATTAGTATTCTACCACGGATTCCCACCTTATGAAGCATATCTACAGGAATAGAATTCACCAGACCATAAGTATCACGATCCTAGTTTTGAAGATTGTAGAGAGCACAAAAAACTTATGCTGCAAAGTTTGAATGCCTTTCTTGTGGAACCTTAATGCCTTAAGCCAAGGTGATTTTACCAACAGTTAACCATTACTGGAAAAGAGGGGCAACCACCAAACATTCTATTATTGAGCGAAAGCCCATCACAAAAACCAGAGCTAGACCAACAGAGCTAAGGCTTAGCTGCTTCCCAAGCTCTCCAAATGCTCTTCGCCATGAAAGTTCCCATAATTTGGACTAGTTCCTTTGTAACTAGAGGGTTTGAAAGCCAATCCCCTTCCAAGCGAGCTTGTGAATAAGAAAGTCAGATTAGATGCAATGCTTGAGGAGAATTTTCCAAGCTTCATCTCCAGTAAGGGATCTAATTATCCATTTCACACACAAGGCGATCCCTTACCGTTGAGTGGAGAGCAAAACAAGACCTCTAGAGTCTCTAGGTAGGCATCAGAACTCCCAAGAAATGCAGTGAAACCCTCTATGGGACTCTGTAGAGCCCAAAGAAAGTGTCAAAGCAGCTTTTCAAGCTTGGCATAGGCGGCTTTTAAAGGATCCCAACAAGAGGAGTAATAAACATGTGTAGCAGCCAAGATCTTATAGCACACTTGGAATTTCCCTACCAGAGAAAGAGGCTTGGTAATCCAATAGGCCAGGTTTTGCTCAATCCTAGAGAGAAGATCTTGTCATAACTCAGCTGGAGAAGCCCGGAAGGCGAAGGGGATGCCTAGAAACTGAAAGATATCCCCTGGTCCAATTCATTTCCAACCATACTACTCAAACCAATGAGTAGGCAAAATAGACTGTCTATAGCACAGAGTTTTATGCCACTGAATGGTAGAGCTAGATGCAAGACAAAAAATGTTGAGATATTCAAGAGTTGCCTTAATATTATTCTCTTCCTCCAAAAGGGTAAGGAAAGAGTCATCAACAAAATGTCCATTAACAAGTTGAGCCTAGGAGTTAGGTAGGACAATGCCTCTAACACGCTATTGAGAAACTGCATTGGCTAGCAAATAGCCAAATCATTTGATAGCAAGCACATAAAGAGAAGGAACAAGCAGGCATCCTTGCCAAATGGAGCGGAATACACCAAAGGCAAAGGATTGGCAGCCATTGATGGTGATACAAGCAGAGGCATCTAAGAAAAGCATTTGGATAACTTGAATGAAGTTAGGCCCAAACCCCAAGGCTTTCAACATGGCAAGAATGAAAGGCCACTCAATGCGGTCATAAGCTTTAGCAAAATCAATTTTGAGAAAAATGGCTTTCTCGTCTGAGTGTCTGGCCCACTCCATACCTTCCCACACAGCAATGATGTTATTCAGAATAAACCTAGATTTAATAGAACCAGTTTGCTTCGGGCACACAATCTGAGGCAAAAGATGGCGGATCTTCAAAGCCAAAGCTTTAGCTATGATTTTGTAAGAGACATTAAGGATTTTGATAGGCCACCAATTGTAGATATCCTCGGGATCTCCAGGCTTAGGTATGAATTTAATATTTCCTTTATTAATTATATTACCCAGGGTTTTGGAATGAAAAGCCTCGAGATAGACTTTATGTAAGTCTTGCCCAACACAGTCCCAAAGGGCTTTGTAAAATTCACAAGGGAAGCCATCAACACCCAAGGCCTTGCCATCCACCATGGTATGAATGGCTTCTTTCAAGTCTTCAATGGTGAGCAATTGCTTGCAAAAAAAATTCCAAGCTCAAGATATCCTATTTGGCACAACAACAAGACAATCCTAAAGGGCTTGTTGTCACTCTGGCATATACTCCTAAGCAGTAAAAACTTGTTCATAATGGAAAACAAAGGCCCGAAGAATGTCAGGTAGCTCAGAAAGCACCTGGGTTCCTTCTTTAATTTTTTTGATGTCAAGAGAAGAGTGTCTGACATGAAGGGACAAAAAAAACTCCTTGGAGGTATGGTCACCAATTTTTGACCAATGCAATCTGGCTTTGATTTGCACACCTATGGCAACATAATTGTTTGCAACTTTTTTTTGTGTCTTAATTTTTCCACCCTAACTTGTAATAATGGAGAGAAAGGGCTAGCTGCCAAAGCCTCAATAATTGAGTGCAGGTTAGTTGTGGTAGCCTCATAAGACTACCAACGAAAAATGGCCAATTGACACCCATAAATGCAGAGAAATCTAGTCGTGTGAGTGATAGCATCATTCCACCAATTAATCTAGCTTGTATTGTGAGGTGGCCTACACTCCAAGTTCCAAACCGTATGAATGTGGGCCAACGTGGGTTGATGACAAAGCAAAGATGTGTTAAAAAAAAACTGCATCTTGCAAGCTCAAGGTTGTCTTGTCTCTCACTCAATGTGAAAAGAAATGGTGAAATGATTTGACAATGTCACATCAACTAATGGCTTAATCGAGAGCAAAGAGTTGTCAAAAGAGAAGAAAGATTGAGTTGAGATCATGGCACAATCAAGGTGCTTAAATATCTTGTCAAAACCAGCCCGGTAATTACACCAAGTGTGCCAGAGGGAATGAGAATGGTGGCAACCAATATTGGGATCAAAGAGCCCCAATTTATTACGCATGTAAAACCATGCCTCTCGTTGGCCAACTGCCCATCTGAATGGAAAAGTGTCATCTTTATCATACGCCATCTCAACCATATTGAAATCCCCACACAAAAGCATATCTTCTAGTTTTGTACTAGAGCTTAACAGTATTGGAATTAGATTCATGACTTCTTTCGGCCTTTCAGACTGGAGTCCTTCTCCTAGCATATGGTTATGTTGGGAGATTCGCCCAGACTTCCTGCTAAATATACCCAGTTTTGGCACACTTTCAGGGTGGAAATCCTCTTCAACATCTGGAAAGATAGAAATTCCTACATATTTGCTCTCACCCAAATGGATAAAAATGTTTCTTTGTATTCTAAAGCTATTATTTTCTCTAGCGTGCTTTTGCAGATTCAAGTTCAAGCAAACAAAGTTGCACTTGAGGTGGCTCACCTTCAAGTGCTTCTGGATCATTGGAGCAATGCCCCATGCACTGTGGCTCGGGTGCCTACTTCACCCACTTCCTCTCACGGTCGATCTCCCTCTCAAGGCTGACAGTGGAATGGCTCTGCTCACCCAGCTCTTAGCATCCTCTTCGGCATGATTCCTACCCTCCTCAGTGGTCTCATTCTCCTCATCCGCGAGCTGGCTAGGGGTGGCCCTCTAGAGGAGCAACGAGGAGCAGCGGTGGTGGTTCCAGGTGGCCCTCTAATACTCCTGGAAATGGCTATGGTTGGCCAAACTCTGACAAATGTTTTTTGCATCTAGCACTTGCAATCTCGCCCCGCACGAGGAAAATGAAGATAAAAATAAAAAAGTTGATGATGGCTAGGGTCCTCCTCCTAACATCACTTCAGACCTCGTTGATGTATGGAGGAAGAAAATGGATGACAGAAACCCTCCTGGCTCTGTTGGTACTACTTTGGCCACTTAATGGCCTTTCTTAAATAGTAATTGTAATCTTGGACTTTCGGGCTAGGCCCATGTGACTGGTTGTTCTTTGGATTTTTGGGTGTTGCCCATATGACTCTCAAGGTGTGCCTTCTTACCACCCACCTTTTTTTGTGAATATGTATTTTAATCTTTTTAATTAATATAGATTAGTGCCTATTCATCAAAAAAAAGATTAGTATTCCAACCACAAAGACAATAATAAAGAGACAAAAATACATAAGTTGTACAACATTTTTACTATGATTGAGCTTACTATCAAGTTGAAGCTTCATAACTTGTTCTTTACACTTTGTCGATGTTTGACCTTCCCATTTTTCTCGCATAAGACTTGGATATGAAACCCGCTTGACGAAAAGAGTAAAGCAATGTTTAGCAAATTTATTTGGTATTATAAAAAATATATATATTGTTTTTACAAAAAGAAAGACAATGCAAAAGATCAAAATATTTCACTTGTATTTCATATATTTATATTTATTATTAAATATTATGCTTATTATTAAATGTTATGCTTATTATTAAATGTTAAATACTTTACATGTAAATGGCTATCAAATTTAAGATAACAAGTAAGAGTTTTTGTTTACTCATATCATTATACTCCACTCCTTACAAAATTATTTTTATTTAC
Organism: Sequoiadendron giganteum; assembly: GCA_007115665.2. Taxonomy (NCBI): domain Eukaryota; kingdom Viridiplantae; phylum Streptophyta; class Pinopsida; order Cupressales; family Cupressaceae; genus Sequoiadendron; species Sequoiadendron giganteum. Next base: position 766,132,003 of record CM021102.1, read on the forward strand.
AACTTAATTATACATATGAACATGAAAATTTTAATTTACTTTAAAATATTTATTTTATCATAGAACTATATTACATTAAAATATACTTTATTATATTTTAAAGTTAATTTGTTTTAATATAGAATTATTTTAAAATTGGAATTGTTATATATAAAAATAAATGTTAACTTTAAATAATTAAAAAATTCCATCTTTTTTCAAAATTATTTCTTCCCTATTTCATTATAGATAACACCTCTACATAATAATTTATATTATTATATTAATTATGTTTTTGTTAAGAAGCATAAATTTAATGAAATGGATATTTTGTTTTAACAGATTTGAAGAAAAAAGAAACCGTGAATATTTTTACTTTTTAATTAAAAATGTTTATTATTTAGAATAAAATATTTATTAATTGTTTAAAGATCATGAGATTGATACTCTCAAAGAGCTAAGAAATAATCGGTTAATAAAAAAATAATTAATTGGTAGAAGCTTCCAAAAAGATTTGTCAAATTTAATTTTGATAGATGTCTTGAAGTTGAAGTACCGTGATTTAACTCCCTTAGTGCGATGATTTGTAATTTTGAAAAGTAGTTTAATAATTGGTTTTAGCTTATTCTTTTGGTTGTAGAAGACTAGTAGTGGAAAGTGATAAGATGATTGTGATCCAAGATCTTCCTAAGGGATTTGAAGAATGAATGTTTATTGGAAGAGGCTTGACTATAACCAAAGCATTTGATGAAGTTTTATCTTGAGTCTTTTTCTTGAATCTAATGTAGGGGCAAACTTTATTTCCAACGTGGGTGCTGATGAGGACCATTGTTTGCCCTTTTAGTGAGCACTAAAGATCCATTAGGGTTTGGACCACTAGTTAAATATTAAGCTCCCATTATTGTTGTGGGTGGCTTGCTTTCTTTCTTTCGCCATGTGTTATTTGTGGCTTGGATTACACATCTCTCGAGTCATATTTGGCAAGATTTTCCTTTCTATGGTGGGGGACAAGTTTTAAGTGTTGAAGAATGTCCTATAATGATCACAACATATGATCCTTTTGGCATGTAGCAAATCCATGTTGTGTGGAGGTATTTCTTATATGGTGTGGTGGTTTTGGGTTTCTTTTGTGGGTTTTGTTGTCTTCTCTACGGTATGTAGGGTTTAATGTTTGTCTTCTAAAGAGGGGTTTGTAATTTATTTGTGTTTCTTATTGGTTGGCCTAGCTTATTGATTCCATTTTTAAAGTCCAAGGATCCTATTTAAGGGGATGATTTAAGCTAAATGTCTTTTTTGGTCAGATGTACTTGGCTTGCTTGGCTTGTGAAGGGGGTGTTGGGTACTTTTGGCATTAATGATGATAGTCTTATACACTTAGAAAGGCTTCAAGGAGATTTCATAAAAAAGTTGGTAGAGGTTGTTTTTGTGATGGATCTTTAGTTATGGGTTTTGAGGTTTGTTTCCTTCAAGTTATAGTGATTAAATCAATTATTTAGGATTTGATGGATCTATTTGTTAAGATGGATGATAATAAAGTCATGGTGCAATATATTAGTTTAGTGAGAGAATTTTGATTGTTTGTGAAGAATTTAAGAACATTAAATCTTTTTATATGGATTTTTGTATGATGCTAAACAATTTGATAGTTATTTATCTTCGAGAATGTTTGAAATTCTTGAGTACTTTCTCTTTGTCATTATCAATGGATGGTCATTATAAAGAGGGCTAAAAAAGGGCTCAAATTCATTCATAGGGTGAAATTATTGACTCATGAATATGCTTGTGTAGGATCTACATTTAGGAAGCATTGAAGACTAGCGAGAAGGTTAAAATGGTTGACCTAAAGGATTGGGATGTGGATCTAGCTAGGATTTTCTCACAAACTCTAAGGTGTGGACCACTCATTATGTAATATTATGTTGGAAAATTTAAACATCCACTAGAGTATTCCATAGACATCACAGTTTAAAAGGAGCACAATTATTTATATTATCACAATCATGTTTTCTATGCCTAAACAACTATGAATGGATTGACCATGAATTTATATAGAATCTCCATTGTGTGGAAGCAAGCATCTTGAAGCTAGATGGAATGGATTCTGTAGGAGAGCAAAGAGCACCAAACCATGTCACTACATTGTTGTACACAACACAACTTGGCTATTTTATCATTTGGAATGGATTGTGCAAGAGAGTAAAGAGAACCAAACATATGTAATTTGCAATCATGAACTCAATATTTTTCCATGAACTCAACCTTTGATGTAATTCTAACTTCTATATTGTGTGCAACTTGAAGACGAATTGTTGGAGCTCATATTAGAAAAAGATGTTAGTATAGTTTTTGGGTTGCAACTAACGAAATCCCACTATTTTCCATATTGTCGACCTAAGGATGTTGATTTGATGAGTTTAATAAATGATCGAAGATAATAAACAATTTTCCTAGAAATTAATTTTATTACTCCTTTCTAAGAACCAAATCTAATTGTGATTTTATTCATTGTCATTCTAAATGCTCCAAGAGAGAGATATTTGAATGTGTGTGTAATGTCCTTGCTAAGAATTTTTTAACACACTTCCAATTTCTTAAAGTTTAGCTCACAAACATTTCATCAAATAGTTGGTGGAACATGAAAACCATTCAACATCTATGAGTCTTATAACATAGAATAGTTGCACTATCTTTTATTATCAAAGATATTTTGGTAAACAATTGTCATGCATTAACAATTTCATAAATGATTGACAAACACAACCTCTTATGGTATAAAATTTCTAATGTATAGATTTCTTATCAACTGATAACTATGCAAAGGAATACTAATATATGTTGATATAAAATAAAAAATACATACAATACTAAAAACTTATGTTCTAACCTCAAATTGGAGCTCTATTTGTCTATAGATGATGTTGGTCTAATTATGAATATTCCTAATAATATAGGTAAAACCATAGTAATTATTTGTGCCCTAAAGTTTCAAATGGTACTAGTGTGTATAGATTTTTTCCTTCTATTACACCTCAAAATGAAGCTTTATTTGTCTATAGGTGTAGAGGATATAAAATTATCAAATTTGAAATGAGAATAAATTAATAATGCCCTATCCAATTATCAAATAGCCTACTTCAATGAAGTTTGTGCACAAACAAAGTAAATTAAATAACATCAATCTTACCTCCATAAAAGTGCCTAACCTCACTCCATTGTGTGTGATAATGATATGATAAATATATGTGGATTGCTCTTTAATCTTAGCATAACCTTGATAGAAAATTGAATGTAAAATGGATGCAAGACTTGTCAAAATTTGTGGAGAGATTGAATGGCTAAATGATGGGTGTTTTATAGCTTTTACTAATATCAGATCAACAATTTAGGATGATTGGAGAGATCAACGGATGAGAATGGTCTAGAGATCATAATGAATGTGGAAGCACATGTGTCAAGATAAAGGGCTAAGATGTGGAGTTAAGAGGTTGCATGGATCATATGACTCATTGCATGGGTGGATGAAGTGGAAGTGAGTGGGAGTGAACTGAAGTTACTTTTCAGTCATTTCAATAAATTTAAAGATGGAAGAATAAAAATAGAATTAAATAAATATATATATTTAATTTATGTGCATTGGTTGAGGATATAATTATATAAGAATTTAAAGATAGAAAAGTTAAATTAAATAATTTATTTAATTATAGAAGAAATATTAGCTAATTAAACAATTAAAAATTTATTTAATTATGTTGGATGAGAAGATTGTGTGATTTAATTAAATAATTAAAATTATTTAATTAATGTGAATAGAAGAATAATTAGAAATTTAATTTAAAAATTAAAAAAATATTTAATCAAAGTGGATAAAAGAATTTAAAAAATTATTTAATTAAAGTGGATGAGAGAGAAATTGGAATTAATGAAATAAATCAAAATTATTTAATTAAAGTAAATTAAGAGATTTGAAGAATTAATTCAATAATTAAAAATCATTTAATTAATGTTTGGTGATGAAAGTGATGTGGATGATGTTAGATTAATTATAATGAGAGATGATAATGATTTAGATGAAATGTGTTAGTCATTTATAGGTGTCTACGTTTTGTCGGGCTCTTTGGGACAATGTGTTTGTTGTGTTGTTTCAAAGACATGTTGTTGGTATAAAAATTTTAGGTGATGATGTGCCCCAATGGATCGAGGGATTAAGGTTGGATGGTAGGTTGCCCCTCAAGAGATTGGCCAAAAAAAAAAAATTGGGTCGAGCTCATGAGAAGTAAACAAGGTAGGTTTAGTGAAAAAGAAGAGGAAAATTGGATCAGATTTGTTAATGAATGAGGTTTGAGGGATTGATTTATGAATAAAATGGATTGGACGAGGGTAAAACATTATCCCATCCTCATATCTTTTGTCAATCAATCATCAACAATCATCAATCTTATCGTACTTAGAGGAATCACTTATCCTAAGTACTTATCATCATCATGCCTTATGGAATCAATCATTCCTGACATCTAATCAACCAACCATTATCATCTTTCGACAAGAGATATGTTGCTTGTGTGACATGTATTGCAGTGAATCTTTCCTTTTGATCTATAATTTATCCATGGTTGCATTACCTCTACTATGGAAGATCTTATTCCTTCAATCAGTCATATCATCTCATTCCATCTAAAATGTCTTGAAAAAATCCCTAAAAATCATAAAATATCTTGAAAAAATCCATAAAAATCATAAAATGTCCTAAAAAAGCCATAAAAATCATAAAATGTCCTAAAAAGCCATAAAAATCATAAAATGTCTTGAAAAATCCCCAAAAAATCAAATATTCAGAAAATCCAAAAAAATCAAATAACCTCAAAAATTCCTAAACAATGACACTTTCAAATCGCCACACAACTTTGAACTTTAACAAAATCAAAACACACCACGATTGACAATCAAGCAGACATTACAACGCACCTATCAATCCCCCTTTTCAAATCCAACCAACCGCATAAACTGTGACAATAATCAATTTTACATTGACGGATGATGCCTGTTTCTTTGTCAATCTTTTAATTGATTTATGATTTTATCTTTGGTGACATATCTTTTAGCTTCTCAAGGATGTCTTGGACTAGAGAGGCAAGGATGGGGCATGTCCACTTGTTTGTTGTCTGTGGATTGTTCTTATTCATAGGATGACTCGTCCTAGGACATGGTTTTCTAAAATCATCGAGGACCTATGAGTCATACTATGGATGAGAGCATTCCTTGTTTGATAGTGTATTCCATGCAATAAGTATTCAGGTCATCTAGGGTCTTTATACCTAGATGCTTATACTTCACTGCTAAATAAAAATGCAAATAATATTCAGGTCATCTAGATGTTCATGTTATATAGATGCTTATACTAACTTGACACATAATAAGCTCTATGATGATAAAAGCACTCTATAAAGCACAAGAAACTTCGTCACCTTCATTTCATTCATATCTCTTTCTCATCTATCATTTTTTTTCTATCAGTCATTTCCTTCATCATTACTTTTTGTTCATGCTCCTTATTTCAAAGAATGATTAATCGGTTTATCTAACTAATACCTATCTTTAAATCCAAATCAATCAATCTACTCCTTGATCACTCAATCATTGTTTTGTGCTAGCATCAATCTCAATCAGCTTAATCAGCTTATCAATCCGACTATACTAATCATTTCCATCAATTGTTCAGTTACGCCTATCAGTTGTGCATTTTCATCAAATGTACATCTTCGCTTATCAGTTGTGTATTTTTGAATCAAATGTACATCTCTGCTTAATCACTCGCACAATATCAATTATCACATCTTCTCCTCGTGATCTATTGTGAGATTAATCTTATCACAACTTATTCGATCAATCTCCTAAGGGGGCATATCATCCTTACTAGGATATCCTTGGGGCATGTATCAGTTAATCAATCTTTTTTTCTTTGAAACAATGCGACAAACTGCATTGTCTCAAAGAGGAACAAAATGTAGATGCATAAAAATGTCCTCTTAATCATTTTTATCCATTACATATTTTAATTGATCATCTGCATAATCATATCTCCATAAAACCATTAAAATATTATAAGCATTTATAAGCATTCATTCATAACCATAATCCATTTACATAATCATTTAGTCATTCATCCATTATTTATCCATTTGCATATTTCATTATTCCAATTCATAAATATTTATCGTTTCATTAATCATCAACACATTCATAAATCATTTAACCATTTCACAAATCATTAATTCACCCATTTCATTAATCATTAATCTATAATCACTTAAATACATCCATTACAAATACATAATCATTAAATACTCATATATTCAATATTTTCACTCATCATCATATTCATATTCATATCTTTTATGCATCCATTAATTCATTTGATGCAGGAGCATCCTTGGTTTTTGGAAATCTTGCATCAACCAAAAATATTTTCATTCATTTATGTTCTTGTTCTATTCTTTTTCTTGTTCAAGTTGGTAGATTCAGTATTTCTCTTTTTTTGCTCACCAGATCTCGCGTACCTATGGTTTCATCATGGACATGTTCAGTTACCTTATTCCAAGTTTTCAACTCGATTGGATATTTTTTCGGCAAGTTATAGCTTCTAGATTGAGTGATAGTTTTTGGAACTAGCCTCGGAATAACTTCAAAACCTAATGGCCAGTTTGATCGATCACGGATCCTTCTCGTAACTTGCAAACCCTCACGGTGTGTTTCTCATCGTTCTGTGGAGTGTCCCTAACCTTGATCTTAGGTCCACACTTCATCATGTGCATCTACCATGGAAGAATTTCATATTTGAGGCCGACCTGTTCTCGCACACTTTACATTTTCTTCATTGAAGATTGTAATGATCTTTGGCCGACGTGGACATTTCTTGACCCACAGATATGATATAAAGCTTGTAATGAATCATTAAAGTAGCAGTGAATTACGATGAAGTAGAATAATATGTATATAGAGTTTGATCTGTAAGATTTTTGCTCGCATGTATGAGCATTGTATTTTGAGCATGTTGTATCAGGCCTGTGAGCCGAATCTGTAAGCCCGAATGTGGCCGACAATATGTAATCGACATTTCTGATAATAAGAATATTTGTATCTGCATTTGCCTCCAGATTTTGTGTTGCTTCTATTGTGTTACCCTAGTTGCACGAGTCGGGTTGTTCTCTTTGAGGACCCTCCTACCGTTACTGCCACCAGATTGGTATCAGAGTGAGATTTGTTCCTTGCGAGATCGTCAGAGTTCGCACAGTCTTGTTGAAGATTTTTTGTGAGGTGGCGGACTGAGGATCCAACCTACAACTACATAATACTTGTGTAAAGATGGTGAGAAGAAGAGATGGGAGAGGAAATGGAACACGTGGAAATGCAGACCTAGTTGTAATGGAGATGTTGAGAGGAATCACTACTAGATTGGAAGTAGTTGAAATGGCCCAAAGGAGAGGTCAACCAGTTGATGATGTGAGTGATGAAGAAGTAGAAGAACAGGAAGAAGTTGCAAGAGAAGAGCAACATGGCCTTGATCATGGAGAAGAAAGGTTCATAAGAGCCCTCACGAAAGTAAACACTAAGCCACATTTTAATCCACTGGATTATAATGGTAAGTTGGATTCAAATGAATTGCTAGATTGGATAAAAGAGATGGAAAAGTATTTTATTTTGAAGGTACCCCAGAAGATAAGAAGGTGAAATTTGCTTGTACAAAGTTGAGAGGACGTGCATCCCTTTGGTGGGAACATTTGTAGAGAGATAGGAAAAGAAAAGGAAAGGAGAAGATAAGATCATGGGATCAGATGGTGAATAAGCTAAAGACAAAGTTCATGCCTGTTGACTATCAGATCAGTTTGTTCAAGAAGTTACAAAATCTGAAATAGAAAGAATCAAGTGTGGCGGAGTATACTGAGGAGTTCTATAATTTGAACATCAGATCTGGACATTCAGAGGATGAGATTGAGCAAGTAGCCAGATATGTAAATGGTTTAAGGTCATCTATACAAGATGAGATCAGTTTGATTAAGTTGTTGAGTGTGGAAGAATCATATCAATGTGCCCTAAAAGCAAAAGAGAAGCTAAACAAAAGACATGAGCAGAGACAAAGAGGAAGACGTGGAAGATTTTAGAGAGGAAGAATTTTTACTGGAGGAGGAAGAGGATATTTTCCAGATCGGAAGAGGATATTTTCTAGATCAGAACAAGGATAAGGAGATTAGTAAGAATGAGAACTCTTACCGAAGAGGAGGATATGGTGGTTACCGAAATGAAGGATATAGAAAAGATGATAGAAGACAGGAGAAAAGAGTATTCAGGGGAACTTGTTTCAAATGTGGTGGAGATGGACATAGAGCCTTTGAATGCAAACAGGGAGAGACAAGCAAAAATACTGAGAAAAATAAAAGAACAGCCTTTATCGAGGAGAATCATGCTAGATCACCTAATCAATCGGAAGAAGGAGAAGTGTTAGTGAATAGGAGGGTATTGTGTCAAAGTGAATTGGAGAAGGAACCATTGCAGAGAAAGAATTTGTTTCGGACCAGATGCAAAGTATCTAGTAAATGTTGTAAAGTACTCATTGACAATGGAAGCTTAGAGAACTTGGCTTCTGAAGAAATCGTGACCAAACCGAAGTTGGAAAGATTGAAACACCCGAAGCCCTATCAGATAGCTTGGATTCAAGATGAGCATAAGATACTGGTAAGTGAACAATGTTTGGTGAAATTGAAGATAGGAAATTATCATGATGAAGTTTTGTGTGATATCATGCCTATGGATGTATGCCATATTTTGTTGGGAAGGCCTTGGCAGTATGATAGACATGCTATTCATGATGGAAAGAATAACATATATACCATTGTTGTAAATGGGATGAAACAGACTTTGTTACCATTGGAGGATGGTCCTAAGGTTGAGGTTTGTATGAATGCTAGAATCTGTTTGGTTGATGGAAGGAGAATTTTGGATGGACTGAGACATTAGAACATGTGTTATGCCTTGGTTCCTAAAAAGGTTGAAGACTCGAAGCATGTCGAAGAACAACCAGAGGAGATAAAGGAGTTACTGGTTGAATATGAAGCTATCATTTCAAATAATGTACCTGATGGATTTCCACCTATGAGGAGTATTAGTCATTGCATGGATATGATTCTTGGAGCTAGTTTTCCTAATAAAGCAGCATACCAGATAACACCGACAAAGAATGAAGAATTGAATAGACAAGTGCAATAATTGTTGAGGAAGGGTTCAATCAGAGAGAGCTTAAGTCCTTGTGCAGTACCTCTAAGAAGGATGGAGAATGGAGGATGTGTACAGACTCTAGAGCCATAAACAAAATCATCGTGAAGTATAGATTTCCTTTGTCCCAAATGGATGACATTATGGATTGTTTGAGTGGAGCTAAATACTTTACAAAGATAGATTTGAAGAGTGGATATCATTGGATCAAAATTAGAGAAGGGGGTGAGTGGAAGACAAATGAAGGATTATATGAGTGGTTGGTGATGCCTTTTGGACTAACAAATGCACCGAGTACTTTCATGAGGTTAATGAATGAGGTATTGAAGAAATTCTTGGGTAAGTTTGTGATTGTCTATTTAGATGAAATCTTGATTTTTAGTAAGACAAGAGAAGAATTTTTTTTGCATATAAGACAAGTCTTGTAGAGGTTAAGAGAAGAGCAGTTGTTGATAAACCTTAAGAAGTGCAGTTTCATGAAGAAGGAATTGGAATATTTGGGATTTGTGATATTTGTGAATGGATTGGAGATGGATCTTGAGAAGGTAAGAGAAATTGTTGAATGGCCTACACTGGAAAGCATTGGATATGTAAGATAATTTCATGGATTGGCTAGTTTTTACCGAAATTTCATTAGGAATTTCAGTTCTATTTGCAGTCTTATGAAAAAAACAATGAGAGGAGATAAGAAGGATTTTAGATGGACATCTGGAACAAACAGGAGTTTTGAGTTGTTGAAACATAACGTGAATGAGTAGCCTATGTTGGCTTTACCAGACTTTAATAAGGTATTTCAGGTAGACTGTGATGCAAGTGGAAATGCAATTGCAACAGTATTAAGTCAAGAAGGAAGACCGGTAGCTTATTTTAGTGAGAAATTAAATGATGTTAGGAGAATATATTCAGTGTATGATCGGGATTTTTATACCATAGTTCAAGCTTTGAAGAAGTGGAGACATTAATTTTTAAGGAATTTGTGTTGTATATAGATCATCAGGCTTTTTAGTATTTGAACAATCAAGGTAAATTGAATCAGAGACACATGAGATGGGTGGAATTCTTATAGAGTTATACTTTTGTTTTGAAACATAGGAGTGGAAAGTTAAATAGATTTGTTGATGCTTTGAGTAGGAGAAGGAATTTATTGGCAGTAATGAGAGTGAAGACTTTAGGCTTTGATGAATTGAAGAACTTGTATGAGGAAGACCCGAATTTTTCAGAACCTTAGAGAGCTTGTAAGGAACCAATATTGGAGGATAGGAGTCAATGGTTAGATTATTTTATTCAGGAGGATATGTTGTTCAAAGGGAATCATTTGTGTATACCTCGTAGTTCAATGAGGGATAGTTTGGTGAAAGAAAAACATAGTGGAGGATTGGCAGGACACTTTGGAATTGATAAGACAATAGCATTAGCGAGTGAGAATTACTTTTGGCCATAGGTTCATAAGGATTTTAGGAAATTTGTGCAGAGTTGCAGAATTTTCCAAGTTGCAAAAGGGAGTAGTCAAAATGTTGGATTGTATAAACCCTTGATAATTCCAGAGAGACCTTGGGAGGATATCAGAATGGATTTCATACTTGGTTTTCCGAAGACATAAAGAGGTAATGACTATATATTTGTGGTGGTAGACAGATTTTCTAAAATGGCACATTTCATACCTTATAAGAAGACAATAGATGTAGTACATGTAGTAGACTTGTTTTTCAAGGAAGTGGTCAAATTGCATGGATTACCTAGGATTATTGTTTCAGACAAAGATACAAATTTTGTTGGTTACTTTTGGAGGACACTTTGGAAGAAGTTAAAGAAAAATTTAAAGTTCAGTTCTACTTTTCACCCACAAACTGATGGATAGACAAAGGTAGTAAACAAGAGTTTGGGGAATTTGTTGAGATGTTTGGTTGGAGAGAAGATCGGAAGTTTGGATTTAGTCCTTGCACAAGTAGAGTTTGCTTACAATGATTCAGTGAATAGGAGTGCCAGAAGGGCACCTTTTGAGATTGTTACTGGAGTTCATCCTAGAGGTATATCAGAGTTATGAGACATCAGTAAGGAAGATAAAAGGAGTGCAGAAGCAGAGGAATTTGCATAACATATGAAGAAATTGCATACTCAAGTAAAACAACAGTTGGAAGATATGAACCAAAAGTATAAGGAGTGAGCAGATGAAAAGAGAAGACATAAGGAGTTCAAAGTTGGAGATGAAGTGATGGTGTATTTGAGGAAGGAGAGATTTCTAGCTGGCACATACAATAAGCTCAAGATGAGGAAGTTTGGACCCTGTAATATTTTGAAGAAGTTTGATTCAGGAAATACATATGAAGTAGAGTTCAAATGGCATGGGTATATCGCCTATATTCAATATTGTAGATCTACATTGGTACCATGAACCAGAATTCAGTGAAGACAATAAAGAAAATTTGGAGAAACGGTTTCCTAAATAAGAATCAAATGAGATAGAAGAGATTTTGGATATCAAAGATGGGAGAAACTGCATGGAAGTTAGTACAAATAATATCTTGTGAAGTGGAAGGGCAAACCAATGGAGGATTCTTCTTGGATTTCTCAGGCTAAGGTAGACCATATTGGTTTTCCTTTAGCCCCAAAAAAGTGAGGGAATCACTTTTCAAATAACCCTAGATGTCTGATGTAAGAGGATCCTTGGTTCTTGGCAATCTTGCATCAACCGAAAAAAAATCATTCAGTTTTTTTTCAGTTCAAGTTGGTTGATTCAGTATTTCATCATATTTGCTCACTAGATCCTATGGATCTATGTTTTCATCAAGGACATGTCCATTTTCCTTATTCCACGATTTCAACATGATTGGATATTTTTCCGGCAAGTTATCGCTTTCGGATTAAGTGACAGTTTTTGGAACTGGCCCCGAAATAATTTAAAACCTAACAGCTAGTTTGATTGTTCGTGGATCTTTCTCGCAACTTGCGGATCCTTACGGTGTGTTTCAAATTGTTTTTTGGAGTGTCCCTGACCTAAATTATTGGTCCACACTTCATCTTATGCACTTGTCATGGAGAAATTCAGATTTGAGGCCAACCTATTCATGTACACGTTATGTTTCCTTCATCGAAGATTGTAATGATCTTTGGTTGACGAGGACATTTTTAGATCTCAAATATGATATAAAACATTGTAATAGATCATTAGGATGGTGATGAAGAATAAGAAGAAGAATATAGATTTGATCTGTAAGATTTTCGCTCGAATTGAGGAGCATGTAGGAAGACTATATTTTAGAGCATGTTGTATCAGGCCTATGAGGCGAATTTGTAAACCCAGATGTTGCCGACTATATGTAATCAAAATTTATATTAATGAGAATGTTTGAATCTGCATTTGCCTCCAGATTTTGTGTTGCTTTTGCTGTGTGACTCTTGCTGTACAATCCAGACTGTTCTCTTTGAGGACCCTCCCACCATGACTGCGCCACCTTCACAAATCTATTCACCACTACACATCGTATATCCTATGCGTTGGCATGTAGAGTTTTGATTGACACAGATAAATGTTGCTGCAATGGAATGCCTTACGGCGTAATTATTAATAGATCCTAAATATAATATAATATTATAATTTATAATATGAAATTTATCAAGGGAAGGAGAGAGGAAAACAACCTTAAACGATTTGTCGCTCATTTGTGCAATAACTTTGACCATATTTTAGTACAAAAAGATAGGATCTATGAATATGTAGGGGACTGATGTATATGATGCATAAACTATTGTAACATTATTTTGAATTTAATATAAAGGGAGCTACCTCCACCGGTAGCAATTATCTATTAAAAAAAATAAAAATAAACATAAAAATAAATAAAAATTATATTTTTTTATAATGTTTATTATAAAAATACATATTAATTTAGAATCATTTTTATTTTAAATTTTAGAATATTTTTAACAAGATTGTCTTGAGTATTTTCTAATATGAATTTAGAAACTTATTGTGAATTGTAATAGTAAATTTAAGATTTTTGTATTTAATATTAATAGTTATCATTATTTTTATAACTTTACATTCTTTTCTAATTTTATATAAAGAAACATCATCTATTGATAGTCATGATAGTTACATAATCATTGTATAAATAGGGAAAATCATTTCCTTGATTGTGTTTTCTATTCTAATATACTTAAAAGTAGGGGTTTTGTGGAGACAAAGTAAGGAGAGACCACAACAAAAGATGTCTCTATCAATCTTCCACTTGTATATTTGTATTAATTTATTAAAGATATAATTTATATATAAAAAAATTATCTTTAATATGTATGATTAATAAAATTGATAAAAATATTTTAATATAAAATATTTTTTATAAGTTTCTTCATAAATTAAACATTTTTTAACAATTTGTATTTTTCTTAAAACGTCAAATGAAAAGAATTTAAATAACCAAGTTGTCATAAAAAGATCGTATGATAGGTAGAGGTGATCATCAAATTTAGGCCTAGTTCATTATGATGGATAATATCTAACTCTTTTAGCCTTTGTTTCTCTAATTGTCTATTCATAAAAATATCATCTTAGTCATGTTCAAAACAAATCATTTTGTACGTTTTTCCTTCTACTTTTTTTCTCATGAGCATTCTTTATAATAACTTCTTTTAATTTTCTCCCTACAATCTCTATAGCCCTTCTTAGTGTATATTTACAATCTTGAAAGTTTTATTTTCTTCCCTCTACCATTTGGCATTGCTTGGTAACATTTATTTCCTTAAATATTCCACAAACAAATCACTTCTTACACATTGTATTGTCTTATAATATTTATTTATTTGTATGTATATCTTAAAGAATAAAGCATGTTAGAATAAATTGGCATTTTTGAATTGCAATAAGGTTGAAATATACTAAATAGAATTTGATCAAGATAGTTTCTCATGTAGTCCCAACCATTTTTCATGTTCTATATATGTTGAGATTAGGTGTGTCATACACTTGGCAAGCCCTAATAGTTTAATTGATTAATTAATTATTATTTTATATGTGCTAAAAAAATAGGATGTTCTTCTTTATGTCTTGCCCATTTTGTCATGTGATTTATTTTTATTTTGACATTTATGTGTATAAATATATTTGTAAAAGAATATCTTGTCATGAAGGACGTGTAATAGTGTTTATGATAAAGATATGGTGTAAGAGATATTATGATGCATAAGAGTGTGATTAAGAGGGAGGTTACAAAGTGGGCTAAGAATCTTAACCCACTTATGATGCATGTTTGACACATCATAGATCATCTTTCTAAATGTGGTAAATATAAATTATAGAGTATGGGTCATATGGATTTTTACCATGCTATTTTGGGACCTTGTTTAGGTCCATGGCAATACCTTACAATATTTTTTGGGCCTCAATGAGTCTATATATTGAGGGATTGATATGGAGGCATTATAGAGGAGTTTTTTGAAGGGTTATGTTATCATATTTCTACCAAAGGAAGAGGATGTTGATCTCCACGGAGGCAAGAAAATGATATTGTAGTGTAATAGGCTTATTGTTGTTGAATAATACATTGGTTTGGTTCTTCAAAGGCTACATTTTTCTAAGAGGTTTTCTCTAGGATATATCCTGCCATTATCTTTATTGTGGTTGTTTTCTCTTCAACATCTCTAATTGTTTCTTTTAAAAGTGTTGTTTCCATGTAAAAATATTATTTAAATTCTTATAGATATTATTAATGTGTTAATCTCCTCAAAGGGTGTAATGCTCAAGACAAAATAATATAAACCTAATTTTTAACCTTCCATAAATACTCATTATTTTTGTAATAACATTATCAACCCTACTATTCACTTAGATCTTAGATAACTTAAATTAAAATTAGTGTTTATGCATCAATAATATTTTGAACAACAAATGATAGAAATGACTCGTGTCCTTATTATTGAAAGACAAGAAAATCACTGAAGGTAAATAACATTGAAGATAATGCTATACACACACAATACCTTCACCTAAAGTCCTTCTTTCTCTTTAGATAGAGCTGAAGTAGAGTGCACCCTATCTACACTTGATTTTCTCTTTTGATGTGTTGATGGAGGAATGTGGTTGCTTATAAAACCAACAACATGGTGATAAGATCAATATGATGAATGATCAAATGGATAGCATAAGACTAAGATAATGGAATATTAGATAGAAAATGATAGAAGTAGTTATAAAATGTAGTAGCATAACAGTAGGACATGAGAGAAGAGATTGGTACAAATGGGATGGAAGGCCTCTCATTTATAGAATTTCCATGAGAGAAATCAAGGGTTGAGATAGATTGGTTAATGGATTACTAGAATTGATTGAGGATTAAGGTTTGGATCAAAGGTTGTAGTCATACGACAAGTTTCACATGATGGACAAGGGCTAAGTTTAATATGTGCATTAGGGCATATCCTTATGTGAATGGTTAGGATTAAGAGGTGTGATATAAAATGGATGGATGAGATGCAAAGTTAGTTTAACTTTTGGCAAGTGTCTACATTCAATGAATATAGAAAAGGTCTTGGTTAATCATGAGAGAGAGACTTATTTTATGATGAAAAGTTTAGATTGTGATCCATGTGAATGGAATCAATGGATGGGATTAAATGGATAAGAATTGAGGGATAAAGTGGAATTAATTAAATAAATAAAATAGTTATTTAATTAATGGGATCATGATGAAGGGAAATAATTAGATAAATAGTAAATATTTATTTAACTAAGGGATTAAGATAAATATGGGAAAATGATGGTTAGGATAGGCTAAAATTAGGCGTGGTTGGGTAAGGTTAGAATTTAGATTTCTACAATTATAACGAACATCAAATAACAAGTGTAAATCTCTATCTCTTACATTTAAATAGTTCTACAATGTCAATAACTATAACAACTATTTATACCAATAGAAATATAAATTTGGATTAGTACAATGCGACTAGAGTTCGTACCCAATGAAGGTCAAATATGAACTCTATATGAGATCCATTCAATCATTAGTTTTTCCATCATAATATTTGCATGCTTGAACATAAGTGCTTAAAATAGATTGTAAAAGAAATTTAATTAAGTGTAGAACATATCCTAGATGAAAATATTCACTTTTATATCTTCCATTGATAGAATGGGTTAGCCACCATGTACACCCGCACTTAAAATTTGAAAGGTGATCATGGGTGGGAAAATTTCCACTTTGAAATTGTAAAAATTAGACTACTAGTAATAATAAAAACACATATTAGAAAGTTAGAGGGGAGCAAAAATATAGGAATAAATATCAAGGATTAGGGTTGGCCACATCACAAGTCTCAAAATATAAGACAAGGTGCCAAGGTTTAGGAAATGAGCATGATGATATAGAGAAGTTTGATAAATATAATGGTGAGGCTCAAGTGAGGTGATTAATAGATGAAAGGCATCATAGGATGGAGAATTTTAAAACTCTAACAAGATGAAGGGAAAAGTAGAGTTGAATGAAAAGGAATACTTGGGAAGGGAAAATACACAATAAATGGAAATAGGGAAGTTGCAAGTATAGACCTAATATGTATAAACATAAATTGACTAGAAATGGGACATGACAAGTCTTCTCTACTCATATTTTCTTGTCCTCAAGAAATTAGTGGTTTAGATGTTCCAATATATATGGACCTTATCATGTTTCATCCTCCTCCAGAAGATGTTTCCACCAAATCATGTTCTCATTGGTGCATATGTTTCTTAGCTTCCTTTCCCTTGTATCCATGACTACTTCAAGAATCAAAATCACTTTTCCATCTTCATCAATTGAAGGAAACTCATATAAGGTTGCTATATGTTTTCATATTACCTTTTCGAGGTAAGACGTGTAAAAGAAATTATTTATCTTGCTTCCCTATGGCAGATCCAACCCATAAGTCACTTCACTAGTCCTTTTCAAAAAAATTGAAGGCTTGTAAAAATGTTGTTTGAGCTTTTCCATCCCATTTTCCTTTAAGAAAGATTGCTTATATGGTTATAATCTCATAAAAACCATGTCTCTAATCTCAAATGTTGTCTTGATCTTATGATGTTTTATATATATCTTTTATTAGTTTTGATCTTGCTAGATATTATTTTTGAGCGACTTTCATATGTCTTGGTTTTTTTATCACATCACTTGATCAAGCAATACCTTGTTATCTACTAGAATGAGATCAATAAATCTCCAAGATTTATATTGGTACAGAGTCACGAATAACACCATCTTAATTTACATGTGGTAGGTGGTGTTGTAGCAATGCTTCCCCAAGTAGATCCATTTGATCCAAGTCTTCTATTAATAAATAATATAATTTCTGAAATAACCTGCCATCCATTTGTTCACAATCTTAGTATGGCCATCTACTTGCAAGTGGTATTTATTGCTAGGGGTGAACTCAATTTCTACCAAAATAAAGAGATCTTTCCAAAATAATCTCATGAATTGGTTGTCTTTGTCACTTACGATGCTCTTGGGTAGTCCATGGAGTCATCACTTTCTTGAAGAAAAAATTAGCCACTTATGGTACCTTAAAATCCAAAGAGAATTTAAAGAAATGTGCATACTTCATTAAACTATCTACACTACATGTATACAATTCTTACCTAGGAATTTAGGAAGTCTTGTGATGAATTCTATTGAAACACTTTCCCATTCTACTTTGGAATGGGCAAGGGTTGCAAAATACGTTCTAAAAATGTTTGTTCCATTTTATTTCTTTGACAAATAATGTATTATTTGATATGGGGTGAGGAAATCATCCTTAAGTCCCTTCCATGTGGACCTTTATTGATCTATTTGTAGGTCTTGAAATGCCCAGGGTGGCCCCCAAAGGGAATGTCATGAACTACCGACATCTTCGCCTTCATTCTTAATTTTGACACCAAGTAGATTCTTCCCTTGTAGAGATTGAGTTTGTTATAATGGTTTACCTATTTTATAATAGCTCCCCTTTCAATAAATCAACTATGAATACACTTTAATCATGCTCTATTATTTCATTCTTCTAATCCATGGAGATCTAAAGCATGAAACATATATTTAGTCTTTTATTCAACACATTAGTAACAACATTCTTCTTCCCTTCGATTTATTCATTGTCAAAATCATGTTCTTGGAGTTTGTTTACCCACCTTTCCTTCAACTTATTTAGATCCTTATAATTTAGAAAGCATCTCAAATTGTTGTGATTAGTTTTAACCATAAATTGGCCACCCACCAAGTATTTCTTAAGTTTGACCAATGCATGCATGATGGCTAGAAATTCCTTATCATAGATGAATAACTATTGTTTCACCTCCATGAGCTTTTAACTCTCAAATTTAATTATGTTCTTATTCTACACGAGCATGACCCCAATCCCTTCTCTTTATGCATCACATTCCGATGTGAAAGGAAGAGTAAAATCCATGATTGCTAACATAACACATGAGCTCAATACCTCTTTTATCCCATCAAATGATTTCTATACATCTTTAGTCCATGTAAAGTTGGTTTATTTGTTATATTTATTAAGGGTGTGACTAGTTGGGAGAAACCCTTAACAAATTGTCTATAGTAGCTCTAAAGAAAAAAATCCTCATAGTTGTGTCAAGCTCCTCAAAGAGGCTAGTCTCAAATTGCTTTGATCTTCTTTATGTCCACCCGCACTCCCTTTGCATTGATGACATGACCTAGATACAAGATCATTTTCATAGGGAACTTACACTTTGACTCCTTACCAAATAGTATTCGCGCCTCCAAAATTCCCAACACTTCATTAATGTGTCATAGGTGCTCCTACCACTTTTTTTGTACATAAAATTTCATGAATGACGATAATGATGAACTTTCATATTTTCTTACAAAAACCCAATTCATGCATGATTGGAAAGTCGCTAGAATATTTGTCAAACCAAACAAGGTGACTATAAAATTAGTGCCCATAGTAACATTGAAAAGTTGTCTTGTGAATACCTCCTCTCAGAATATGATTTGATGGTAGCCCAACCTGAGATATATTTTTAAGAAGTAAACTACTCTATGAAGCTCATTTATCAACTCATTGGTCCTAGGAATCGGGTGTTGGTTCATTTATAGTATTTTTATATATTGGTAGATATAAATCAATACACGCTTGCATTGTGTCATCTTTCTTCTTCACTAAGACCATAGAGGAAGAAAAGGACTCAAGTTATGTCTAATATGCCCATTTACAATAGTTCATTAATGTCCTTTTCTATTTCCTCCTTATTTCCCTTAGGGTGGAAATAGGGAGAGTGATAATGGACTTATAACCCTCCTCCTACTCATTAACATGCTCCAAGCCTTTGTTTATCAATTTTTGTAGAGGAATGTTGTTGAATGCTTTATTATAATTTTCTAAGATACTTTATGTATCAACATGACTGTAAACCCCTAAACCTGCAAATGCACAAAGACGACAAACATTGTTAGTGTTAGATCAAAATGTATGCAAAGAGTGAAGGATTCCCCATGAAATCCACCTATTCAAACTAAAATTAGGAAAATGAAAAACATAAAATAAGAAATTAAATTAAATCCTAATTAAGTCAATAGATTGATGATCTTATGGGGGAATTGGTGCCAATGAGGTGTTGCAATTGGCCCTTTCCCAATTCCTATGGTTGCAATGTAGATTGATGAAGAAATGGTCAAATCTCCAAAGAGATTTGAGCATAATCTTGGTGCAAATATGAAAATGTGAAGGATGTTTTGGGTGAAATGGGCAAAATTAGTTCTCAGTTGAAGAGAGTAACTTTGCATATGAATTGTGGATGAAGATTGAGGAGAAGAGTCTCCAATTTATAGCTTTCAATTTGGAAGAGAAAGTGAGTTTTAAGCAATGTGGGACTATGTTTCAATCCAATGGTTGAATGCCACATGTCAAGATGTGAATGGTTAGTGGTTGTGCACATTTTAGCCAAAGTGCCAATAAATGTATAAATATGAATTTTGAAATTGTGAGTTGACTTGTTGAGGAGGGAAGAGAAATGAAGTTAATGTCACTTGGCTCAAGGTCAAGGACATGTAAGAGGCATTGAATGCCTTGTTGGAAGGACCAAGTCCACTTGGCCTTTTTGAATTCAAATGAGGGAATATTCCCTTTTGATGCTTTGTGAGGGAAAATAGAGAATTAAATAAATCAAAGTAATTGATTTATTGTGCAACTTGCATTCTCTAGAGGATTTTAAGGAGATGGATTAACTTAATCATGGTTTTGATTAAATTAATGAAGAATTAGGTGATGTGACATTTAGACTTAGATTTATGAATTAATTTAAATCAAGAATTGAGAGAAAGTGATTTATTAAATAAATTATTTGATTTATTTAATCAAGAAGAAACATGTTAGATTAAATCAAGGTTTTAATTTATTTAATTTAATAAGAGGACTTCAGAGAATTTAATTAAATAAAATGATTTATTTAATTAAATAGATATGTAAGGTTAATTAAATTAAATTGATTAATTCAATCAGAGGAGGTGATAGACTTAATTTAGTAAATAATGATTTATTAAATTAAGAGATAGAATGTGGTGAAATGCTGAGAATGTGATTTAAGAGGAAACGTTGTTAGTGATCAGGATCAGGTGTGCCAAAGCGAACTTGTTCATTTTTCATGTCTACATTTTGCCCCTCTTTGAAGCAATGTGCTTATTGCATTGATTCAAAGAATAAACTGTTGTAATCAAAGGTTCGGGATTTTTTTGAATTTTTTCAGATGCCCCACTGTTGCCCCAGCTAAAGGATATTGTTGGATATTGCCCCCTCGAGAGATCAGACGAAAATTTTGGTTTTTTGGATGATCTCGCGAAAAAGATGACAAGGTGCCTGCCAGGCCAGAAATGCCCCAGAATGCCAAAAAAATGCATTAAAATGCTAGAAGGGACGCAAAATGACTC
>CM021102.1:766153251-766188770 GCA_007115665.2 Sequoiadendron giganteum
TTGTTATATATAAAAATAAATGTTAACTTTAAATAATTAAAAAATTCCATCTTTTTTCAAAATTATTTCTTCCCTATTTCATTATAGATAACACCTCTACATAATAATTTATATTATTATATTAATTATGTTTTTGTTAAGAAGCATAAATTTAATGAAATGGATATTTTGTTTTAACAGATTTGAAGAAAAAAGAAACCGTGAATATTTTTACTTTTTAATTAAAAATGTTTATTATTTAGAATAAAATATTTATTAATTGTTTAAAGATCATGAGATTGATACTCTCAAAGAGCTAAGAAATAATCGGTTAATAAAAAAATAATTAATTGGTAGAAGCTTCCAAAAAGATTTGTCAAATTTAATTTTGATAGATGTCTTGAAGTTGAAGTACCGTGATTTAACTCCCTTAGTGCGATGATTTGTAATTTTGAAAAGTAGTTTAATAATTGGTTTTAGCTTATTCTTTTGGTTGTAGAAGACTAGTAGTGGAAAGTGATAAGATGATTGTGATCCAAGATCTTCCTAAGGGATTTGAAGAATGAATGTTTATTGGAAGAGGCTTGACTATAACCAAAGCATTTGATGAAGTTTTATCTTGAGTCTTTTTCTTGAATCTAATGTAGGGGCAAACTTTATTTCCAACGTGGGTGCTGATGAGGACCATTGTTTGCCCTTTTAGTGAGCACTAAAGATCCATTAGGGTTTGGACCACTAGTTAAATATTAAGCTCCCATTATTGTTGTGGGTGGCTTGCTTTCTTTCTTTCGCCATGTGTTATTTGTGGCTTGGATTACACATCTCTCGAGTCATATTTGGCAAGATTTTCCTTTCTATGGTGGGGGACAAGTTTTAAGTGTTGAAGAATGTCCTATAATGATCACAACATATGATCCTTTTGGCATGTAGCAAATCCATGTTGTGTGGAGGTATTTCTTATATGGTGTGGTGGTTTTGGGTTTCTTTTGTGGGTTTTGTTGTCTTCTCTACGGTATGTAGGGTTTAATGTTTGTCTTCTAAAGAGGGGTTTGTAATTTATTTGTGTTTCTTATTGGTTGGCCTAGCTTATTGATTCCATTTTTAAAGTCCAAGGATCCTATTTAAGGGGATGATTTAAGCTAAATGTCTTTTTTGGTCAGATGTACTTGGCTTGCTTGGCTTGTGAAGGGGGTGTTGGGTACTTTTGGCATTAATGATGATAGTCTTATACACTTAGAAAGGCTTCAAGGAGATTTCATAAAAAAGTTGGTAGAGGTTGTTTTTGTGATGGATCTTTAGTTATGGGTTTTGAGGTTTGTTTCCTTCAAGTTATAGTGATTAAATCAATTATTTAGGATTTGATGGATCTATTTGTTAAGATGGATGATAATAAAGTCATGGTGCAATATATTAGTTTAGTGAGAGAATTTTGATTGTTTGTGAAGAATTTAAGAACATTAAATCTTTTTATATGGATTTTTGTATGATGCTAAACAATTTGATAGTTATTTATCTTCGAGAATGTTTGAAATTCTTGAGTACTTTCTCTTTGTCATTATCAATGGATGGTCATTATAAAGAGGGCTAAAAAAGGGCTCAAATTCATTCATAGGGTGAAATTATTGACTCATGAATATGCTTGTGTAGGATCTACATTTAGGAAGCATTGAAGACTAGCGAGAAGGTTAAAATGGTTGACCTAAAGGATTGGGATGTGGATCTAGCTAGGATTTTCTCACAAACTCTAAGGTGTGGACCACTCATTATGTAATATTATGTTGGAAAATTTAAACATCCACTAGAGTATTCCATAGACATCACAGTTTAAAAGGAGCACAATTATTTATATTATCACAATCATGTTTTCTATGCCTAAACAACTATGAATGGATTGACCATGAATTTATATAGAATCTCCATTGTGTGGAAGCAAGCATCTTGAAGCTAGATGGAATGGATTCTGTAGGAGAGCAAAGAGCACCAAACCATGTCACTACATTGTTGTACACAACACAACTTGGCTATTTTATCATTTGGAATGGATTGTGCAAGAGAGTAAAGAGAACCAAACATATGTAATTTGCAATCATGAACTCAATATTTTTCCATGAACTCAACCTTTGATGTAATTCTAACTTCTATATTGTGTGCAACTTGAAGACGAATTGTTGGAGCTCATATTAGAAAAAGATGTTAGTATAGTTTTTGGGTTGCAACTAACGAAATCCCACTATTTTCCATATTGTCGACCTAAGGATGTTGATTTGATGAGTTTAATAAATGATCGAAGATAATAAACAATTTTCCTAGAAATTAATTTTATTACTCCTTTCTAAGAACCAAATCTAATTGTGATTTTATTCATTGTCATTCTAAATGCTCCAAGAGAGAGATATTTGAATGTGTGTGTAATGTCCTTGCTAAGAATTTTTTAACACACTTCCAATTTCTTAAAGTTTAGCTCACAAACATTTCATCAAATAGTTGGTGGAACATGAAAACCATTCAACATCTATGAGTCTTATAACATAGAATAGTTGCACTATCTTTTATTATCAAAGATATTTTGGTAAACAATTGTCATGCATTAACAATTTCATAAATGATTGACAAACACAACCTCTTATGGTATAAAATTTCTAATGTATAGATTTCTTATCAACTGATAACTATGCAAAGGAATACTAATATATGTTGATATAAAATAAAAAATACATACAATACTAAAAACTTATGTTCTAACCTCAAATTGGAGCTCTATTTGTCTATAGATGATGTTGGTCTAATTATGAATATTCCTAATAATATAGGTAAAACCATAGTAATTATTTGTGCCCTAAAGTTTCAAATGGTACTAGTGTGTATAGATTTTTTCCTTCTATTACACCTCAAAATGAAGCTTTATTTGTCTATAGGTGTAGAGGATATAAAATTATCAAATTTGAAATGAGAATAAATTAATAATGCCCTATCCAATTATCAAATAGCCTACTTCAATGAAGTTTGTGCACAAACAAAGTAAATTAAATAACATCAATCTTACCTCCATAAAAGTGCCTAACCTCACTCCATTGTGTGTGATAATGATATGATAAATATATGTGGATTGCTCTTTAATCTTAGCATAACCTTGATAGAAAATTGAATGTAAAATGGATGCAAGACTTGTCAAAATTTGTGGAGAGATTGAATGGCTAAATGATGGGTGTTTTATAGCTTTTACTAATATCAGATCAACAATTTAGGATGATTGGAGAGATCAACGGATGAGAATGGTCTAGAGATCATAATGAATGTGGAAGCACATGTGTCAAGATAAAGGGCTAAGATGTGGAGTTAAGAGGTTGCATGGATCATATGACTCATTGCATGGGTGGATGAAGTGGAAGTGAGTGGGAGTGAACTGAAGTTACTTTTCAGTCATTTCAATAAATTTAAAGATGGAAGAATAAAAATAGAATTAAATAAATATATATATTTAATTTATGTGCATTGGTTGAGGATATAATTATATAAGAATTTAAAGATAGAAAAGTTAAATTAAATAATTTATTTAATTATAGAAGAAATATTAGCTAATTAAACAATTAAAAATTTATTTAATTATGTTGGATGAGAAGATTGTGTGATTTAATTAAATAATTAAAATTATTTAATTAATGTGAATAGAAGAATAATTAGAAATTTAATTTAAAAATTAAAAAAATATTTAATCAAAGTGGATAAAAGAATTTAAAAAATTATTTAATTAAAGTGGATGAGAGAGAAATTGGAATTAATGAAATAAATCAAAATTATTTAATTAAAGTAAATTAAGAGATTTGAAGAATTAATTCAATAATTAAAAATCATTTAATTAATGTTTGGTGATGAAAGTGATGTGGATGATGTTAGATTAATTATAATGAGAGATGATAATGATTTAGATGAAATGTGTTAGTCATTTATAGGTGTCTACGTTTTGTCGGGCTCTTTGGGACAATGTGTTTGTTGTGTTGTTTCAAAGACATGTTGTTGGTATAAAAATTTTAGGTGATGATGTGCCCCAATGGATCGAGGGATTAAGGTTGGATGGTAGGTTGCCCCTCAAGAGATTGGCCAAAAAAAAAAAATTGGGTCGAGCTCATGAGAAGTAAACAAGGTAGGTTTAGTGAAAAAGAAGAGGAAAATTGGATCAGATTTGTTAATGAATGAGGTTTGAGGGATTGATTTATGAATAAAATGGATTGGACGAGGGTAAAACATTATCCCATCCTCATATCTTTTGTCAATCAATCATCAACAATCATCAATCTTATCGTACTTAGAGGAATCACTTATCCTAAGTACTTATCATCATCATGCCTTATGGAATCAATCATTCCTGACATCTAATCAACCAACCATTATCATCTTTCGACAAGAGATATGTTGCTTGTGTGACATGTATTGCAGTGAATCTTTCCTTTTGATCTATAATTTATCCATGGTTGCATTACCTCTACTATGGAAGATCTTATTCCTTCAATCAGTCATATCATCTCATTCCATCTAAAATGTCTTGAAAAAATCCCTAAAAATCATAAAATATCTTGAAAAAATCCATAAAAATCATAAAATGTCCTAAAAAAGCCATAAAAATCATAAAATGTCCTAAAAAGCCATAAAAATCATAAAATGTCTTGAAAAATCCCCAAAAAATCAAATATTCAGAAAATCCAAAAAAATCAAATAACCTCAAAAATTCCTAAACAATGACACTTTCAAATCGCCACACAACTTTGAACTTTAACAAAATCAAAACACACCACGATTGACAATCAAGCAGACATTACAACGCACCTATCAATCCCCCTTTTCAAATCCAACCAACCGCATAAACTGTGACAATAATCAATTTTACATTGACGGATGATGCCTGTTTCTTTGTCAATCTTTTAATTGATTTATGATTTTATCTTTGGTGACATATCTTTTAGCTTCTCAAGGATGTCTTGGACTAGAGAGGCAAGGATGGGGCATGTCCACTTGTTTGTTGTCTGTGGATTGTTCTTATTCATAGGATGACTCGTCCTAGGACATGGTTTTCTAAAATCATCGAGGACCTATGAGTCATACTATGGATGAGAGCATTCCTTGTTTGATAGTGTATTCCATGCAATAAGTATTCAGGTCATCTAGGGTCTTTATACCTAGATGCTTATACTTCACTGCTAAATAAAAATGCAAATAATATTCAGGTCATCTAGATGTTCATGTTATATAGATGCTTATACTAACTTGACACATAATAAGCTCTATGATGATAAAAGCACTCTATAAAGCACAAGAAACTTCGTCACCTTCATTTCATTCATATCTCTTTCTCATCTATCATTTTTTTTCTATCAGTCATTTCCTTCATCATTACTTTTTGTTCATGCTCCTTATTTCAAAGAATGATTAATCGGTTTATCTAACTAATACCTATCTTTAAATCCAAATCAATCAATCTACTCCTTGATCACTCAATCATTGTTTTGTGCTAGCATCAATCTCAATCAGCTTAATCAGCTTATCAATCCGACTATACTAATCATTTCCATCAATTGTTCAGTTACGCCTATCAGTTGTGCATTTTCATCAAATGTACATCTTCGCTTATCAGTTGTGTATTTTTGAATCAAATGTACATCTCTGCTTAATCACTCGCACAATATCAATTATCACATCTTCTCCTCGTGATCTATTGTGAGATTAATCTTATCACAACTTATTCGATCAATCTCCTAAGGGGGCATATCATCCTTACTAGGATATCCTTGGGGCATGTATCAGTTAATCAATCTTTTTTTCTTTGAAACAATGCGACAAACTGCATTGTCTCAAAGAGGAACAAAATGTAGATGCATAAAAATGTCCTCTTAATCATTTTTATCCATTACATATTTTAATTGATCATCTGCATAATCATATCTCCATAAAACCATTAAAATATTATAAGCATTTATAAGCATTCATTCATAACCATAATCCATTTACATAATCATTTAGTCATTCATCCATTATTTATCCATTTGCATATTTCATTATTCCAATTCATAAATATTTATCGTTTCATTAATCATCAACACATTCATAAATCATTTAACCATTTCACAAATCATTAATTCACCCATTTCATTAATCATTAATCTATAATCACTTAAATACATCCATTACAAATACATAATCATTAAATACTCATATATTCAATATTTTCACTCATCATCATATTCATATTCATATCTTTTATGCATCCATTAATTCATTTGATGCAGGAGCATCCTTGGTTTTTGGAAATCTTGCATCAACCAAAAATATTTTCATTCATTTATGTTCTTGTTCTATTCTTTTTCTTGTTCAAGTTGGTAGATTCAGTATTTCTCTTTTTTTGCTCACCAGATCTCGCGTACCTATGGTTTCATCATGGACATGTTCAGTTACCTTATTCCAAGTTTTCAACTCGATTGGATATTTTTTCGGCAAGTTATAGCTTCTAGATTGAGTGATAGTTTTTGGAACTAGCCTCGGAATAACTTCAAAACCTAATGGCCAGTTTGATCGATCACGGATCCTTCTCGTAACTTGCAAACCCTCACGGTGTGTTTCTCATCGTTCTGTGGAGTGTCCCTAACCTTGATCTTAGGTCCACACTTCATCATGTGCATCTACCATGGAAGAATTTCATATTTGAGGCCGACCTGTTCTCGCACACTTTACATTTTCTTCATTGAAGATTGTAATGATCTTTGGCCGACGTGGACATTTCTTGACCCACAGATATGATATAAAGCTTGTAATGAATCATTAAAGTAGCAGTGAATTACGATGAAGTAGAATAATATGTATATAGAGTTTGATCTGTAAGATTTTTGCTCGCATGTATGAGCATTGTATTTTGAGCATGTTGTATCAGGCCTGTGAGCCGAATCTGTAAGCCCGAATGTGGCCGACAATATGTAATCGACATTTCTGATAATAAGAATATTTGTATCTGCATTTGCCTCCAGATTTTGTGTTGCTTCTATTGTGTTACCCTAGTTGCACGAGTCGGGTTGTTCTCTTTGAGGACCCTCCTACCGTTACTGCCACCAGATTGGTATCAGAGTGAGATTTGTTCCTTGCGAGATCGTCAGAGTTCGCACAGTCTTGTTGAAGATTTTTTGTGAGGTGGCGGACTGAGGATCCAACCTACAACTACATAATACTTGTGTAAAGATGGTGAGAAGAAGAGATGGGAGAGGAAATGGAACACGTGGAAATGCAGACCTAGTTGTAATGGAGATGTTGAGAGGAATCACTACTAGATTGGAAGTAGTTGAAATGGCCCAAAGGAGAGGTCAACCAGTTGATGATGTGAGTGATGAAGAAGTAGAAGAACAGGAAGAAGTTGCAAGAGAAGAGCAACATGGCCTTGATCATGGAGAAGAAAGGTTCATAAGAGCCCTCACGAAAGTAAACACTAAGCCACATTTTAATCCACTGGATTATAATGGTAAGTTGGATTCAAATGAATTGCTAGATTGGATAAAAGAGATGGAAAAGTATTTTATTTTGAAGGTACCCCAGAAGATAAGAAGGTGAAATTTGCTTGTACAAAGTTGAGAGGACGTGCATCCCTTTGGTGGGAACATTTGTAGAGAGATAGGAAAAGAAAAGGAAAGGAGAAGATAAGATCATGGGATCAGATGGTGAATAAGCTAAAGACAAAGTTCATGCCTGTTGACTATCAGATCAGTTTGTTCAAGAAGTTACAAAATCTGAAATAGAAAGAATCAAGTGTGGCGGAGTATACTGAGGAGTTCTATAATTTGAACATCAGATCTGGACATTCAGAGGATGAGATTGAGCAAGTAGCCAGATATGTAAATGGTTTAAGGTCATCTATACAAGATGAGATCAGTTTGATTAAGTTGTTGAGTGTGGAAGAATCATATCAATGTGCCCTAAAAGCAAAAGAGAAGCTAAACAAAAGACATGAGCAGAGACAAAGAGGAAGACGTGGAAGATTTTAGAGAGGAAGAATTTTTACTGGAGGAGGAAGAGGATATTTTCCAGATCGGAAGAGGATATTTTCTAGATCAGAACAAGGATAAGGAGATTAGTAAGAATGAGAACTCTTACCGAAGAGGAGGATATGGTGGTTACCGAAATGAAGGATATAGAAAAGATGATAGAAGACAGGAGAAAAGAGTATTCAGGGGAACTTGTTTCAAATGTGGTGGAGATGGACATAGAGCCTTTGAATGCAAACAGGGAGAGACAAGCAAAAATACTGAGAAAAATAAAAGAACAGCCTTTATCGAGGAGAATCATGCTAGATCACCTAATCAATCGGAAGAAGGAGAAGTGTTAGTGAATAGGAGGGTATTGTGTCAAAGTGAATTGGAGAAGGAACCATTGCAGAGAAAGAATTTGTTTCGGACCAGATGCAAAGTATCTAGTAAATGTTGTAAAGTACTCATTGACAATGGAAGCTTAGAGAACTTGGCTTCTGAAGAAATCGTGACCAAACCGAAGTTGGAAAGATTGAAACACCCGAAGCCCTATCAGATAGCTTGGATTCAAGATGAGCATAAGATACTGGTAAGTGAACAATGTTTGGTGAAATTGAAGATAGGAAATTATCATGATGAAGTTTTGTGTGATATCATGCCTATGGATGTATTCCATATTTCATTGGGAAGACCTTGGTAGTATGATAGACAAGCTATTCATGATGGAAAGAAGAACATATATACTATTGTTCCAAATGGGATTGTTGTGTAGTTTTTGCACACACGCCCCACTGAAGTGGGGACCCTCTTTTTTTGGTTTTTTGGGTGTCTTGGCCTTTTTATTTTGGAATTTTGCTTGTTTGGGCATGTGCTTTGATGATCATCTTGCCAAGTTGGAGTGGCCCATTTGTGAATTTTATTGAAAATATTTGGATCTGAGTGCATTCCGGACTTTCCACTGTTTTCGAGAAAATTTGTTTCCTTTTGATTTTCCCAGTGTTCTTTCAAAGTCCGGAGGTAGTTTCCCTTTCAACCAAATCTACGGAAATCCGTCATGTCCGGATTTCCCCGAAGTCTGTGGCTCTGTCGGATTTCTGGATTTTGGTCTTAGTTGTCTTGTCGAGGGCATTAATGGCGATTATGCAACTTTTGGGGCAATGATATATTGAATTTTGGGAAGTAATTGGCCATTTGAGTTTGTTTATTTTCTTGTCATTTGAGTTTGAGTGCTGGAGCTTGAGGCGTGTTGCTAGATCAGGCATTTCAGAGCTATTTCGAGTGTTGTATTTAAATTTCGTGAGCATTGCTCGTATCCTGGTTGTGTTTGCAGGTTGCTTATTGGCATCACTAGTTCCAGCTCTTTTGCTCTCATGGTATGAGGATATGCCTCTTTCCTTTGTTGTTCTTCAATTACTTTACTTTATATGCTTTTGTGTCATTCATTGCTTCGTCATTTTCCTATGTGTACGCACCATGGCAGGGGTTTTTGGGGTTTTCATTATTTTTCCAGTCTACTCGGTCGATCACTGAATATTTATTTTGGGATGGTCTTTTGTTGATGTTCTCGAGGCTTGTTTACATTTATCCCAAATTCCCTATCTTTGTTTGTAAGCAAGTCATGCCTGGTTTTTCCGTGCTCCCATGGCGGGGGGTTTTTAGGGTTTCTCGACCTAGGACATAGCCAATCCCTCTCAAATTGTTGAGAGGTAAGCTTTAAATTCATGATTGATCCGTTGGACGTCTAGGTCAAGTTGTTGTTGAGGTGCAGGTCATACATTCGTGCTTATTCGATCCGTTTTGGTAAGGACGAGTGAAACGTGGGTAAGTTCGGGTTTTCAGCGTCTTCGCGAAATTCCGCTTCCTCCGGATTTCCCCGACTTTTCCTGTTCCTTTTCTTTTGCCACTTGAGCCAGAATTTTGTCTGCCTCACAAAAATCCGCTTCCTTCGGATTTTCCCAATGTCCGTGGTTGGGTCATTCCGCCGAATTCATGCTTTGATAGTAATTTATCTTATTCCCGCTAAAATTTGCTTCTATCGGATTTTCCTGGATGTTCCATGCCTTCTTTGTTTTCCCGGATCAATTGGAACTATTGTTGTTTTTGAGGATTTCCGTCTCTGACAAATTCTTCTAGGGTATTGTGGAAATGAAGAATATGATGATCATATGAGGGATTTGCTTATTGATAATATATTAAAGTGATCAAAATAACTTGTGCTAAGTAATTCTAAGGTTATTCCCTTATTGTGTTGATTAATTGAGTGACATTAAGGGGTTTATATGTTTGCCTTGCTCGATTCTGCCTGGTCCTGATTTCCCCATAATTCTTCTCCAGTTTGGATTCCACGAGGGGGGCTAAAACTCGAACTTTGAGATATGGGTTTCTTGCATTTGTTGTTTCTCTTGGATCTCACCTTGGTTATATTTACTTGTTTACAGGCAGGATCAGGACAAGATGTTGTTGGTCGTAGCAAGGGAAAGGCAACAGATCCAAGTGCAGAAAGTTTTTCTATCTCTGATGCAAAAAAGGTAAAATTGGATATAAGGAGTAAGATTCCTGAGAGCAAGCTAACTTCTATTTGGTCAGGAATTACCGATACCAATGTGGGTATGTGGGATTATGAGGAATTCAAAGCTGAAATGGCAACACAAAGCCTCCCTTTGCTAGCTAAAAGAACTCTAGTCCAGATTGGCACATGTAGCAGGTTTCCCTTCTATTGTGCAGTGATATGAGTTGGTGACTGAATGTGCCAGGAATTATGATAGCGGGACACAAAGGGAGAGATAAAGATAAAGGTCAAGTTGCACAAGCTACATGTAGCAGGTTTCCCTTCTAATTCCTAGATACCTAGAAGTCAGGTTCCACCTGTAGACAAAGGGAGAGATAAAGATAAAGGTCAAGTTGCACAAGCTAACACTCATTTGAGTTTGTTTCAAGGCAAGATGGAAACCCCTCCTTTCTTAATTTATGTTTGTATCTTTGGAAAGAATCTGCATAATTGTCTCCTAGACTCAAGAGCATTTACAAATGTTATGCCTTTTGTTGTGTGCAAAGCATTAGGTATTACCCCTATAGCTTCTCAAAAGAAGGTTACTCAACTGGACAAAACATAGGTAAGTGTAGTTGGAGAATTAAACATGATTCCCACGCAACTTGCATCAGATCCTAGGGTGCAACAAGTTATCAATATCCAAGTTGCTGACATTCTTGATACTTATGGCCATTTCTTAGGCAGGGATTTCACTAAGGCATTGAATGGGTATACATCTACAAATCATTCTCACATGTGGCTACCATGGAAGGGAGTTCTGAATCAGATTCAAATTGAAAGAGAGCCCCAAATGAAGTATGTAATCACTGAATACCAGAATGTTTCGAATGAGGTGTTGGTGTCTTAAATTAGCATGGGAAATTATGTGTTGGTCGCATTAGTCACATAGGATGAGGAGGTTTTTATGCTATAGGACTCCTTAGATGAATACATTCCAGCAAACAGTAGTCCTGGACCATTGACAGAGCAAGTGGATGAAACATATGACCAAGAGGATAGGCAGCTTAGTCTATTGGACAATTTTCAGGAATTTATCTAGAAATGTGTGGAGAATTAGATACAACTAAAGGGAAGTATGACCTTTGAGGAACTATTGCTTCCCAATTGGTGCAGAGTCCATGATGCTCCTCATTCCGAGTTGGAATGTGACTTATGTCAGACTGTTGTCCAACGGATATAGAAAGGTATTAATCCAAATATACATGGTGATAAGGGTAAGAAGCCAACGCTTCCTAAGAAGCCCCCCATTTTTAGTAAAGAGCAAGATAAACTAGAACCAAGGGAACTTGATGGCTGTTGGACATTGAGATTCAATGGATCTAAATCTAAGCAGGGTTTGAATTAGTCAATCCTAAAGGTAAGAATTATTTTGCTACTCATAGACTCCAATTCCAATGCACCAATAATGTTGTTGAATATGAAGCTTTGATCCATGGCTTGTTAATGGCATTGAGAAAGAGGGTTAAGATGTTACAAGTTTTCAGAGATTCTGAATTAGTAAGGAAACAGTATTCATGTCGTTATAGGAGAATGACCAATTATAGGCATAGAGTGTGGGATCTTATTGAAGGGTTTGATGCTTTCAATATCCAGTTGATCCCTCAGAGCAAGAATCAAGTTGCAGATTCTCTAGCACAAGCTGCTAGCACCTTGCAGCCTTTATCACTTTCAAGGTTGAATAAATTTATAGTTGAGCTCACTCCAGTACCTTCAATGCCTGACAACGTTACTAATTTCTAGGTATTTGAAGATGATAAGCATATTTTGGATTTTATTACAAGTTGTGATGTGATCGCTTCCCAAGTCATTGATGAGATAGAGCCTCAAGAAGTAGAAATAGACTTGGAAGGAATCATTAATTTGAAAACCAACACCATTCCAAGAGGTATGGTGCAACTTGAATGAATTTTTGATTTGGATAAGATAAGAGATCAGGAACAACAAGCTAAAAGGGAGTCCCTCCGTAGCCAGTGTGAAACATATAATATGGGGACACCAGATAACATGAAGAATGTTTTTATTGGCAAGGTATGTACTCCAAAAGAAAGAAAGGGGATTATTGATACCTTACATACATATCATGATGTAATAGCTTGGAGTTATGAAGATTTGAAAACATATGATACTTCAATCATTACACACACCATCCCTTTGAAGTCAGATGTCAAACCATTTAGGCAGAGACAGAGGCCAATCAATGCTCTGTTAGAACCCATTATTCAAAAGGAGGTGCAAAAATTGCTTTCGGCATGCATTATATTTCCAGTAAGATACTCTACTTAGGTTGCGAATTTGGTTCCAGTAAGAAAAAAATGGAGAAATCAGACTGTGTGTGGATTTTAGGAATCTAAATAGAGCATCAGAAAAGGATAATTATCTAGATCCTTCACTAGATGAGGTGCTTCAGATCGTTAATGGATCTCAAATGATGTCCTTTTTGGATGGATATTCTGGATACAACCAAGTTATGGTGCAATATGAAGATAGGCACAAGTCTGCCTTCACTACAAAATGGGGAACTTTTGCTTATAGAAGGATTCCATTTGGGTTGATCAATGCTGGAGCTACATTCCAGAGAGCTATGGAAATTGCTTTTAAGGACATAATTGGTAAGTGCATCATTATTTATATGGATGACTTGACAGTTTTTTCTAAAAAATGAGGAGATCATATAGCAGATTTATGTAGAGTATTCCAAAGATGCAGAGAGTTTGGTATTTCACTTAATCCAAGCAAGTGTATTTTCAGAGTCACAGAGGGAAAGTTGTTGGGACTTATTATCTCATAGCAGGATATTTCTATTGACCCTGAATGAATACAGGCCATCTTGAAGATTCAGCCTCCTGCAAGTAAGAAAGAGATGAAGTCATTATTTGGTAAGATTAACTTTGTTAGAAAATTCATCATTGGATTTGTAGAGATAGTTAAGCCATTGAATGTCATGTTGAAACAAGACGTAAAAATAGAGTGGAATGCAAAAGCTAAGGAAGCATTTGTAGAAATCAATAAATTTATTGTCGAGGCTCCAGTATTGGTGAGTCTCAATTATGCTAAACCTTTTTACATATATTCATTCGCTTCTAATCACTTGTGTGCTGCAATGTTAACTCAAAAGTATGATCAAGGCGATGAGCATCCTGTAGCCTTCATGAGTAATCCTTTAAAGGATACAAAATTAAGATATTATAATGTAGAGAAGCAGGCCTATGCTTTGGTCAGAGCAGTAAAGAAGTTCAGACACTATATAATTTTAGGAATAAGGTTTTTTCCATAGTACCTGATCCTGTAGTAAAGTTGTTGTTAATGCAAAATGAATTAGGTGAACGAAGAGCCAAACGGGTGACTATGTTACAGGAATATGACATGGAGATTCAACCCATGAAATTTGTAAGAGTACAAGGACTTACAAAGATGATGGATGAGATAGGTCTTGATCTCACAACTCAACATTATCATCTTCAAGAGGTATCACCAGGAGATTGGTATGATGAAATCATTTTTTATTTCTAAATCAACAATGTCCTGATCACCTTAACACAGTTCAGAGGCAGCCAAAGTGATGATTGAATTCTATGAGAAATATGGTACAGGCCATGGTTCTGCATCAGCCACTGTAAACCAGATCTTAAGGGTAGGATATTATTGGCCTACTTTGTTCAAGGATGCACACCAACATGTGAGGACTTGCCACATATGTCAAACTACAACAAGTAAGGAAAAACATGCAACTCTTCCACTTCAGCCAGTCATTGAGGT
The DNA here is from genome assembly GCA_007115665.2 of Sequoiadendron giganteum. Classification (NCBI taxonomy): domain Eukaryota; kingdom Viridiplantae; phylum Streptophyta; class Pinopsida; order Cupressales; family Cupressaceae; genus Sequoiadendron; species Sequoiadendron giganteum. The sequence goes on from CM021102.1 coordinate 766,167,535, forward strand.
AAAACTGTTTGCTCAGTGGGGTATGGACTTCATAGGTCCAATTAATCCCCCATCTTCCACAGGCCACATGTATATTCTTACCATAACTGATTATTTTACTAGATGGACAAAGACTCTTGCTTGTAAACAATGTACTTCGGATGTGGTAATCAATTTTCTCAAGTTTGGGATTATTAATCATTTTGGTTGTCCACTATATTTAGTTTGTGATAATGGTCTTGCATTTGCATCACTAAAATTTTCTAATTGGGCATTTGATCATGGGATTGTTATTAAATTTTCATCCAATTATTACCCTTAGGGTAATGGCCTAGCCGAGTCTTCCAATAAGAACCTACTGACAATTATCTGTAAGTTGTTATAACAAAATCCTAAGGATTGGCACACCCAGCTACGATTTGCTCTTTGGGCTGACCATACTAGACATAAGGCATCCATAGGAACCTCTCCTATCACTTGGTGTATGGTTTGGAACCTGTGTTTCCTATTCAATTAAAGATCCCTACCCTACAATTTATCAACGAATACTACAATGAGGAAGACAAGCGTGAAGCCTGTTTGGCTGAGTTGTTGCACCTAGAAGAGAAAAGAGATGAGGCCCTAGAAATCTTTGCTAAACATCAGGGTGTAGTGAAAAGATGGTTTGATAGGAGAGCTAAGGTGAAAGCCTTTAGAATTTCTGACTTAGTTCTTTATTGGGATAAAGCCCATGACTGTAAGGGAGAGCATGGTAAATTTGATAAACTTTGGCTTGGTTCTTACCAGATTTTGAAAATTCTGGGAGATAATGCTTTCCGCTTAAAAACCCTCACTAGTGAGGATATCCCATTGCCTATCAATGGGTAGTATCTGAAGCATTATTTTCAACCTTGAGCTGTTTGCAGCTCATCTTGTACATAGCTTAGAGTAGGTTTTCTTTTTGCTTTGGTTAGTGTAGATTTGCTTTCCATTTTGGTTTTTTCTTTTGGTTTCTTGCTCCCTTGGGGTTGTTGCATTTGTATAACGAGCTATTTGCTTGGGGTTATTCTGGAAATTTCTTTTACAAACTCTAATCAGTTTTTCGGAGTCAGGTGGTGGAATTATGTATCTGATGTCCTTGTACTTTGAATTAGAGTCCCTTGTTTGGATAAACCTTGGAATATATTTGGGTCTCACACCTTTAACACTAAAAATAAATTTTGGAGTTGCATAGGGTTCTTGGGTAATTTGGCCTGGTGAAAAATCTTATATTCTGCTTTAGTACCACTGTGTTCCTCATCCCTCAGTGTGAGTTTCATTACTTACGAAGGTGAAAGAGAAAAGTTCTATAAAGTTTTTTTTTAAAAAAGGGAAAGAGAAAAGGGAAAGCATGGGAAAACATTGAAAATCTAAGTAATCTTCACCTTGTCAGGGGTATCCTAGTATCTCTACCGAGGCTATAGACACCTGACTAGCAGTAGAGCTATGCTTGGGAGGGTCACAACGATAACCTCGCCGAGACTATGGACGCCTAACTAGCAGCGAGGCTCTATCCAGGTTGCTTTTCGAGTTAGAACTTTTATGTAGCTTGGTCAGATTTTCCTAGGGTCCCCATTGTACCTAAGGAATAGGAGATAAATGCACAATACACACATTCTGATCCTGGTATAGGAAAAGGTCTTCCTACTTGTGGTTTCTAAAACTTTGTTCATAGGTGTCCTGAGGAGAGGATTGAAACCAGAGATTATGGGTTTTAGATTCTAGTTTGTTCTTGAAATGCTTTGGAGCATTTCCCCAGCGGAGTTGCCATTTGTTGTGTAGTTTTTGCACACATGCCCCACTGAAGTGGGGACCCTCATTTTTTGGTTTTTTGGGTGTCTTGGCCTTTTTATTTTGGAATTTTTCTTGCTTGGACATGTGATTTGATGATCATCTTTCCAAGTTGGAGTGGCCCATTTGTGAATTTTATTGAAAATCTTTGGATCTGAGTGCATTCCGAACTTTCCACCGTTTTCGAGAAAATCTGTTTCCTTCGGATTTTCCCAGTGTTCTTTCGGAGCCCGAAGGTAGTTGCCCTTTCGACCAAATCCACGAAAATTCGTTGTGTCCAAATTTCCCCCAAGTCCATGGCTCTGTCGAATTTCTGAATTTTGGTCTTGGTTGTCTTGTCGAGGGCATTAATGGTGATTATGCGACTTCTGGGGAAATGATATATTGAATTTTGGGAAGTAATTGGTCATTTGAGTTTGTTTATTTGCTTGTCATTTGAGTTTGAGTGCTAGAGCTTGAGGCGTGTTGCTAGATCAGGCATTTCATAGCTATTTCGAGTGCTGCATTTAAATTTCGTGAGCATTGCTCGTATCCTGCTTGTGTTTGTGGGTTGCTTGTTGGCATCACTGGTTCCAACTCTTTTTCTCTCATGGTATGTGGATATACCTCTTTCCTCTACTGGTCTTCAACTACTTTGCTTTATATGCTTTCATGTCATTCATTGCTTCGTCATTTTCCTGTGTGTACATGCCATGGCGAGGGTTTTTGGGGTTTTCATTGTTTTGCCAGTCTACCTGGTCGATCACTGAATATTTGTTTTGGGCTGGTCTTTTGTTGATGTTCTCAGGGCTTGTTTATATTTATCCCAAAATCCCTATCTTTGTTTGTAAGCAAGTCATGCCTAGTTTTTTCGTGCTCCCATGGCAAGGGGTTTTTAGGGTTTCTTGACCTAGGGCATAGCCAATCCCTCTCGAACTGTTGAGAGGTGAGCTTTAAATTCATGATTGATCCATTGGACGTCTAGGTCAAGTTGTCGAGGTGCAGGTCATACATCTGTGCTTATTCGATCCATTTTGGTAAGGACGAGTGAAACATGGGTAAGTTCGGGTTTTCAGCGTCTTCGCGGAATTCCACTTCCTTCAAATTTCCCCAGCTTTTCCTGTTCCTTTTCTTTTGCCACTTGAGCTAGACTTTTGTCTGCCTCGCGAAAATCCACTTCCTTCGGATTTTCCAGGTGTTTTTGGTTGGGTCATTATGCTGGATTCATGCTTTGATGGTAATTTATCTTATTCCCACTAAAATTTGCTTCTACCGGATTTTCTCGGATGTTCCATGCCTTCTTCATTTTCCTGGATCGATTGGAACTATTGCTGTTTTCGAGGATATCCGTCTTTGACGGAATCTTCCGGGGTATTGTGGAAATGAAGAATATGATGATCATATGAGGGATTTGCTTATTGATAATATATTAAAGTGATCAAAATAACTTGTGCTAAGTAGTTCTAAGGTTATTCCTTTATTGTGCTGATTAATTGAGTGACATTAAGGGGTTTATATGTTTGCCTTGCTGGATTTCACCTGGTCCTGATTTCCCCGAAATTCTTCTCCAGTTTGGATTTCGCAAGGGGGGCTAAAACCCGAACTTTGAGATATGGGTTTCTTGCATTTGTTGTTTCTCTTGGATCTCACCTTGGTTATATTTACTTGTTTACAGGCAGGATTATGACAAGATGTTGTTGGTCGTGGCAAGGGAAAGGTAACAGATCCAAGTGCAGAAAGTTTTGCTATCTTTGATGCAGAAAAGGTAAAATTGGATATAAGGAGTAAGATTCCTGAGAGCAAGCTGACTTCTATTTGGTCAGGAATCATCGATACCAATGTGGGTATGTGGGATTATGAGGAATTCAAAGCTGAAATGGTAGCACAAAGCCTCCCTTTGCTAGCTAAAAGAACTCTAGAGTCCGTATTGGCACATGTAGTAGGTTTCCCTTCTACTATGCAGTGCTATGAGTTGGTGCTTGAATATGCTAGGAATTATGACAGAGGGACACATAGGATAATTGGTCCCTAGGGAAGGATTGTGGGAGGCTTTAGTCCTGTGTCCATTGCTAGGACTTTTGATATGCCTGATAGGTCACATGTGGTGGCTTTTGATATAGATACAACAAGGAAATACTATGAGGAAAATGTAGTTAAGTCCCAACAGGTGATCAATTCTTGGTTGGAGAAGCCCAAGTCTCATTTCTCCAAATTGCCAAAGCAGTTATTTAGGCTCAAGTTCAAAAGGGAGTATTACAATGTCATCACTCTTCTCAGCAGAATGGTAGGGTTGAAGTGTGTAGGGGTGTTCGAGAGTTGGATGTTCAATGTCATTGCTTGGATGGAGCAAGGTATGGACTATCACTAGGCAGGTGCCATAAATGCGGTGATCCATGAGAAGTTGTGTAATGTCTTGCAAACTAAGACTTTCACCATGACCTCCTACCTAATGTATGCATTGGCAAGATTTCACCCTTATAAGGGGTTGAATGCTAGGGGTACATTTGGATAGGATGCAATATATGAGGTATATCCATAGCTACACCTAACAAGAGGAAGCTATAGAAGGGAAAATGATGCTTTCACGATGTATATTACCAGGTTGTTGCAAGGTGCAGAGCATGTGAGGATTTCTGAAAAGGCTAAAGAATTGATAAGGAGGTATAGGGCATGGTTTATCCAGTTCCCTACTTTCTCTTACATTAGGATTGATGGTTGTTAGAGGGCTCCATATAGACTCCCGAGGTACCCCACTGATCATATTATATTGTTGGAGGTCACTAGGCAAATTCGTGACTTTGACATAATTGTAAAGGGAGACAAGCATAAAACAGGATTTGGGAATGATTTCCCCTTGAAGATAGGAACAAGTGAGGTTTGCCCTTCTATCCAGTCTACTCATGATTCTGAGGAGGAGATGAGTACTTTTGGTCTCTCTTTCCATTCCAAGAGAGCGAGGTTTGACATCACTGGTGAGGCACAAAAGAAGGCCAGTAGGGAGTACAACCATAAGGCCAATATTGAAGATTATTGGGATAACCTTGGTGATGAATTTGAGGTCAGGAAGTGGAAATTCTCGAGGTTTCTAGTGGACTTAGTAAGGTTATATAATGTGAAGGCCATCCCTGACCAGGTGGAAGAAGATGGAAATTTAATTTAGGGTCATATCTTTGAGGCCGTGAAAGACAAACCAGTTGGAGAGGTTGATTGGTTGGAAGAGGAGAAGATAGAACTAGATCAAATCATGAATCCTATGATCAAGTACACCAAAATGTGGTTGAAGCACAAAATTTTGGAGTTGGAAAGTGAAGGTGTCTAATGTACTTTTGACTTGATGGGAGACTTGGAGTCTCATTCTGCTTTCGAGGAATCACACGAACAGGATCCTTAGGGTAAGGAAAGGGTGGATTCCGCTTTCAAGATTCAGGTCAGGGATGTTCAAACTGAGAAGGTGGCAGAGGTAGGTAAACAAAGGAAACCTATTTCCAGAAAGAGGAGGCATATCTCGAGGAGAGAAGTTGAAAAGGATAAAGAAGAGAAGGAAGAGGTAGATGTTACTCATCCATTAACAAAAAGACGAAGGCTTGTGAGGCTGTCATAGAAATAGGAGGAAGCTCCTAAAACTGATAGGGAAGTCGAGTCACCTGTGGTAGAGGTAGAGAGTTCAAGGGAAAGAACACAAGTATATATGAGGAGGTCAAGGACTCCTTCCCCAAAGGATGTTGCAATGAAGGAGGATGTGCCAGTAACTGCTCCCATTGCTGAACAAGAAAGCATTTCCCTTCCTTAGGATACTGACAATGTACAAGAAGAACCAAGGAAGGATGAAGATCCTAAGGACTTGGGTGAGAAGGAATTTCAAGAAGGGGACCTCTATAGTGTAGAGGCAAAAATTGATAAGCTGATCCAGTCCCCTTTGGTAACCTATGCAGATTCACTTGTGAGAGAGCAATTGAGTAAATCTCCTCAACATGAGGAGATACTAGCTAAGATCCCTTCACCAGCGTAGGTTGTTGTAGAGGAGTAGTCGTTGAACAAAGAAGATCCAATTAGGGATAACCTTGGTGTGCCAAGTGTTGAGAAGGATCCACCAAATGACCAACAGGAGCAGGATGGGTAGGATATAGTGCCAACCGAGTCCACTATTCCAAGTTGGCTGGATAAAGAATTGAAGAGTAAACAGGTAATAGTAGAGGTTGCTCCTCCTAATTGGGATGACCTAATGGCCAATGTTGAAAAAGGAAAGACTAAGAAGAAGGCTAGGGTTGTGTCTCGGATCGAGAGAGATGAGTCAGGCAACAAAGTGGCTCACATTGCTACGCCTGCTCTAGATAAAGATAGAGATAATGTAACTGTAGAAGATTATCATGTGCAAACTATTAACTTAGGGCATGCTTCTATGGAATAGGATATTGAGGAGTATGAAGGCTCTAGTGCTATAATATTGGGAAGATTGAAGAGGGCTATACAAATCAGGCATGAGTTGGAGAGAGAGAATGAGAAACTGAAGAAGTACTTGCAAGAATTGATGAAACCCTTGCAATCTATAGCTCTTCCTCCTTTGCTGCAGGTTTTTTGCCCTAGGAAACCATTTCTGAGCTTGAGAAGATGAATGGCACCACACTTGCCATAGTTGCTTGGTTGGAGGGAGTTGAAGCCAAAGGAGATGCTGCCATCAAAGATATCTTGTCATCTGGAGGAGATGCCATGAGGTCAATAGACTGGTTGAAGGTTGTGCTTGCTCAAGACAAAGAGGATACTAATCTCCTACTACAGAAAATAAAGACAATCATGGAGTTCACTGAAGATAAATTGGTAAAAATTGGGATTATTCTTTTCCCAAGGGTTTCTGAGCCTTGGGAATGGTTCAAAATCTTGCAGATGAGGCAGAGGGCCTTAAAGAAGATTAACAAGCAAGGAAAGTTGATCGGGGACACTTTGATCAGTATTTATGAGAAGTGTATCTCCTTCTTTGAGATCATGACAGGAAGCAAGAAGTTTGCTCTGAAGCATCTTAATCTGGAGCAACTTAGGAAATGGTGGAGAGATGTTTATTCCCCAGTCAGTGAAGGTCCAGTTACTGAACATCAGCTAGATGATGCAGCAACCTACATTGCAGTTATTGACAGATATTTAACTAATAGGGCTGAGTGGGATGGTATAGTAAGGCAGGCAAGTGATGAAATTAAGTCTCTGGAAACAAGAGTTAGGGTTTTTCCTATACCACCTATTGTTGAGTTGGACAGGGTGTTGCTAGCCGTGCATGGTGAAGAAGATCGAGCTAAAGACAAGGATGGGAAGTAATTCTATGGAGCTACATCAAAGTTTGTGCTTCCCATTATCCACATGCATTGAGCTGACCCTTTTTGTGACCTTAGGCTGACTTGGATGAAATTGGTGTAAATTGCACATTTTATATGATATTCAAATATCTTTTAAGGCTGACCTCTTGTGTGGCATGTTTTTATTTGAAAACTCTTATTTTGAGCCAACCTATCTTAGGGATTCTCTATAAATTGGGCATGTTGCCTCATTTCAAGATAGAAGTAATGCATGATAGGCATAGAGAAATAGAATAGAGATTTCCTTATTTGAGCGAATTAGGGTTTATGTTCAAGCAAGTATTGTAACAAAAGGCTGGAATTGTTGCCATTTTGGATAACCTAATATAAGAAGGGATATTGTGATTTGGCATATTTCTTGTGTCAAGTTTTATCTGGCATGGTTCTTGTTGTTTCATCTTTAAAATTTCATAGGTTCATAGTTAAATAGTTTGGTGATGCTTAGAGTTTCATGTTTGGAATTTTTGCAACGATCTCTAGTCCATACTTTTTGCAGTTAGCTGACTGTTAGCTATTTTGCAAAGTTAGCTTGGGCTTTGAATTGTGCTTAGTTCAATTATAAATGTTTGTTCATATCCAATGGTGTTATTTTGAATAGATGTTTATGATTTGAAAATCTTTAAATACCTCAGAAGATTGCAGATTTATTTGGATCAAACAGAAAGTAGTTTATGAGAGATCGATTCATTTTGAACATATCTTTGGCATTGTCCATCCTAGGGTTAGAATTAGTATTAGAATTATCTCTTAAACTCTTATCTTTTGTTAGTTATTTTATTATCCGGGTTCAATTGAGGATTTCAAGTATCAATTCATTGTTTAGATCTGATAAATTTAAAGTCCAACATTTGCTTGTAGTAAGGTCCCTTTGTGATTACCAACATTTTCACATTTATCACTGAGTTGTTTTGTTGCATTTTCAAGACCTAACATTAAGAGAACTTGGGGTTATCTCTTTTCCCATAGAGGTTTACCTTTCAAGTGAGATAGGATATCATATTCTGTCTGAGTTGTTGTGCAGAAAACACCATCAACAGGGATGAAACAAACTTTGTTACCCTTGGAGGATGTTCCTAAAGTTGAGGTTTGCATGACTGCTAGAATTTTTTTGGTTGATGGAAGGAGATTTTTGGATGGATTGAGACATGAGAACATGTTCTATGCCCTGATTCCTAAGAAGGTTGAAGACTTGGAGCATGTAGAAGAGCAGCCTGAAGAGATAAAGGAGTTGTTGGTAGAATACAAAGCTATCATTTCAGAGAATGTACCTAATGGATATCCACCTATAAGGAGTATTGGTCATTGCATGGATTTGATTCCTAGAGCTAGTTTACCTAATAAAGCAACACACTGGATGACACTGGCAAAAAATGAAGAATTGAACAAACAAGTGGAAGAGTTGTTGAGGAAAGGCTTGATCAGAGAAATCTTAAGTTCTTGTGCAGTACCTGCAGTGCTAGAACCTAAGAAGGATGGAGAATGGAGGATGTGTATAGAATCTAGAGCCATAAAAAAGATCATAGTGAAGTATAGATTTCCTTTGCCCCGAATGGATGACATTATGGATTGTTTGAGTGGAGCTAAATACTTTATAAAGATAGATTTGAAGAGTGGATATCATCAGATCAGAATCAGAGAAGGGGATGAATGGAAGACAACATTCAAGACAAATGAAGGATTGTATGAGTGGTTGGTGATGCCTTTTGGATTGACAAATACATTGAGTACTTTCACGAGGCTGATGAATGAAGTATTGAAGAAATTCTTGGGTAAGTTTATGATTGTCTATTAATTGGATGACATATTGATTTTCAGTAAGACTAGAGAAGAACATTTTTTGCATATAAGACAAGTTTTGTAGAGGTTGAGGGAAGAGCAGTTGTTGATAAACATCAATAAGTGTAGCTTTATGAAGGAAGAATTGGTATATCTTGGGTTTGTGATATCTATGGATGGATTGAAGATGGATCCTGAGAAGGTAAGAGCAATTGTTGAATAGCCTACACCTGAAAGAATTGGAGAGGTAAGATCATTTCATGGATTGGCTAGTTTCTACCAAAAGTTCATTAGAATTTCAATTCTATTTGTAGCCCTATGACAAAAACAATGAGAGGAGATAGGAAGGATTTTAGATGGACAACTAGAGCAGACATAAGTTTTGAGTTGTTGAAAAAGAAGGTGACTAAGCAGCCTATGTTGGCTTTACCAAAATTAAGTAAGGTATTTCAGGTAGACTGTGATGCAAGTGGAAATGCAATTGGAGCAGTGTTAAGTCAAGAAGGAAGACCAGTAGCTTATTTCAGTGAAAAGTTGAATGATGAAAGGAAAAGGTATTTAGTGTATGATAAGGAGTTTTATGCCATTGTTCAAGCCTTGAAAAAGTGGAAATATTACTTGTTTCCTAAGGAGTTTGTGTTGTATACCGATCATCAGGCTTTGCAATACTTGAATAGTCAAGGTAAGTTAAATCAGAAACACATGAGATGGGTGGAATTCTTGTAGAGTTATACTTTTTTTTTGAAACATAGGAGTGGAAATTCAAATAGAGTTGTTGATGCTTTAAGTAGGAGAAGGAATTTATTGACACAAATGAAAGCGGAGGTATTAGGCTTTGATGAATTGAAGAACTTTTATGAGGAAGACCCAGATTTTGCAAAACCTTGGAGAGCATGTAAAGAACTAGTTTTGGAGGATAGAAGCCAGTGGTTGGATTATTTCATTCAGGAGGATATGTTGTTCAAAGGAAATCAGTTGTGTATACCCCGAAGTTCAATGAGGTACAATTTTGTAAAAGAGAAACATTGTGGAGGATTGGCAGGACACTTTGGAATTGATAAGACAGTAGAATTGGTAAGTGAGAACTACTTTTGGCCACGGATTCATAAGGATGTCAAGAAATTTGTGTAGAATTGTAGAGTTTGTCAAGTTGAAAAGGGGAGTAGTTAGAATGTTGGATTGTATAAACCTTTGACAGTTCCAGAAAGACCTTGGGAGGATATCAACATGGATTTCATACTTGGTTTGCCGAAGGCACAAAGAGGTAATGATTTTGTATTTGTGGTGGTAAATTTTTTTTCTAAAATGGCACATTTCATACCTTGTAAGAAGGCAATAGATGCAGTACATGTAGTAGACTTATTTTTCAGGGAAGTGGTCAAATTGCATGGATTACCTAGGAGTATTGTTTCAGACAAAGATACAAATTTTGTTGGTTACTTTTGGAAGAAGTTGAAGATAGATTTGAAGTTTAGTTCTAATTTTCACCCACAAACTGATGGACAATAAGAGGTAGTAAACATGAGTTTGGAAAATTTGTTGAGATGTTTGGTTGGAGAGAAGACTGAAAGTTGGGATTTAGCCCTTGCACAAGAAGAGTTTGCCTACAATAATTCAGTGAATAGGAGTACAAGAAAGAAACCTTTTGAGATTGTTATTGGAGTTCATCCTAGAGGTATATCATAATTGTGAGACATTAGTAAAGAAGATAAAAGAAGTGCAAAAGCAGAGGAATTCACAGAACATATGAAGAAAGTGCATACTCAGGTGAAGCAACAGTTGGAAGTTATGAACCAAAAGTATAAGGAGAGAGCAGATGAAAAGAGAAAACATGAGGAGTTCGAAGTTGGAGATGAAGTGATGGTATATTTGAGGAAGGAAAGATTCCCAGTTGGCACATACAGTAAGCTCAAGATGAGGAAGTTTGGACCCTATAGGATTTTGAAGAAGTTTGATTCAAGAAATGCATATGAAATGGAGTTACCAGATGACATGGGTATATCACCTATATTCAACATTGCAGATCTACATCAGTACCATGAAGTAGAATTCAGTGAAGATAGTAAAGAAAAATTGGAAGAACAACTTCCTAAACAACAATCAAATGAGATAAAATAGATTTTGGATGTTAGAGATGGGAGGAAGACTCGTGGAAGACAATACAAAGAATATATGGTGAAGTGGAAAGGTAGAATAGCAGAGGATTCTTCTTGGATTTCTTAGGCTGAGGTAGACCGTATTGGTTTCCCTTTGGCCCCAGAAAAGTGAGGGACTCACTTTTCATTAACTCCAGATGTCTGATGTAGGAGCATCCTTGGTTCTTGGCAATCTTGCATCAACCAAAAATATTTTCATTCAGTTTTGTTCTTGTTCTATTCTTGTTCTTGTTCAAGTTGGTAGTTCTGGTATTTCTCTATGTTTTCTCACCAGATCTCATGTACCTATGGTTTCATCGTGGACATGTTTAGTTACCTTATTCCAAGTTTTCAGCTCGATTGGATCTTTTTCTGGAAAGTTACCGCTTCTGGATTGAGTGAAAGTTTTTGGAACCGACCTTGGAATAACTTCAAAACCTAATGGCTAGTTTGATCGATCATAGATCCTTCTTGTAGCTTGTGGACCCTCATGGTGTGTTTCTCATCGTTCCATGGAGTGTCCCCGACCTTGATTTTAGGTCCACACTTCATCATGTGCATCTACCATGCAAGAATTTCATATTTGAGGCTGACTTGTTCTTGCACACGTTACATTTTTTTCATCGAAGATTGTAATGATCTTTGGCCGAATTGAACATTTCTTGACCCGTGGATATGACATAAAGCTTGTAATGAATCATTAGAATAGAAGCGAATTAAGATGAAATAGAATAAGATGTATATAGAGTTCAATCTGTAAGATTTTTGCTCACATGTATGAGCACTGTATTTTGAGCATGTTGTATCAGGCCTATGAGCCGAATCTATAAGCCCAAATGTGGTCGACTATATGCAATTGACATTTATGATAATAAGAATATTTTTATCTGCATTTGCCTCCAGATTCTATGTTGCTTCTGTTGTGCTACCCTAGTTGCACGACCCGAATTGTTCTCTTTGAGGACCCTCCTACCATGACTGCCACCATCATCCATTTGCATAAATCATTTCACTTTGACCATTTGCATGATTATTCATTTGCATTAGTCATTAAAATGCATTCATATATTTCATTAAATAATTTAAAATTCATAAATCAACTTCCATGAAATTAGCTCAAAATTGCACATTAAACTCATGAATCATTTCCATGGAATTAGCTCAAAATTGCACATTTTGAGCTTCCAAACATGAATCATGGCATAAATCACTCCACTCATTTCTCATTTTCACATTATGCATTCATCTATATAAACCCCCTCTTCTCACCAAAAAGGGGATTTTTTCAATCATTCGAATCCATTCATCATAGCCTCTTGTAGCATTTGTGCTTCTGCAAAATATGAGAGCACCAAAATTCTTGAAAACAAGATCTTGATGATAGGATGACAATGGAGTTATGATGAGATTTTGACTTGAGTTTATAGTTTAAGATCAATTTTTCATTTTTCAACATCTACAAATAGTGAACGTGATGTGAAGGATGCATACATTTTAATTGCAATTTTTGTTAATGGCTTATGGAAGTATTCAAATTTGATCATATTATCATAATTGCACTTTTATAAAATCAATAAAAAAAAAAACAAAAAAACAAAAAAAAAGAAAAGAACAAAAAAAATCAAGTAGGATAAACATCATAGCTATATTCTCATTTTCATGGCTACACTTTCATAAAATCAAAAAATTTAAAAAATGAAAATCCCAAATAAAATACTTGAGTGATACACAGAAGAAATTAACACCCTTATTCACTGTGCGAAAGTAAATTAGTATCAGTTCCTCAACAAATTTATGTTTGCAAGAAATGGTCTGAATTAAAATTTTTTGCTTGCAAGATATGTGCTGAAACATTTTTTTGGTAGAATTTTGTGCTTGTTTTAAACCATTGACATTGATTGGGTGATAATTCCTCTTTCGTTGCATATCTTTTGAAGGATTTATCTCAATCTCTTGGGATTCATATCCTACTTGAAAAGCCTCCAACTTATTCCCATGCATGGACAAAAGATTGAAAAGAGAGAATCCCGTGATTTCTGCTGCAACAGTGATTTGTGCAATGGGAGAAACTTTGACAACATCCCATTTTGACAATATCTTACAATCATGACATTTTTTTTTAACCTATCCTACAAATAATGTCATTTTGAACGTACCCAACAATCACAACACTTCTCACAATTAAATTATGAGCCTTTCTTGTACTTTAATGACAGGGAGTGTTTGATTTATTTTAGATTTTAATTTGGTTTGATTAAATTTAGATTTTAACTTTAGATTTAGTTTTAGTTTTTAATTTAGTTTTAATTTAGTTTTAATTTAGCTTTAATTTAGTTTTAAATTTAATGTAATTTAGACTAATTATAGACTTAATTTAGTTTGCACTTAATTTGGATTTAATTTTTAATTTGGACTTAGTTCAATTTTAATCTAGATTTAGCTTTTAATTTGGATTTAATTTTTAGTTTAAATTTAAATTTAGATTTTAACTTTTAATTTTGATTTAGCTTTTAGTCTTTTAAGATTTAACTTTTACTTTTAATTTAGCTTTTAGTTTTTAATTTAAATCTAATTTCTAATTTAGATTCAATTTTTTTATTTAGATTTGATTTTTAATTTTGACTAAATTTAGAATGTAGATTTAATTTAATTTAAGATTAATATAATTTAGAATTAATTCTAATTTAGATTTAACTTAATTTAGATTAACTTTTAATTTAAATTAGCTTTTAATTTAAATTAGTTTTTTTATTTAGATTAGTTTTTAATTAATTTCTAATTTTAGATTAATTTTTAATTTAGAGTAGTTTTTAATTTTAGATTAATTTTTAATCTAGATTAGTTTCTAATTTTAGCTTAGTTTTTAATTTAGATTAACTTTTAATTTAGATTTTATTTATTTATTTAGATTAATTTTCCATTTTAGATTAGTTTCTAATTTTAGATTAATGTCTTTTTCCTTCATAGTTTAATTATTGATTATGTGGTTAATCATTGATTTTCTCTTTGCAGGTTCACATGTCAGAGATTTGAAAAGTGTAAACATAAACACACGTTTGTCAAAGACTAAAAATCATAAACTGTTAATGACATTTGGTGCAGGACGTTCGTCGAAGACTTGATTTTAAAATCAATTGTCTTTTTAGATTAGTGTTATCTACTAAAATTGCACCTTGTTGAATATGAAATTCAACAATTCAGTGAAACATCGGAAGACCTCTAAAGCTATGGGTAACTTGTAAACTGAGGTCAACCTCCAGAGAAGGTCGACTTCCTATGGTGTAACCTAAACTACTAATTTTTGTAGAGGAAAAGGGAGAAGAAATGCTTTAAAATGAAAACTGGAAAACACTACCTGTACGGTGATACACCAAACTGATAAGGATTATGAAAACTCATATTTACTTACACTTGGTTACAAAATTATAGAAGACCAATTTGCACAACTTTTTTTTGTATGCTCTTGCATAAATATTTCACAAAGAGGCCTCAATGCATTAACCTTTAAAAGGAAGATAACTTCACAATTAGAAAGCCACACACATATTTAAGACACAAATTGCAACTTGCTTGAATGTACTTTTGCAGAGAAGGTATAAAACAAGAGACAAAGTCACAAGGAAGTTAGAAACACCTCACAAGTAGCTTGATCAATCATTTTAAAATACACAACACTGCAAGAACAAGAAGGCAAAATAAAATAATCAATGGTATCCAAGGTATTCTCTATATATCATATTCCAAAAGTGTTACAAAACATGCTCAATTTGAGAAAGAACTGCAAAAATCACTAACTCCAGAAATTGCATAGTGAGAACTGAGTACAAAAGAGTCACTCAAGTGACTATAACCAACTTCTCCCTCCAAAAACCCATCAAAATAGGTTCTAGAAATAGTTGGGGTCGAATGCCCCAAAAAATCCTAAAATCTAGTAGTTGGATTTCATCCAAAAGGCTTAAATAACCATGAAATGGTCAATCTTGACCAATTCCACCATAAAGGCAAGGAAAAAATGCTCCAAGATGCTCTCCAATGTTCATAACTAAGTCAAAACAGTCCCTATATTTTGGGCACATGTTTTCCAACCTCTCATAACTCCCCTAGATGATTGCAAGTCATAACTTCAAGCATATCTCCTAAGCATCATGCGTTAAAGTTAAAAACCCTATGCTCTCACTTTGCATCTAAAAGTAACATTAAACTTAAATGACTTATAAAACATCACTTAAGTTATATGTTTTACATTCTAAAAATGATGCAAAGATACAAGGCCATGACTCGACCACAAGGAAGTTAATGCAAAAAATTACAAGGTCAAATGTGGACCTAGCATACACAAGACTTATAAAAATCTAAGGCATAAGACATAAGTCTTAGCCTTCGATAGACATTAGCCTCAATTTATTTAACTTAAAAAACATGGCAAAAAAGCCATCGACCATTCTAGGGTTTGGAAACCCTAAAAAAAACATAGCAAAAAATGAAAAATACATTTCATTTTGTATGTTGAAGCTTCTCGAAGAAGCCACACCACCAACCATGAGGGTTTCTGGAGATGCTCTACCAAAGATTTCCATGGCAATCTCGAGGCCATGATAGCTTTTCTCCTTCAAAAATCCATCGTTCTTCTTAGGGAAACACTGGGAAGTGATCTTTCAAGCAAAAAATGAGTAAAAAATCCATTTTGAATGATTTCAGGCCTCTCAGGCCATGACTCCCGTAGCTTATTCTAATGTATTTTTCATTCGTTTGATCTTTTGTTGTTTCTCCTTATCTAACCGCCATGGAAAAATCTTTTTGAGCTTTGAAAAAGCACTCTTAGGAAGAGATTTTTTGGAGAGAAAAACCACAAGCAATTCGGTAAGCATTTTTTTGTCATTCTATTGCAATTTTGAAAGGAAAGTAGCTTGAGCTAGAGCATTCTTTATAGAAAAATGAGTATACTCTTTACTTTCTTCATTTCTTGTATATATCATGCACTTTCCTGAAGAAAAATAACATTGTCTATAGAAAAATGAAGTATTTGCATCATTCAGGCCATGGCCATATTCCTCATTGTAGGCACAAAAGACACCATTTTCATCAATGGTCGACCCCTGAAAATCTCCATTGTGGGTTTAAAACTTAAAAACCCAAAATGGGTTTGGTGAGTATTGTAGAAAAAATAAATCTCTTCATGTAGATTCTTATTGATTCCATAAACCTGTATGAGGAATTTTTATATCTCAATTTTCCTCTTTGAAACCCCAAATGGGTTTAAATGTATACAGAGAAAAACGTCTGGGTTACAAACTTGAGCTCCATTTCACTATTTATCCTCTATAAATTATGGCCATTGGTCGGCCTTTCTACATGCATTTGTTTCTCCATTTTACTGACAGGGGTTCAAGGATTATTCACTTTCAATATGACCATGAACTTGCACTTTCATTTGGCTCATAATATAACCCTCATTTTGGCCTCTGTTGTAGCTTATCATTCTAAAAAAATTGTACGCTATGATACTATGGCATTGACTTTGAGAAAACTTTTGTCCTTAAATGCTGAAAAAAAAAAAAATTCTATATTGGTTTTGAAAATTTAAACAACATTTATGGGGCACTGTACCCCTCACAACGAGCCACTAGGGCCAAAAAAAGGACTAAACATAAACAAAAAAAATTAACAAAAAAAAAACCAGAGACAACCCAGTGACAGCATACCAACAGTTGAAAAATAGCCGACAGACTAGCAACAGGAGCAACTAACTGGCCTCATCCCAGTTCTTGATCAGGAGGTCGACTGCCTCATCGCCCACCCACTCTTTATTTTCCTGGCTATTATTCCCCTCCAATTCCTCTTTTATGACATTTGACAGTGCACTAGTAACAAAGTGGCTCAGTTTCATTATGAAGCGGGTCAAGCCCCTAAATCTTTTGTCCAGGGTGTTCTATCTCTTCGCCAGCATGTTAGCATCTTCCCCACTATCCCTAGTCTCCTGAATCCCACCAGGCTCATTCACCAGTGGAGTGTGCAAGTCAGAACCATGGCTAGGAATCTTGCTGTCCATTGGAGTAGGCAAGGGCCTCTCTCCCATGTCATCAATCTCATCATTAGACTCTTCCTCCTTATAGCCCTTGCTATCAGACTGCTCCACCTTCGAGTCCTCAATAATTAATCTCTTTTCGCTGTTCTTGGCCAGCCTCCCCGATCTCCTCGTAACACTTTCCCCACCAGTCAACTCCGTGATCCCCACAATCGTATCCCCTCTGGAATCTTTCCCATCTGCATTCTTGCCCTTGCCATCCTTAACAGTCGTAGCCTGCACACATTTCTCCTTACCTTTCTTCAACTTAGTGACATTATCAGTCGTGCCAACCTAGGTGGCCTTTAGCTCACAGAGTCCTTCCGCTGCACTGGCATAAGCCATGCCTAACCCACCCTTAAGCTTTTTGGTGGCTAAATTGGATTTGACACTCCCCACATTGTCAGTCCGAGGAGGGCTCTTGGACTCAGCTGGGGAGATATGAATCGAAGAGATGTGTTCAATGTTCTCAACACGGACAGTGATGACTTTAGGTGGGAAGAGAGCAAGATGGAAGTGGTACAGGCGGAGGATAAGCCCCTGATGGAGCGGGAGAGGCGAGAGATCATAGGGATTACGACAAGCTAAGCAACATTTTATGTCTGAGATGGTTAAGCAGAGGGAAATGATAGAAGAAACAAGTTTTGTACCTACCTTCCAGTGTCACATATTTCATCAGAGCCATGCAGACCATGTCCCACAGCTTAGGGAGCTCAGCTCTTTCAAACCCCACCTGATTCCTAAATGGAGTCTCCTCACCTTTGAAGAATGCCTTAAGGCTTTCGTGGTCTGGCTTTTTGGTATGTTTAGGGTATTTTTTCCCCTCGCACCTCAAGCCCATGTCCTGTGTAATGACATCTTTGCTAACTTCAAATGAAATACCCCCAACAAAAACCCTTTTGTCCTTCCAAGAACTAGTAAATTGACCCGAAAGAATAGGATCGTGGCCGACCAGTCATTCCATAAGCGGGGCAATTCCTCCCTCCACAAAAATGTGCCAGACCAGAGGGTTGTTTCAGAATTCATCACAACTATCCGGCTTCGTTTGCACACGATCTCCACCCATTCTATCGACCTGCTCAGGAAAACCACAACAATGCAATAGACACCAGAGACAAACGTTGCGAACAAATATCATAAAAGGATGTTTAATGTAGGGCTTACGACTAATAATCCTCTCAAACCAATAACATGCATGGAGGGGAAATATGCAGCAGTGAGAAAAGACATAAAAATTAATGATTTTTTTATAACAGTGGAGGAGGCAGAAGTTGGTGGATAAGTAGGAAAGGCACAGCATCCCATGTAGATAAACCAACAAGCTAAATTTAGAAACCCACCATAAAAAGCCGAAGTAGCCACCAGCTAAGTTAGTTGGCGTGAAGCCACTAGAACACAACCAGTACTTATCATGAATGGTCCCATCATTATTAACACACTCACTTCTCCAAATGTAATTAGGAGATAAATCAAGTAACCCCATTCCCCAAACGTGATACACACAGTACCTTCATACACCTGAGAAGAAATCACGGCCTTCGAAATAACCCGCATCATGTTACCAAATCTAAGCTTGATCACATCAATTAAGTTTCCTCCCTACCATCTCATCATTATTTTATAAGCTATACCCAATCTCCAATCCCAAAGAATCAACACATGGGTGCTCGTTCCCCTACTCCACACCCGCTCATCTTTACCCGTAACACTCCACCTGTCCTCCATACCAATATTGGAATTTATCCACCAACACACCCAAATAAACTAGTGGGCCCCCCAGTCAGTCCTCGTCATCCAAAAGTTACAAGTCATTATTAACCACGGAAGCCCTTTTCCGCTCTATCAAAACTTGAATGTTTGATGGCAGTCTTTCCTTTTTCCTCCAATATCTAGCCGAGACCCACCCCGAGCCAAGATTCACCAACGCATCTGCCACACTATTGCCTTCTCTGTAAATATGAGACACTTTTTTATCTCTTAATTTGGACATAAGGAAGCTAACATCCATTAAAATGTCCTTGGTGTTCCAACCAATGAATCTATCCTTTTTCACAACATCCATCACCACCTTGGAATCTCCCTCAATATGGAGATTAACAATCCCTAGAGAAACAACAATTTTGAGTCCCATGAATAGTGCACGAGCCTCAGCAACAAGAGCCGACTGAACCCTGATGCCACCAGCAAACCCTGCCACCATGTTTCCCAAAGAATCTCTTATAATCCCACCTATACTTACCCTTCCTGGATTCCCTTTAGCAGCTCCATCAAAATTAATTTTAAACCATCCTAGATCCGGAGGCTCCCATTTGGTATTTCTCCTAGCTAAAAGTTTCCCATTGTTAAAAGCATTAACATTTAAATCATGGTGCCATTCCTTAGCCATTTTTATTTCAAAGTCCCTCGGCCCAAACTCCGAAATTTTTCCATCAAAGAGGAAGATATTCTCCTCTATGAGCTGAACACCAATCCCAAACACCTCCTTGGGGCTCCGCTCAACATTTCTGAAGACCCGGTTATTCCTCTCCTTCCATAAACACCAAACTATGATAGGGGGGTCTGTCTCCAAATTTCACTAACCAGAGGATGCAAAAAAGGCCCATTCTAGCCCAAAATAAATGAAATGAGGTCCTTGCTCATAACCCATTGAATCTCAAGTTTCTTAATAGCTATCCCCCACACTTCAGCAGCATACGGGAAGTGTAGCAAGAGGTGATTAACAGTTTCTTCCCCCTCTTTGCAGAGAAAACATCTATTGGGAAAGCATAATCCCCGGATTCTCAAATTGTCCTGGGTCAGAATCCTATTGTGGCAGGCCGTCCACTAGAAGAAATTTATTTTAGGGATCATGCACCTATTCCAAACCTTCCTCTAGTGTTCCTCCACAGAACTATCATTAGTCAACAGTCTATAAGAGGATCTAACTGAGAGGTCCCCCTGTTTATCTAAAGCCCAAAATAATTCATCCTCTCTATCATAGGAAGGAAATATGAAACTGGAGAGTAACACCTGAATAGTTTTAGCAATAAAACTAAGATCCGGTGAGTGGGGGAAGCATAGGGATAGCTCTCTCCAAATCCTAGCACCAGAAGGGCTAGACACATAGTCACTGATATAAATCCCAAAGAATCTATGAGCAACAATCATCACCCCCCAAAAATCAGAACAAGCCAAAGGGAAATCTAAGAGCCAAACATCTTCCCATAATTTAATTTTGATCCCATTCCCCATTTTCCATTATATCCCTTTTTTTAACAGGCTTTGAATGCTGCATATACTCCTTGAGATAACAGAACCAAGAGGGTGGGGTTCTAAAAGACAATCAATCAAAGGCCTGTTTTGAAGGTACTTAGCATTCAAGATTTTGCACCAGTCCTTGGAGTTCCTTAATTGATCCCACCCAACCTTGGCTATCAGCGCCTTGTTAGAGGGAGCAATCTTCCTTATTCCAAGCCCCCCATAAATTTTAGCCCGATT
The DNA here is from genome assembly GCA_007115665.2 of Sequoiadendron giganteum. Lineage (NCBI taxonomy): Eukaryota > Viridiplantae > Streptophyta > Pinopsida > Cupressales > Cupressaceae > Sequoiadendron > Sequoiadendron giganteum. The sequence goes on from CM021102.1 coordinate 766,188,096, forward strand.
AACCTTTTCCCATTTAACCAGGGCAATTTTCTTTTTCTCCTCAGCACCGGCCCAAAGAAAATTCCTTTGAATTCTTTCTAACTTTTCCACTATATACATGGGCATCCTAAAGATAGCCAGAAAGTAAGTGGGTATACCTTGTATGGCCACAGTAAGGAGTTGTAATTTTCCAACATGACTAAGTAAAGATCCCTTCCACCCAGCCAATTTCCATTGAATCCTCTCCAGAATAGAGTTCCAAAACTCCGGTTCAACCTCCTTAATCGTAAGTGGAATCCCCAGATACACCGAAGGGAGAAAATCATTGACACATCCGAGAATCGCAGTCACCCTGTTTTCCAAAGTAGGAGAGCAATTAAAGAAGTAAATCTTACTCTTGTTGTAGTTGATGCACTGTTCGGAGCAGGAGGCATAGCTGTTAAGACAAGCTTTCCATTTCCTAGCTTCCACAACTGAGGCCTTCCCAAAAAGAAAAGTATCATCCATGAATTGCTGCACAACAATCAGGCAAAGTGAGGTAGCCACTCTAACACCAGATATGGAGCCCTATGACAACAGACTAGTGAAATTCCTACTAAGCACATCGGCAACCATAATAAAGAGGTAGGGGGAAAGAGGGTCTCCCTGCCTGAGCCCTCTACCAGCAGAGAAGAAACCACAGGGGGATCCATTAAC
>CM021102.1:766198419-766220048 GCA_007115665.2 Sequoiadendron giganteum
ACCTAATTCTGACTTGTTCATAGTGAAACTAGGCATTCCTTGGTTGGTTTCTATGAATGCAGTCGCTTTTTTTGTCCATAAGTGTCTAAAATTTCCTCATGAGGGTATTGTGAAAACTATCCAAGATACTGGATACAAAGCGCTAGTGTCACATGGGGGTTTCTCTCTTGACCATTTATGGTCTACTCTGGTGGGACCCATGCTACCCTATGGTGAATTGTTGTACAAAGCATATTATAAATACAAGATCGAGGTATTATCTCCTAATTCAATTCCACCTCCTTCTTCTTCTTCAATCCCCTTTCAAACTACTCACATGCAGAAATGGGCTTCATCTTCTAGGCCTTCTTAATCGAGTGTTAAAGACAAGCACACTCCCTTGAGTAGACCTACCCATTCTTCCAAGACCTCGCAAGCTCCAACAATGCCTTTTGTTCCTTCGATTGCACCTAGCACAGGAAAAGGAAAGGCCCCTGCATTAATGAAGTTGAAATATTGTGTCTTCAAACTTCTAATTCTTCTTGACATCTCTCACCCTACTATATATAGTAAGGGTGAGCAATCTTCTTTAATTTTTCCTTCATGTGGGGCTCTGACATCTCGACCTCGATGGTTCCTCCTATTCCTCTCCCTACCCAAAAAACATGAGGAGGGAAGGCACTCATGACTAAGGTTAAGGATCTTGCACCCCTAGCCTCTTTGACCCCTCCTATGGAGCTTGTCTTCCTATTGTTAATGGTTGTAACGATAACTTCATTGATTGCTCCAATGTCTTCTCAAACCCCTATTCATGGTCCCCATCTTCACCGAAACCAACTTGTGCATGAGCATAAGAATTTTCAACGTGTGATGGTGAGGGAACGTGATGTCACACTAAAGGCAAAGGATAAGCCTTTTGTTTCAAATCTTCAGTCTTCTTCTCTTTTCACTCCTATTTCTATCTTGATCTCCTCAAGAGATGTGGATGAACATCACCCCAAAAGGGTGTAGGTATTCATTTTTCCTTCTCTTGAACCACCTCTCATCCCTTCTATGCCTAATATTCCTCGAATTGTGTAGTCGATATCCATGCCCCATAAAAAGGTCAGTGTGGCCCTATTTGCTCCTCTTGCCTCTCAACACTCTATCCTTTTGTCCAAGTGTAAGCTTGAGTAGGGGCCTATCCTTGAATCCTACCACAAGAAGTTCATTCCTTCTACTTCTCTTTATTCTTTTGTCCTTATCGTTGAAGATATCCCTTCTTCACCAGAGTTTTCCACTCCTTTGTTGGAGGTTTGCATTGAGGATCCTACCCTTCCATAGCCTACAGTTGAGTCACCACACTCCTCTTCAAATAAGTGTATGTTTGACTCTCTAGAGGAAATTTCGGCCTTGTCAACTACTTTTACAATGTTCTTGACACTCGATTCACAAGAACTAGTAGATGGAGATATTGAAGCAACCACATCTCTAGCCATTACTGTAGGTGAGACACCTATTACCACCCTAGTTTTTGTTCCATTGTGAGCCTATCCTCCTTCCCCCTAAAATCTAGATTGGGAGGAGGATAACTTGTTGTACATAATTGATTAGAGAATTACCCTTCATTTCTTTAGATTAGAGTTTGTTTGCTTGATTATGTTCCCCTGTACTTGCTTGTATATGTCTTTGGTCTCTCATAGAGGACCCAAGATACCCTCATACATGCTTGGATACAGGGCAATAAATATTTTGTACACTTCTTCTATTTGTATCATTATTCTTCTCTTTGTCATATTTTGATTTTTGACGTTTGGAGATGATGTAATGCATTAGAGGCATTTAGGCCTTCTTCCATGTTGGCCCAAATTTTTATTTTCACTTTGTCTTCATGTGTTCCTTCTTCACAATCTGAAATATTTGGGCAAATGAGATATCGGCAAAAAGATGGTTCCATGTACTTCACAATGGTGTAGGCCATTTTTCTAGATTTTGCTACAGGTATAGATTATAGCCAACTGAAGTTAGATCTCCCCTTTGGACCTCCGAGATCATAACTTTCTGCCAGTTTCTTCGATTTTGGTGATTCAAGTTTCATTTGGAAGTTTGGGAAGACTTCATTTGCAATATACATCATATTTTGGATTTTCTAATTCATATTGAAGTTCAATCTTTGTAAATTTGGAGATCTATCATAGTTCATTATGGGGTTTTCATTTCATCCTTCTCTGATTATGTTGAAAAGGGGAAACTATAAACAATGGAGAGATGGTATCATAAAAAATCTTTGATGGCTTCATTTTTTTCCCCATTTGTATGATCTTGTTCCCCATCCTAGTACTGATAGTAAAAAAATTGCTTGGAATTGCAAAAGGGATCATGTCTTAGGAGTTATTGTAATGCATATTGATGATGCCATTTTGAATGCTATTTATCATTTTAAGTGTCCTCATACTCTTTAGACTAAAATTTAGGAAACATGGAGATCCTAATACTCAACCATTCCCAGATGACCCTATTTTAGATTGTCTTGTGCCTCTTCATTTTTTAGATAGGATACCCTATGATCATGATACTATGTAGGAGTTTGAATATTTGGAGTACTTTGAATCTTTTGAAGAGATTGAAAAGGGTTCTTTAAATGCCTCTTCTCCATCAAAGACAGTTGATATACCTTCACCTTTAGTGGTTCCTTGTGCAAAGTCATTCATTGAGGCTTTCATCATTCTTGTTCAGTAGGACCATTCATCTTATGTTGGTAATTCATTGAGCGCATCCAGTGATTCATTACAAAAAGTATCCCATTGTCTTCCTGATTGTGATTCCTATCTATCAAATATTTCATCTTTATTTGTGGAGTCTCACATTTCAAATTTGGAGGACACATTTGAGGGGTTATCTCTCCTATTTGATGACAACCATCACAAAAATGTTATCAAACTAGATCATGGTCTTTGGATATTATTCAACATCAATCTCCACATAGTCCTAATTTGCCACCTTCTTCTTTGATTGGGCATGTACCTAATTTGATTGTGGAATATTCTTCAATGGCAAAGGAGACACATGAGAAAATTTCAGAGATATCATCATTATCATAATCATCATACATATTCATGCTTCTTTTTTTCAATTCCTATTCAGAATGGGAAGCATTCTTGCATTTGTGCTTGGTTTATTTCTTCTGAAAGGGAGACAAGTTGTTTTTTGACATTGGACCATTTTTGCAAGCAATCACACATTATGGTGGGCTACACAGTCTCTCTCTTTTCCTCTTATGGGGGGTCTATTGATTGTAATATATCTATGTGATGGATGGTGTACTTGGGGGTATCATGGAGTCCTCCATCTTTCCTCACTTGATTTTTTATTTTCTCTCTTTTGGGGAGGAGTTTTGTCCCATTGGGTTTTCTCTTTTTCTCTGTTTGTGAGAGATTGCATTTGCATTTGTACATGGGTACCTAACATGGCCTAGTAGTTGGGACCCATATTTGCATCTTTGCATTCATTTGTATAATAATATTCTTTAGAAGTTGCACTTAAGGGGGGGTGTTACTATGAATAATAGTCTTGTACACTTAGTTAATTCATTCACTAGGTAATTAGGGGATACATTCACATGTTAAGTTTACTTAGGATATAAGATTCCTTCTAGAAGTATTAGTTGGATTTTCTAGAAGTCTTATCTTATCTATGCATCATTTCCTAGGTAGTTAGTTAGTTGTCACATATTATAGGATTAAGGCACATGTCACAATCCTATTGCATTTTACCTCTCACCTTGTCTATATAAGGAAGGTCCTTGTACTCATTTGTATCATACTTCATACCTCATCATTTTGATAGGTCTTAATATCAAGCAGTCTCATATTCTTGCATACTCTCTTGTAGAAGGTTTTCATTATTTTTGCAAATGGTCTTGGGTATTGAGCTAGTATTCAGCTCTTACACATATCAGTTGCATCTTGTGTTTATATAATATTTTTTATGTCTAAATATTTTCCTTTCACCTAACATGTTTGTTTGTAGCTAACATGTTTGTGGTGATGTAGCTTAACTGTTTTATGTGGGATCGATTCAAGTCTCTTCCCTGGAGGCAACTTTTCATGGATATAATACTTTGCCTCCCTTTCGCATCTTGAGTAAAATACTCTTCTCCTTTTACTTTAGCTTGCATTCTCTTGAAACATATGCTCACTAAAGTGGGGGGAAAATTTAATGTCGTAAAGTGCACCCCATGCAATTTCACATTACATATGCCTTCCTCTTTAGATAAATTAAATGAATCATAATTTCTCTCAACTTGCAACCATCTCTCTCCATCTGGAATGACTAGCTTCTTGACTGCTGAGTCCGATTTTTACATGAACATATGTGTGCCATAAGGACATCCGAGAGTCATGCTCATGTCCCATAAAAATATATGACTAAATTGGTCATTAAGATGTTACACCTATTGTGTTTTGGTAGTGTAACACCTCTGCCAATCTACAACCTCATCAAGAGTCACTCGAGCAGGACATTTGAACCCAAAAGTCCCTCTTTAATGGGGATGATTGATTTATTCTTCAACACACTCAATATTGCTCTCTTGGAAAACACATAGCTCTCTTCTTTTCTCATTCTCCACCATTCTATAACATCTCTCTCATTCACAACATTCTCCATATTTTCTATACACATATCTTTCAAAAAACTCTTCTACAACTTCTAGAGTAAACTCCATTGTTTTAAACATGAGCTCATCTTGCAAAGAGACCATTGCCATCTTGGATTTTCTCGCCACTTCTTCACTGCACCAACAAGCTACATAGCTTTTGTGTAGTAACCATTCAAGTATATTATATTTATTTGTTGGCATATTGTTCTCTTTATCATTTCACATTTATTTTCATTATCTTGTTTAAGGTTGTATGTGGATGTGGAAACACCAATATGGGGGTTTGACTAAGGTAAACTCCTAAACAACCACCCAAACCTTTCTCTTTGGTATTGTGTGTATAGGTGTAGGTGGAAGAGTTACTTGGAGAAATCTTGAACCTCATCAAAATACTTTCAGTAATGTCTTCGACCTCTCCTTGTCATTTTAGTCTAACTTTCACTTCTCATCTTTGTTTCTGTCACTTTATATTCATTGCACATTCATATTTACCACCCCTTTCACTTCTAGAAACATGTGTAAAGTACTTTGTGTCTCCTTATGAATTTTTATTATTATTTTTCCATACAAGACACTAGTGTGGCATATTTTCATCTGACAACCGTGTATCTATCCTAGATAGAGAGCTTACCAAGTTGTCCAAAAGACCTTTGTACCCTGCACTTTCAATCTCTAATGCTTGAAAGGTCCAAATAATTTTTGTAACTTGTTAAATCTCACACTCCTCCATTTCTAGTTCACTTGAGTTGTGTCAACTGAGGTAGTGGAGAGATAATTTTCTCCTTGAGATCTCACTATCTTGATGGTAGAAAATTTCCTCCTCTATAATTACTTCTAGATTTTTAAACTCAGAAGAAGCTAAAAATTCCCTACACAAGGTCCATAAAGGTTTTTGTGGGTCACATTCTAGTGGTCCTACCCTTGCTAAGAAGTTAAGAAGAATAAGATGTTGTTAGCCTCCTATGGATCAAGAGGCACATCAGTTTGCAAAGAAATGTCTTCAATTTCAACAACATGGAGATATAATTCATGCACCAACCCAACAGTTACAATCGATTACCACTCCTTCTCCCTTTTCACAATGTGGAATCGACCCCATGGGTAAAATTACCACCACCTCATCTAACGTCCATAAGCTCATCATCATCACCACTAAGTACTTTACAAATTAGTAGATAAAAACCATTTCATAGACCTACATCACCAAGAAATAGATAGAAAAGTTTATCCTTAACTACATGTTTTCTAGTATGGTGTTCCCAATGTCATTATCATAGATAACAATGCACCTTTCAAAAACCATGATGTTCATAGTATTTTCTAACAATTCTGTATACATCACTTTTCCACTCCATATTACCCATAGGGTAATGGTCAAGTTGAGGCATCTAGTAAAACCATACTTAAAATCCTAAAGAAGATAGTTAATGATGTTGGTCATGATTGAAACCTTCAACTCAACCTCACCTTATGGGCTTACCTTTCTAGCATGCTAACACTTGTAGGTTCCACACCATATTCATTAGGCTTTGGCACCAAAGCAATTTTTCCTATCGAGGTTGAATTCCCTTCTTTAAGGGTATCCTTGCAACATCTTATCAACAATGAAGAGTACTACCAAGTATCTAGGCTACATGAGTTAGAGTTGCGAGATGAAAGATCTCTTAGTGTATTGAATCATTTATAAGCCTATTAAAATTATCTTTTTCATAGTTACAAGAAAGGATCAAGACCCAAAATTTTGAAGTAGGTGATCCAGTTCTCAAAGAAAAAAATCAACAAGACCACAACAACAAAGGAAAGTTTGAACCTAATTTTTTGGGACCATTTATCATCACAAAAAGCTACCAACTTGTAACATTTGAATGTGAGCCTCTACAAGATCCCATCAACACCAAGCACCTTAAGAAATTTCATGCTTAACCCTTGAGATATCCCAAGGTAAAAAACAGTAAAGATAAATAATTCGTCCAATGGTGAAAACCACTTTGGTGGCAACTTGGGTAAGTACCATAGTGAAAACATATTTACAAACATCATATGTAACAAAATCCAAAAAAAGGAGGAAAATTAAGGATAACAAATTATCCTTTAGTGAAAACTAGTTCGATGGCGTTTTGGACAAGTACCATGGTGAAAACCTATTTAGAAGTGCCATGTGTAGTAAGCACTATCTACCATCTATCATGTTCTTATGCATTCCAATCATAATAAATTCAACATCCCATCCATATCCTTCTACCTACCATATTTCTACTTATCCACCTAGCATGGCTTGGTAATTTACCAGTATTTAGTGTTAGCCATCCCACCTAAAATCATAATAAAATCAATCGACTTAGTCCATAATAAATGATCATAAAGCTAATTGGGGGCATCTTTCTTATACCTGCTCATCAGATTGGATCCTTGTTATTGCCTTAAATTAAAAAATTAAAAAGCATTAAATATCCCAAAAATCCAAAACCATTAAATATTTTAAAAATCCAAAAACACTAAAATTTAAAAAATCCAAAAACATTAACTATTAAAAAAATCCAAACAACATTAGATATTCCAAATATCCAAAAAGTAAATCAAAACCTGTACAAATTCACCCATCCATAATAAAATAATCACCCATAATAAAATTTTCATCACAACGATCATCTTTGACAAAGCAAGCAAAATAAAATTACACATTACTCGAAAACCTGGAGCATCCATGAAAAATTATAAGCTAGGATCACTTTTAAAACAACCCACTACCTACATACCTATTGCCTATATCATTTTTATTCATCATCCCAATCTATGTCTTAATGGATACATCTTTCTTACAATAGGAACAATCCAAGATAAAAATTATACTCTCTTTGGAAAGAGATATGATGGTTGTGATATGTTTTGTCAATTGGTCTTTTCTTTTGATTTATCTTTTTGTCCCCTCCCAATGTTTACTTCAATCCACCTCAATATTTCAATATATTGGTGTGTATAGAGGAGCACAAAATGACGCATAGTCATTTCTTTTGTATACTGTATTTGTGGAATGTTCTTAGAATATGATCACGGTGAATACTTTCCTTGTGTGTGTTGAGGTGGCTTCTTACATAACAAACGCCCTTTTCATATCAGGTTCTTCATACCTTTTATGCACTAGGACTATCATGATCCAAGTAATATTCTCTCACACATTTAATCAAGGTTTCCATATGTCTTGTATGAATAATAATAATCCTATTTGTTTGTAGAGTCAAATTTTATGTAATAGATATGGCATCACCTTAGTTCTTCATACCTCGTTGCATAGTGTCCAGTTTCTATATCAAAATAAGGATTTCTCTTTACATTTTTTAGCATAACCAAAAGAAAAATAAGAATCATTTTTCCATTCTATTATCCAATACCCATCCCATATCATAAATATAGCTTTTACTTGATATTTGATCAACATGATTCATTTATCCATCATCATCCTACATCACTTCTTTAGTCTACAAAAAAAAATATTGTTGCATCCATACAACCCATTCATGCACAATCATTATTATAGGTCATAACATCATATATATCCTACATTCATTATCATGATTATATAACATCATTAATCATAACATCATGACACAACCATCACATAGATCATCATAACATCAAAAGAATTCATTAAATAATATCATATATCACCATCATAATATATCACATAATAATTTATTGTATCATTAACCATACATGCATCCATCATATAACAACATCAAATAAGAATCATCATTATATACGCACATGTTTATCATATAGCAACATCAAATAAAAATCTTTACATACATACATCAATCATATATATATTCATCACATGCATATAAGATGTCATCACATCATGAACATGATAAGCTAACACATTAAAATCTCATCCTCTATATATAAAATCGTGTCATGATACATAAAAAATATAGTTTGTACAGAGAGCTACTTGATCCATGAATATACATATATACAAAAGCCCTCATGCATAATCAAGATTTTCTACATCATATAATATAATATATAAAAGATCCTCTAAACTAAACTCCTACCCTTTGAATGCCCAAGTGAGGGTGGACATGGATGAAGACCCAATACTAGTTGTACTATGGCATGTGTTGTGAGCTATGCTACTACTTATCTTTTTAGACCCTATGCTAGTTGTACTAGCATTGGTGGTGGCCCTAATAGTACCCCCATAATTGACCTCCCCTTCGATCTCATAGATTGAGAGGCCCCCAATCGAGTAGAAAAACTAGGGGGCCTTTAATTTGTAGGTACCTCTCTCTCATAGAGGTTCCTATAATAGGTGGCCTCTTGTGTGATCCTTCGTACCTCCCAAATCACCTACATCATGGGTACACCACTCGTTGCTTCTGCCTACTAACTTCAAGCTATCTCGACATTCATCTTTGTACTGCTCTATGCAAGTAGAACAAAGAGGATGTCCCTCTTTTCCCAATATCCATCTCTCTCTCAATGAGCCTGATCTCACTTGGATAAGGCTACTGCCAACTGTACATGCATGTATTCATCCCCCTTGTCACCACATCCTCCATTCACACCATCACCACCTCCTCCATCCCCCTATCACCACCTCCTCCATATCCTCCTCCCTCTCCACCTGGACCTCTCCCATCTTCTCCTCCTCCTTGCAATCCCTATCCCTAACCTCCATCCTCTCCCCTTTCCATGTCACTACCTCCATCTCAATATCCACCCTAATCTCCATCTTCATTCCCACTTCTTCCATCTCCCCACAACAACTCCCTCTACTCTTGGTCTTAGTTGACGAGTCCTTGCTAGCTCTATATCATATCTCTAACCTCCCCACTCCACCAACCCTTTAATGTGTTAGCCTAATCAATTGATGGCATGCCTACCATGCATCAAAATCTATAGAGGTACATGTATCTATAATCGCGACACCCCACACCCACTATACTAGAACCAAAGAATCAAAAATTTATATAGCACTATTTAGGGATATCATAGGGGCACCCCTATAGACACCTAAAATTGACCATATTTGGTCAATTTACCCCTAATTTGACCCATTTCCTATCCTCTATGTTAATTAAATAATACCTTATTATTTAATAAATCAATTATCTCAACCTTCATCCTAATCTATTTCTTCTATTATTCTTAAATCCTAGGCTAATATAAATAATTACCTTTTAATTATTTACCCCCATCCCTTATCCCTTTCCTCAAAAAATTAAATAAATAATCTATTTATTTAATTCCCCTCTATATGCTCCATCCTCCAACCTCTTTTCATTAAATCCTAATCTCCCCCTAAGTGGTTGCACACACTTAATCCATGATTAATTGGGTCAACCCTCACCATCACACCATGCACATGACCATTTGTACATGTGACATGGCCTTGGTACCATATTACATGGGCCTTGTCCCTTCCAAGGTACCATCTTATTCACATCACACGTCATGGTGCCACTTGGCACCATCCCATGAGGTGAGATGTCTCAACCATCCACCACCCTTGATCATCAACTTGCAATATTGACCCTCCATCCAAAATCCAAAAATCTATATATCTCACTTAACCATTCTATCAAAAATCTCACTTATTTTATCATTGGAACATCATTATGCTACTGAAATCATTAGTGAGTGATGAGCCAATACTTTGGCGCATTTTGATCATATTTTTATAAATACTTTTCTGTTTTTATTATGCTAAATCAAATATTCAGTCTGATTATGGGATAGAACATAGACCTTTTTATAACTCAAATATGATGACTATATTATGATAAAAAGTCTCATGATTATTATCTTTAATGTTTTATTAGTCTGATAAATACTTTATGACTTTTTGTGATCATAAAACCTTCCTATAGCCTCCACTACCAAACTTCTTGCAGCCATGTCCGAAACAATGTTTGCCTTAGTTAATACTTAATGAATGAATGAATGAACTAATGAATTGTCTTAAAGACGAACATGTTGAGCTAAAATTCTTCTCTAGGAAAGATGGCGAGTTATTTTGCAGGTACCACGATTGGAAGAAGGAATTCAAATTCCACTTGAAGAGTAGAAGGCCAAATCTATAAAGACTGGTTCAATAGTGAAAGATGGGGAGTCGGTTTTCACTCATCTGCCAAGCAGGGAGAATGTTCTAGAAATCCAGGCCAGGCGTTCTGTTCTTGCACAAATCCAGGGTGATGGTGCTTTAAGACTGCCAAACCAATTTGACTTAGTCCTTGCATTGTCATTCGCCTCTTTACTTAAATTAGTTGGATGTAATAAATACCTCCCGATTTATAAGGGAAGGTTGGTTAGTAGTTAGGATTAGTTTTCAATAAATAGCCCATTCTCCTTCAGAGAATGGGCTAGAAGAACTTGCTATTGTAATACGTTTTTCAGATCAGAAATATAGTAAAGAAAGATTGTGCTATGTACTTGTTCACTTTAGATCAATAAAAGTTTATGAAGCTTTTCACCTAATCTGTTGTTTATTTTGGCATGACCTAAGGGGGCCCACTTAGGAAATTGCCTGTACTTTCATTTTGTAGGATTAGGATAACTGTACTTGCTTTTATAGAAGTTAAATGTGTCTATTCCTACAGCAACAGAAATACAGTGTTGTTGACTGTTCCTGCAGCCATTAGAAACAGAGTAGTTTTACCTTTCAGTTTTGTTTCCAAGCAAATTATTCAGTAAAGTAATTCCAAAATTTAGAGTTCTAGCATTTTAGAAGATCATGCATGTCTAGAAGGGTGGTTAGTGCATATATTTTGCTATCCCATTTCAAGTCTACGTCCTCGGGTTGATAAGTAAATGAGGTTCTTTAAACAGATTATAACTACTTGTTGTGATGTCCAATCCCTAAGTTGAGGAATTCATATTCTTAGTTATCTAGCTGATTAAAGAACACTACATTTTTGGCGTCGTTGCTAGGGATGGTGTCAAACTAAAGACCTGTTACAGGCATGCTAGTAAAGAGTTAAGATGTCATTCTTAGTATTTTTAGTTTAGAATTTTGCATTCCAACATCTGCATAGTTAGTTTACTTTTGTTGTATGCATAGACGAAGAGACCAATTTGGAAGATTCCTTCCTAGGAGCATAGATATTGAAGAGATTGAACCGAACCTATTCCAAGATGACCCATATCTGGATGCTATTCAAGACTTAGTTACCTCATCTTCTTCCTCTGAACAAAGCTTTAACCTATCCGAAGAGACAGAATCAATTAATCCACTTGCTCTTGTAGTTCATCAACCAGGAGCTAATCCAAGGATACAACCAAGAATGGAAAATCCTATTTTTCCATTCCCAATCCTTGACCTACATGACAATAATAACCTCAAGAACATCCCTGCCTCATTATTGCCCAAGTTCTATAGACTTATTACTGAGGACCCTCATACCTTCTTGTTTGAATTCGACATCCTTTGCAGAAGCTATGATTATACAACCTCAGCACACAAGCTGAAATTGTTTCCCTCTACTCTAAAAGAGGCAGCCTTGAGATGGTTCATGGGATTGGGAGGAAATATAGCTAACACTTGGGATGAAATGAAGACTCTATTCTTGAGTAAATATAAAGATTATTATAGAGGAAATGATATGAGAGGAGATGACATCTTAAAAATGTCACAAAAGGAGGATGAAACCTTGGAGGATTATGTGTCAAGATTCTTGTTTAGTGTGCAGAAGAATACTCATCATGAGTTGAATGAGGAATCTCAAAAAATTATCTTCTTAAGAGGAGTTAATGATACCTGCATGGAGGCTCTTGACCTCATGGCAGGAGGTGATGTCACCCAAAGCGATTGGGATGACATCAAAAAAATTTGTCTCAATTATTCCAGAGTAGCTGTGAAGAAGGGAAGGGGGTTTAGACCCTCTTCTATAAAAGGGAGTGGCTCTGGAGTATCTAAAGAGGAGATTACCAATATCTTGCCCGACTTCAAGCAGGACATCATCAATGATGTAGCTACTCAACTGGATACTATGCAAGCTAGGAGAAAGAAGGAGGAAGTTGAGGCAATGTTAACCGAATATTGCCCCCACTATTGACAAAGAAAGAAAGATTGCAAATGCAAAGCAGTGGCCAATTTGGAGGTGCAACATCTCTCTACCGAGTTCAAAACCATTGAAGGAGAGGAGGAAGTGTTCTTTGTTGCTCAGTGCAGGCCATGGGCCCCAAGATAAGGTATGCCTCGAGACCCCTTGCAAAATTTTGGTTCATATAATAATCAATGGCAGAACCAATACCCTCCAAGTTATGGCTCATATTCTCAACCTCAATGGAATAATCCTTGACCAAATTCCCAATAAAATTGTTGGAAATCCCCACAAGGGAATTGGCAACCACCATAGCAAAATCAATGGTAGCCTCCGCAAGGAAATTGGCAGCAGTCTAACCAATGGAGAGGAGGCCAGCAATGGTCAAATCCACCCACTAGTTTCCTGCAGCAACCCCAGCAGCAGTCCATTATGCCACCTCCTGCAGCTAATCAAGGTCTGAATCCAAAGCCAACCCAATTACCTACTCAAGCAACACCTAATCCAAATAACCAGCAGCTGCAGCAACCCCAACAACAAGTCTATTTTGTTGATCCTAATCATCAGCCTACATATACTCTTAACCTGAATAATATCAATTTACATTCAAGAACTGTGTTGCCCACACCATCTCCTTCCATAATCTCAGAATTGCCATATGAGTGAGCTGACCAAGATGAAGATACAAATGACCTTGCCCAACCAAATGAGCCAGTTCAGATTCCATCATTACCTAAGGCATCTAATAAAGTGTCCCCTCCTTTCCCACAAAGGTTGGGAGGTGAAAATGTGAAAAAACAAGAAGAACCTATTGTTGACATCCTTGACCAACTAAAGCATATATGTGTGAAAATTTTCTTGTTCCAAGCAATCAAAGAGGTACCCATCTATAGCAAAGTCATTAAGGAGGCATGTTTGAAGAAATTAGGGAGGAAAAAGAAAGACCCTCAAACTGTCCATGTCATAGGCCAACTCTCTGACTTAATGCTAGGGAAGCTTACCATCCCAAAATATTTAGATCCAAGAAGCCCTGTTGTGAAGATCAATATTAATGGGTTGCAAATTAAGAGTGCTTTAGTAGATCTTGGTGCAGCTATCAATGTCATGACAAAGGACTTGGTTGTAAAACTTAGTATTTCAGACCTAAGGGCTACACCTACAATATTGCAGCTTGCTGATAGCTCAACTATCAAACCTAATGGGGTAGTTGAAGACCTTGTAGTCACCTTGGATTCCTGGGAGTACCCTACTGACTTTATGGTCTTATCTCCAAAGACATCATTGGGGGGATATCCTGTCATACTAGGAAGGCCTTGTTTGGCTACTATTGATGCTTACATTGGTTGTAGATCAGGTAACATGACAATATCTGATGGGTATAACACAAAGAAGCTTACCCTCTATTCTCCAGCTCAGCCCCAGCCTGAGTCTGGAGAAGTTGTTTGGCCAGATTTGGGAGAAGAAGAAGAAGTGAACTCCGTTGCCAAATTAATGATGATTAATAGAGAGCCTTTCATTGCACAACAAGAAGAAGAAGGTATACCGTCCAATATCCTGCTGAATAACTATGGTACCGAATATTTTGATTGTGAAAAAAATCCATATTCCTTGCAGACCATTCTTCCTTTGCCTACATCAGCTCATTATCCTGCAGCAATTGACTGCTTACACACCTTGCTACCCCACGAGGTAGAAATGCCATTTCTGCTTCAAGTATCTATAGTTGATTTAACCTCCCAAATTGAAGTAGCAGCAGGAAAAACTTTGAGCATCAATAAAAACCTCATCAGTGAGCAACAAGAATCTATGGTTAAAATGCTTACTTGTCATAAGTCAGCTTTTGCTTAGGAATATGGTGACATGAAGGGTTTAGACCCAAAACTCTGTACACATCGTATATACATTAACAATGAGTTCAGACTTGTCAGGCAGCCTCAAAGAAGAATAAATCCAGCTTTGAGAGAAATTGTTAAAGAGTATTTGCAGAAAATGTTGAATGTTGGTTTTATCTACCCAATCTCAGATAGTAAGTGGGTTTCCCCATTAGTTATTGTTCCTAAGAAAGGAGGAAAATGGAGGGTATGTGTAGACTACAAAGAACTCAACTTGGCAACAAAGAAAGATTACTTTCCTCTTCCATTCATTGATCAAGTTCTAGATAATTTAGCTGGAAAAAAGTACTTCTCATTCTTAGATGGCTTTAGCAGGTACAATCAAATCAAGATTGCTCCTAAGGATCAAGAAAATACTACTTTTACATGCCCTTGGGGAAATTTTTCCTACTCAGTCTTGCCTTTTGATCTCTGTAATGCACCTGCAACTTTCTAGAGGGCAGTCATAAGCATCTTCTCAGACATCTCATATGATTGCATGGAAATATATATGGATGAATTTACTGCTTATGGTACAACGTTTGAGGAAGCTCAAGAAAACTTAAAGAAAGTACTACAGAGATGTGAAGATCACAACCTATCATTGAATAGTCAAAAGTGTTTCATGATGATGCAGGAGGGAATAGTGTTTGGTCACTATATTTCTGCTGCAGGAATACAAGTTGATCCTGCTAAGATTGAGGTCATCTTTAATCTACCCTTTCCTACTAAGCAAAAAGAAGTAAGGAGCTTTCTAGGCCATACTAGATACTATAGAAGATTCATCAAGGACTTCAGCCAAACAGCAGGCCCCTTATACGGTCTGCTAAAGAAAGATGCAGATTTTTCTTGGATAGAGGAGTGTGAAAAAGCATTCCTTGATTTAAAAGTTTCCCTTACACAGGCACCTATTTTGAAAGGACCCGATTGGTCACTTTCATTTCATATTCATACTGATGCATCGGATTATGCCATTGGAGTTGTGTTAGGACAGAAGGGTGGTTCAACAGAACATGCACTCTACTACATAAGCAAAAATCTACAAGGGGCTGAATTAAACTACACTGTTACAAAAAAAGAATTGTTGGCAATCATCTATGCCCTCAATAAATTCAGGCATTACATCACAAGTTATCAGATATTTGTCCACACTGATCATGCAGCAATCATATATCTTATGAACAAAAGCTCAATAGCCGAAAGACTGGCAAGGTGGTTGTTGCTGATGCAGGAATTTGACATTACAATTGTGGACAAGCTAGGTAAAGCGAATGTGGTTGCTGATTTCCTCTCTAGAATTCAAAGGCAAGATGACTCTGCACTCATTGAAGAATCATTTCCTGATGAGCACCTATTCACAATCAAGGTTATTCACCCATAGTATGCCGATATAGCAAATTATCTGGCTGCAAGAAGAACTCCTCCTCAATTCTCCCCTAAAAAAAAGAGATTGTTGGTAGAGAAAAGTTTTAACTTTTCTTGGATTGCAGATTGCATGTTTTATACCAGGCCAGATCAAGTTATGAGGAGATGTGTACAAGAGAAGGACACTTATGATATATTGCATGCAAGCCATGATGAGTCATGTGGTGGACATTTTGCTGCCAAAAGAACAGTAATGAAAATTTTAAATACTAGCTATTATTGGCCAACTCTGCATAGAGATGCAGCCAAATATACCAGGAGATGTGACAGATGCCAAAGGATAGGAAGACCAACTAGATCTGATGAGATGCCTTTGTTTCCACAAGTTGTTGTTACACCCTTCGACAAATGGGGATTGGATTTTGTAGGACCAATTGATCCACCTTCAAATGGTAAGTCCTATATCCTTGTATGTATAGATTATGTGACCAAATGGGTAGAAGCTAAACCTATGAAATATGCTAGGGATAATAAAGTAGCAGAATTTCTTTATGAAGAAATTTTTACCAGATTTGGTGTCCCTAGGGAAATAGTAACAGATCAGGGGATGCAGTTTACCTCTACTTTGATTACAGCCTTACACAATGAATATAACATCAGGCACAGGAAATCAACCCCTTATCATCTCCAGGCCAATGGCTAGGTTGAGGTCACCAATAGGGACATAGAAGCCATTTTGACTAAAACTGTAGATTTGCATAGGAAGGACTGGGCTGCAAGGTTACCAGAAGCTATATGGGCCTACCGTACTACCTGGAAGACTGCTATAGGATATACACCTTTTGAAATGATGTATGGTAAAACAGCTGTGATGCCAATAGAATTTGAACATAAGACTCTAAGAACAGCATTAGAGATGAACATGAATTTAACAACTGCACAAAGGGATAGAGTCATGTAGCTCAATGCATTAGATGAGCTCCGAAAGAATGCCTTGCAACACACATAGATGATACAAAATCAGCGAATAAGGTGGCATGATAAATACATCAAGGAAAAGAAGTTCATGGTAGGAGATTGGGCTCTGCTTTATGACTCATGATATAAGGACAGTCCAGGCAAACTACAAACCAGATGGTTGGGTTCATATGAGATAGAGGAGGTATTCACCAATGGTGATGTTCAATTAAGAACCATTGATGAGGTATGGTTCAAGCTATTAGTCAATGGGCATCGCCTCAAGCTCTATTCGAAGCCCATTGACAAGGAAATATTTCTAAGACAATTCAAACTTGAGCAGGAAAAGAGTGATCCTGCAGCCAAAGAAATTGAGCCTAGGCTCAAATTCCTAGGCCATGCATAACAGTGCATAACAAATCATAATAAAGGGATTATCTTTTAAGATCTCCATTCCATCCCATTCCATTCCATTTCATCACATCATCCACAATCCATACTCACCCTCTCTCTTCCACATCATCCACCTATCATTTTCCATATCATCCACGTTCTCCGTGTCACGTATTGCAATGAAGAAGGAGTTCACATCAGATAATTGCGGCGATTCTCTCTAGGTACGCTCCACTTCACTTTAAGATCACTTAAATTGCTTTATTTATTGCATTTAATTTCGTATTAATTAGCACAAACGGGTTTCCTATATGATCGCAATTCTTTCGGCTAATCTGCACGCATGAGCTCATTTTTCCATAACTCAAATTTCTGCCACGTCCTTATTACCGCCGCCATAAGCCTCATTCTGTCAGTTGTCAAGAACCCCCAATATTTGAACCTGTAATTAATAATCATACAACCTTTCCTTCCTACAATAATGACCTAAATATATTCCACTCAATTCATAATTGCTCTTGCCTTCAACAACATTGCATAAACACATTGTTTCCTTATTTTTTTTTTGTAACTTTTGAAGAGTAGTTCAAAAGTCTTGGTTGAGGGGAGGGGCAGAGTGCTGAAGAATTGTAGAAGGATTCATTAGTTGGATTGCAAGAAGTTTTGTTGTAAAATCCAGGAGAGCAATCGTTCAACGCATTTAAATTACAGTGAATCAAAGAAATGGGAGGTTAGCCGATTCGGCACAAGCCAACAGACCATAGCACCCTACTACAGGATGTGTTGCATGAACCATTATTCAGAAAATATGGGTGGCTCAATTACTTATTGAAGCTTAAGACTTTCAATGCAGACATTGCAGAGGAATTTACAAGAACATTTCAGAATGGGGAAGCAAAAGTTAAGGGCATAACAGTCAATGCATCAATTGACAGAATTGCTGAGGTTACGGGGTTACCGCAGGTCGAAGAACCATATCCCAAAGGAAGAGATGCAAGAAGCGTCAGGGCTGAGTTCACTCGACCTAATGATCCTCCTCTACGAGTGGACAAGCAAGGTATGCAAAGAATGAGTCTGCCTCAGGACTGGGTGCCACGAGCGGGGTACATAATGAAATACATAACCTGTGAAGGTAGATTCTTAGTCCTACATTCTCATCACTTTAAGCTTTTGTCTCATTTACATCATGGCTTATTGATGAATGTACCCGACTTCCTTTATAACTTGTTATCCAATAGTGTCGTTGAATATAGAAAAGGTAGGGTTAATTCCGTATCCCACCATTGCCTCATAAAATTGCTTGTTGATAAGTCTATTCAAGATACATCAGGGATGACATGGGAGGAATTCACTGTCCAGTTCAACCCTGAAATTCAAAATGTAGGACCTAGGGGTGAGCCCCTTACCTTTAAACAACGAACCTCCCAGTCAAAAGGACAGGCCTCTGTTGCTATGTCCTCTCCTGAGACATCATCTGATTCACAGGATGATGTTCCTATTTCTGAAAGAACTTCCACACAACCGGCCCAAGGCCCTATTAAAACCCCTGAGTCTTCTTCCAAAAATAGGAAAGGAAAGTCACTTGTTGTAGTAACCCCTGAACCTGTGAAAAGGAAGTGGAAGGAGAACTTCTCTGTTTCTGCAGCAAAATCTTCCAAAAAGCATAAGTCAGTTCCTACTTCCGTCAGAAGGAGCTCTAGGCTCCAAAACCAGGCAGCCCGCCAATCACCTAATACTACTCCTACCGCACCACCTTCAAATCCTTCCAGTCCTGAACTAGGGAAAGAATAACCTGATATTGAAGAAATTATGAGTACACCTGAAGGGGCTGGTTTGAGTGAGTTAGCTGCCATTGTAGAATAGCTATAGGAAGGTATGGAATGTGATAAGAAGGAAGAACCAGTTGTGATTCCAATCAAAGAAGAGTAGCTACAAGAAGGTCAACAACAGGATGGTGATTTGGGACAAGATGACCCTGAAGAATCACATAATGTAGAAGTAATTGAAGAAGAACAAGAACAAGAAGAGAAGGATGTACTTGAAGAAGTGCAGGAAACACCTGCAATGTGCTATAATCATAGACCGTCATTCCATATAACAAAATTTTCCGCAGGAATGACATGTCTTCAGGAACTTCAACAACAGTAGACTTCTTCTGCACTGGAAATTGAGAGACTACAAAGAGTAATCCAGAACAAGAATCTGAAAATTACCAATCTAACTGACACTCTCAACCAGGTAGTAGAGCTCATTCCATAGCTAATGCAATGTCGAGCACCCTCACCGTCTACGCAATGTATCTCCAAGAGCTATATTTGAACTTTTAGCTAATTAGAGTCTGGAAAGGAAAGAATTCTTCTTTGAATACTGCTAAGGAGTTTTATGAAGCATACAGGGACTCACCTTTGCATATCAGGAACCTCCTGTGCGAGTTTTATCTGCACAATTTGGTTGTCTCCTAGGACAAGGAATGGAATCCTTTATGTTATGTCGGTGATATTCATATCAGTGCCTTGATTTCCTGGATCACCAATGAAATCAGCAGAGGGGAACAATTTGACAATCATATGCATGATGAAAAGAATATGCCACTGTATGTGAGAAATGAATCTCGAAATGGCATGGGTATTTATTTTCACTGAAAAAAATTATAGTGAGATGAGAGAGCCAGACCATTGATTGAGCCTCTAAGGCAAGAGGTATTTTCTCAATATTCTCAGATCATAAATAGTGATTTTAATGCTGCAACTTTGCATATTCAAAACAGATGGGAGCACCTTTCATTTCAGTTAAACAAAGCAGAGCCACATACCCCCAATATTTTGTATGCAACAACCCGAAGGGCAGAGAGGTATATGAGAAACGCCAGAACAGGGAAGGAGAATTGGTTGCCCTTGGTTATGCAACTGCCTATTCTCCTATGGCCATTATTGGCTATACAGGGTGACAACAACACTTACAATAGGAGTTCAGAGGATAACATATGGCAAAGACTGAAGGCAATGAGGGCTCACTTTTGGAGTTTCCAGACTGGTGAATGTGGACAATAGTTGAGTGCAAATCTGAGAGAGTTTTCCAAAAGAAGGAATGCTAGACTTGTTGAAGGGTCCAGCAAGTAGTTGGTTGAGGGGAGTGATGAGCCAATACTTTGGCACATTTTGATCATAATTTTATAAATACTTTTCTGTTTTTATTATGCTAAATCAAACATTCAGTCTGATTATGGGATAAAACATAGACCTTTTTATAACTCAAATATGATGACTATATTATGATAAAAAGTCTCATGATTATTATCTTTAATGTTTTATTAGTCTGATAAATACTTTATGACTTTTTGTGATCATAAAACCTTCCTGCAACCTCCACTACCAAACTTCCTGTAGCCATGTCCGAAACGATGTTTGCCTTAGTTAATACTTAATGAATGAATGAATGAAGTAATGAATTGTCTTAAAGATGAACGTGCTGAGCTAACCTTCTTCTCTAGGAAAGATGGTGAGTTATTTTGCAGGTACCATGATTGGAGGAAGGAATTTGAATTCCACTTGAAGAGTAGAAGGCCAAATCTATAAAGACTGGTTCAACAGCGAAAGATGGGGAGTCAATTTTCACTCATCCGCCAAGCAGGGAGAATGTTCCAAAAATCTAGGCCAGGCATTCTGTTGTTGCACAAATCTAGGGTGATGGCACTTTAAGACTGCCAAACCAATTTGACTTAGTCCTTGCATTTTCATTCGCCTCTTTACTTAAGTTAGTTGGATGTAATAAATACCTCCCGATTTATAAGGGAAGGTTGGTTAGTAGTTAGGATTAGTTTTCAATAAATAGCCCATTCTCCTTCAAAGAATGGGCTGGAAGAACTTGCTATTGTAATACGTTTTTCAGGTCAGAAATACAGTAAAGAAAGATTGTGCTATGTACTTGTTCACTTTAGATCAATAAAAGTTTATGAAGCTTTTCACCTAATCTGTTGTTTATTTTGGCATGACCTAAGGGGGCCCACTTAGGAAATTTCCTGTACTTTCATATTGTAGGATTAGGATAATTGTACTTGCTTTTATAGAAGTTAAATGTGTCTGTTCCTGCAGCAACAGAAATACAGTGTTGTTGACTGTTCCTGCAACCACTAGAAACAGAGTAGTTTTACCTTTCAGTTCTATTTCCAAGCAAGTTATTCAATAAAGTAATTCCAGAATTTAGAGTTCTAGCATTTTAAAAGATCATGCATGTCTGGAAGGGTGGTTAGTGCATATATTTTTCTGTCCCATTTCAAGTCTACACCTCGAGTTGATAAGTAAATGAGGTTCTTTAAATAGATTATAGCTGCTTGTTGTGATCTCCAATCCCTAAGTTGAGGAATTCATATTCCCAGTTATCTAG
>CM021102.1:766220148-766341397 GCA_007115665.2 Sequoiadendron giganteum
CCACATTTAATTAAATATTTTCAATATTTAATTAAAACATTTCCTAAATTTACCATTCTTCTCAAAAGTTAAATATTTTCAATATTTAATTAAAAAGCTTTTTTCCTCTTCTCACATAATTAAATATTTTCAATATTTAATTAAAGCCTTTTCATTTCTCACACATAATTGAATATTTATTTATTTAATTATGAGAGACACCTTTCAATTGTCTCTTCATTCTCCATCCGTCTTTTAAAATTCCATTTTCTTTTCGAATTCTCGATCTCTCACCATTCATTTTAACAGGTTTGAACTTCAACCGTCGATCTTGGCCAATTGAATTCTTGCCTTCAAAAATCTATAAATACAACCCTCTTGTGAGTTGAAAAGGACCTCGAATCTTAGATTTTCATGCGTAGTTATTATAGTCGCATTTTAGCATTTCTAGCATTTCAATTTCATAGTTTAAATCTTTAGCAATGCACATGCATTTTCATTAATCTCATTCTCTCAAGCTGCCATTCTACAAGATGCTATTTTAAACAACTGAGAGCAAGCATCTTGAAACGAATCCTTGGAGATAGAGGACAATGGGACGAATTTGAAGGAGCTGCTTGTGTTTTAGAGTTTGCATTTTGCTTTCTTTAAATTAGTTTCTTTAATCTAATGTTTCATTGGTGTATTAGTTTAGATTCAATTTGATTTGTACATTCTAACATACACACATTTCATTTTGTATGTTGAAGCTTCTCGAAGAAGCCACACCACCAACCATGAGGGTTTCTGGAGATGCTCTACCAAAGATTTCCATGGCAATCTCGAGGCCATGATAGCTTTTCTCCTTCAAAAATCCATCGTTCTTCTTAGGGAAACACTGGGAAGTGATCTTTCAAGCAAAAAATGAGTAAAAAATCCATTTTGAATGATTTCAGGCCTCTCAGGCCATGACTCCCGTAGCTTATTCTAATGTATTTTTCATTCGTTTGATCTTTTGTTGTTTCTCCTTATCTAACCGCCATGGAAAAATCTTTTTGAGCTTTGAAAAAGCACTCTTAGGAAGAGATTTTTTGGAGAGAAAAACCACAAGCAATTCGGTAAGCATTTTTTTGTCATTCTATTGCAATTTTGAAAGGAAAGTAGCTTGAGCTAGAGCATTCTTTATAGAAAAATGAGTATACTCTTTACTTTCTTCATTTCTTGTATATATCATGCACTTTCCTGAAGAAAAATAACATTGTCTATAGAAAAATGAAGTATTTGCATCATTCAGGCCATGGCCATATTCCTCATTGTAGGCACAAAAGACACCATTTTCATCAATGGTCGACCCCTGAAAATCTCCATTGTGGGTTTAAAACTTAAAAACCCAAAATGGGTTTGGTGAGTATTGTAGAAAAAATAAATCTCTTCATGTAGATTCTTATTGATTCCATAAACCTGTATGAGGAATTTTTATATCTCAATTTTCCTCTTTGAAACCCCAAATGGGTTTAAATGTATACAGAGAAAAACGTCTGGGTTACAAACTTGAGCTCCATTTCACTATTTATCCTCTATAAATTATGGCCATTGGTCGGCCTTTCTACATGCATTTGTTTCTCCATTTTACTGACAGGGGTTCAAGGATTATTCACTTTCAATATGACCATGAACTTGCACTTTCATTTGGCTCATAATATAACCCTCATTTTGGCCTCTGTTGTAGCTTATCATTCTAAAAAAATTGTACGCTATGATACTATGGCATTGACTTTGAGAAAACTTTTGTCCTTAAATGCTGAAAAAAAAAAAAATTCTATATTGTTCATCTCTACATTGTTATGCTTTTAAAGAGAAACTATGTATCATTATAACACTAAAAGAGAAACTATGTATCATTATAACACTATATCCTTGTACCTTGATAATTACCTGTAGCTTAATTTTCTCTCCTCCTATTATTATCTTTAGTCTTCACAATCTACAAAAAGGGGGTTTCATGGCTTTTAATTACTCTATTTGATTGCATAGTACAAGCATAATCTAGGGATCTACACATCTTTGATCATGCTTCCATAGTCATAAGCTACTCTTGATTTATTTAGTTCTTCTCATGATATTAGCTTGATGGCTATGTAAAGAATAAAAAGCTATTTCTCTATCACTTTATTGGAGCCTTCATTCCTTCACAACTTGATTGTTGCCTTCAAGATATACAGGACTGTTATCTAATATTTGACTACCCATACAATGCAAGCCACCACTATTGACTATTGAAAACTCTATTTTCTAGAAACTTGTACATGTATTCATAGGTTGACAATGATTTTCTATGATGGCATAAATTTTTTCATTTGAATTTCATCGTATTTTGCTTGTTGATTGCAAGAAATCCACCTTCACCCATGTATGGTTTAAAATAACCATTTTGTGCATACCCTTTTGACTTTTAATTTATCTCTGATAATACCTAATAACTCAATTGTCTCATAACATAGTTAATATCATATGCACACCTTTATACTATACTTTGCAATGCACTTGCATTAATGCATCCTTCATGCTAGCTATCTATGCATTCATGAGATGATTGTCCTTTCCATTAACTTAAGAGCATTATTGACTCAGAGATGCACCATTTGTCCTTCAGTCATGATATCCCTGTTTTCCATTCAAACCTAACTATTGTCACTATTGAATAGCCTGTAAGATATGATTGAAATGCTTTCAAGCCTATTGCATTTATGATCTGAAAGATATTACTTGACTTTCACTTATCTTATGTAGAAGTTCATTTTTGATATATTTTGCTAAAGTCTTCAAGGAATAATGATAGATGACTTAACATAGGTATATTCACCCCTTTGGTAATGTTGTTCAAATACTTGAATAACAAGACTTAAGAGGTGGATATGCCTACGATATGGATGAATATTTTTATGTCTTAATGCTTATCAAAATGTGCAGAAATGACTCAAAATAAGACACCTAGATCAATAACACTTCATCCCTCAAAACATATGAGGGAAGTATGATGGGTTCAACCCTCGTGGGAGCCAAATTTTACTCCACATGTTGTAATTTGATGAATTAAAACAACAACATTACTTTCCCTATATCTGCACATGAAGCAAACATGTTAGAAAATATGTGCATATATGTTTGATCATTCTTGATTTCTTGGAAATCTTTGATATGCTTGACTTGACTGGTACAATGCAAATGAAGGTCAAATTTTATGTTTATAGAGGAATGTGCATATGTTGTCTGATGAATTTTCATTTCTCTAACAACATTTTCTCTCTCAGATGTAGGCAACTAGGAGCAGTAAGGAAACAACAGTTGGACGCAAGACAAGTGGAGGATGAAAGACGAAAATAGACAACTCAACTAGGACTATCCATGAACCCCACACCTATAAAATGGGTTCCTCCACCTTTATCCACTCTAGTTTACTTCCAGCACTTATCCTTCCATCCATATCATATCCCCCCCAAAAATGGACTTGCATCTTGTTTCATAAACAATACATATCCCTTTGGAAAACTAATGTGTCAAAGTATGAACTACAAAGGAAAAGGATTAGGCCTTCATGAGCAAGGTATCCTAGAACCCCTTTATATCTAATAAAATCCATATTATCATGGTCTTAGTTATACACATCACACTCAAGACATTGGTACCCATTGTAAGTCTAGATTCCATCAAAATAAGCCTAAGTATCCTAGTCCATAAAACCTTTCATATATCCTAGGTCCTTATCCTAATCCATCAAACCTTCCATCCATCCTTGGTCCTTATCATCCAGACCCTAGTTCATCAACCCTTCCATCCATATTAGGGCCCTACATCCCTCCATTTCCTATTCATCAAGAAAAACAAAGGCACACATACTTGATGCCCTCTCAAAATTCTACCTACATTAACCCATCCATAAGACCTCCATATCATTCATCTCCATCCACCCATCCCATTGCTCTTGGAAGCAATTTGGGTGCCAAACGTCAAAATATTCCATATCAAAATCCACATATATCAAAGGATCAACATGTCTCCTCGAAGAGACATACAAAAATAAAAGAAAATCTGATCCAAAGTCAAAAGAAAAATTCAAAGGCCACAAAGGCCCACAAATCAAAAAGAAAAATTCCAAAGGCCACAAAGGCCCATAAATCAAAAAGAAAAATTTCAAAGGCCACAAAGGCCCACAAAGCAAAAATAAAATTTTCAAAGGCCACAAAGGCCCACAAAGAAAAAATCATAGTCAAAATTTATGTGGATTCCCAAAAGTATCATAGAAGCAATACAATCTAAATTGGCATCCAAATTTGCTAATCCAAAAGCTTCCTCCAATCGTCCATCTAAAAACGTGTCACCTTCAAACTCCATTTTTTCTCCATCACTCCACCACCCTTCAAGGTGTGTGTTGATTTTGATCTCGCCATCCTTTCCATCTATCCATCAAAAATTATTCCAACCTCCTATCCATTACCCAAAATTCATCCCCCATTATCCTCCTTTAATCCAAACCTTTGCATAAGTCCTTAGCTTCTTCCTTCATACCATTAATATACCAAAATTTATGAGTCTAATCCTCATTACCATAATTTATTAGAACACATATTCGAGGGATATTAGCCATGAAACTTGATACTTGAGTCCTTCCTCTATCTCCCTATCATTTCCATATTCATTTAATCCTATCCATATCCTATCTTCCATATTCCTCTTGCACTTTACACTTGGGGGAAAGTTCCGTCCATCTTATCATTCATATCCATTATCCTCTTTACATTCATCCTTTACCTTTCCACCTTTGATATTGACAAGGTTAAGGATCTTCTTAAACACCATACATCTTATCCTATACACTTTGCTTATATCTTCCATACCATATCCTTCACCTTATCCATGTTCCACCATTTTATCTAAATACATCCTTTCTTCCCTTCCTTGGTCTTGATGAGGAATAGGGGCAAAGTATTTAGGAGTTCATGTCCATACCTTATCTATGTGATCTTGATCATCCTATTTCATTAGCCTTATCCTTGCAGTCTTCCATTCCATATCTCCTAATCTATCCAAATTCATGTCCCATTTCCTTCCTTTGTTCTTGATGAGATTAGGGGAAAAATTAAAAATGCATGCTCTGGATTTCCTTTCATATCCTTCTGCATTACCATTCCATCATAGTTCACATCCTTATCATTTATCCATGATTACACTACCTGAGGGTGGGACATCATGTCCCTTTGAAACTTTGAATCTTATCATGCCAATCATATTTGAGCCTAGTTGTAAAACATTATCCAATCCTCATATCTTTTGTCAATCAATCATCAACAATCAACTTCCATGAAAATAGCTCAAAATTGCACATTAAACTCATAAATCATTTCCATGGAATTAGCTCAAAATGTACAAACATGAATCATGGCATAAATCACTCCACTCATTTCTCATTTTCACATTATGCATTCATCTATATAAACCCCCTCTTCTCACCAAAAAGGGGACTTTTTCAATCATTCGAATCCATTCATCATAGCCTCTTGTAGCATTTGTGCTTGTGCAAAATCTAAGAGCACCAAAATTCTTGAAAACAAGATCTTGATGATAAGATGACAATGGAGTTAGATTTCCTTTAAATGCACATGTTTTGATTTTGCATAGTTTAGCTTTATGTTTATTATATTTGCATTTATTTAGAAATGCTTCATTGGAGTTATGCTGAAATTTTGATTTGAATTTATAATTTAAGATCAGTTTTCAGTTTTCAGCATCTACAGTAATATATATATATATATATAAAATTGACAATTGAGTGGTTATAATATATATAATTTATGTATATCGATATATTATTTTTATGATAATTAAAATAATATATATATGTGTAAATATTAATACATACATATGTATGTACATATTTGATAATCCATACACACATACACACATACATATTAATATGTGAATGGTAAACAAATGATTATGTTATATATATATGTGTGTGTTAAAGTTGGAAAATAAATGATATCTATCTATCTATATATATATATTAAAGTTTATTAAATAATACCAATCGTATTTACTAGAGCAATAAAATATTATAATATTACAATGTATTAAGCTGAAGTAAATTGTTAAACACAAAGTGTTGTGAATATAGTATAATGCACATTCATAGGAAAGGTTAATACTAAGATGTGGCTTACCAAGTAATAACCTTGCATATACTAAGGCATTGGACATATTATGAAGTAAAGTCCAAGTCGCCTATATAGAGGCACAATAAATGCAAGCCTTGAATTCATTTTGAAACAGAAAAAGTTAGCACATTTCATGTAGCGCATATATCAAGCACTGCCATGTTAAATGAAATGGCTAAATATGAACCTATGCGCACATAGAGCATATAGAATAAATCTTAATACTTTGAACAAAACACAAAGTGATATGGAGAATCATTTGTAATAAGTTGGCAATGTTTTAACGTGCTGACTTGGTCAATATCCTGCACATGAATAAAGGGCGCTCCAATATGAAATGTGGCGCCATATTCTGGAAAGAATGAACAAAAAAGAAGTCTAAAAGTTGTGCCATAAACCAGTTCATAGCTTGTGGAATTTCTTCTTGGAAAAGGTCCTATTAAAGGTTGTAGCTTCATAGGGACATTGTGCATCCATAATTTCTACATAGTATCAGAGCTTGTCCATTGAAGATTCATCTAAGAATCAAGAAAGTTGGGCTAGAGAGATTCATTGTAGGCTTCAAGGTTTTTATTGCAGGCTACTTGTCTCTACCCTTGATTTTTGGAGCACATTGAGTCCAATCCGAGCTCGCCATTGTCTTCAGAAGGCCTCAAAACCCTAGAATTGCCTATTCATTCATCAAAATCAAAGAAATCAATCGAGAGCCATCAAAGGTATCTTTTAGGGTTTGTAAAATCAAATAGTATGATCCATATAATTTGCAGTAAAAATCATCCCTATTAGTTTTACTTTGTGGATTTTTTTTTTAGTTGCAGGCCATTTTTTATTTCAAAAAAATTGGGCAATTTCTATAGTTTTGGCAAAAAAATTATTTTCTAGAGCGACTGTAATTTTATTACCAATCAGCATAAGGGGTTTGATTTTTTGGGCTGTTTTATTTACTCCATCTGCTTTAATATTTCAAATAGTTAGCATCATTTTTTTGCAGATTATATAATTATCGGCATCAAATAATTTTTTATTTTTAAATTGCTTTTTAGCAATATTAAAAAATCTTTAAATACCTTTGGTTGGCCCATTCAAATATCTTTCAAAATTTGCAGAAGTTTTTTTTGGTCGACACATTAATATTTTGCAGGGGAATACTCCGTAGTATGTCATTGTCATTGGCATTCTTCATTTCTCTTGGTTTCTCATTGACTATCGACATCCTTCCTGCCTATTCTCGGTCATTCACCGACCTTCAGACTTCCATCACCGGTGTACATTCTTCATCGTTGGCCCATTCACCATGCTAGGTTCTCTGGCCAACGAGTTCTCTTCAACCGGTGCCCATGACTTCTAAAGCCCCTGTTGTCGATCATATTTGGATCCAAAGGCTCCGTTCAAATCCAAGCGGTGCCACCAAATCAAAGCAGCTCTACCTAGTTCCTCAGCCTTAACGCCACTCCAAGAGGGGGTGTTTATTTGCCACTATATAGCCCATGGTCATATCAGTGACCTAGGGCCATTTTTTTAAGCCCCTAGTGCTAATTGTTTGCACCTATTTAGCATGCAGGCCCTCATAGGGTAGTCTTTTTCAAATCACTATAACTTTGCACCACGATCTCAAAAATTGACAAATGATATACCGTCAGAAAGGTAATTCAGTGTACTTTCAGTGGCACCATATTTTTTCTAGTATTTTTCTGCTATCAAAAGCTATATTTGACTGAAGTCAAAACCCTAATTTGGACTTAAAGGCTCATATCTTCTCAACCGTTAATCAAAATTTGGTGATTCTAGTGGCATCAAGAAGGTATTACAGAACATTTTTTACCAGTCTTTTTCTTTCATTCAAATTCAACTCCAGGTGATTTGCATGGGTGTTTTTCCTTTTTATGCATTTTCATAATTACTTAGATGTCCTAAAGATTAGAGAAAGGCTTTTGCATTAAGGGACATCATTTCAGTTGCACATCATATTTGGAAGTTTCTATTTGTTTGTTGAAGGTTAATATCTTTGTAATATTGGAGATTTACCATAATTTGTTATGGGGTTTTCAAGTCATCGTTCATTGATCATGTTGGGAAATGGAAACTATAGACAATGGAGAGATTACATCATCAACCATATTCAGTCACTTCAATTGTTGCCACATTTGTATGGTTTTGTTCCCCCTCCTAATAATTGTATCCGAAAATTTGATTGGGATTGTCGAAGGTATAATGCTCTAAGGGTTATTGCAATGCATGTTGTTGATAATTTTTTGAAAGCTATTGATCATTGTAACTATCCTCACATTCTTTGGACTAAGATTTGGGAGCTTTATGGAGATCCTAATACTCCATTTATTGATGATCATGTTTTAGAATGTCATTTGCCTCTTCATTCTTTAGATCAAGTACCCCATGATGATATTATTTGTGCAGGAGGTTGATTGTTTAGAAAACTTTGAATCTTCCAAAGAGGTTGACAAGGTTTCTTTAGATGCTCCTTCTTCTCCATCAGAGACTATTGATATACCTTCACATTTAGTGATTCCTTGTCTAGAGTTATTGATTGAGGCTTCCATCATTCCCATTCATTAGAACATATTCATTTTTCTAGAATTGGAATCTCAAGATGGCTTTGTTTCATGGATTGCAGACTTGGCTACTTCTACAGGTTTGGAGGACATTCTTCAGGGGATATCTCTCCTCTATTCAGATCCTACTTTGGAGGGTTCTCTCTAGTCTCCACATTCCTTTGTCTTGAACTTGATTGGGGAGCCAGAGACTATCTTGGAAGTACTTGTTTTCTCTTTAGATATTTCAAATATCAGACTTCTTCCCTCCCATTTCATTCTAGAACCAGAGTTTCTTCAACATCTACCATTGGATTGGCTTCAATATTCTCTCAGTGGTTTTGAGGACACTTCATTTAGGGGGAAATATAGTTTCCATCTATTCCTTCAATGGAAGGATTATTGTTTTGTCATCTTTTGATCTTGTTTAGCATCAATTTACGCATAGTCTTGGTTTGTCACCTTCTTCATTGATTGGGCATGTACCTAATTTTATTGTGGCATCTTCATCTTTAGTGGAAAATGAGACACCTGAGAAATTTTTAGAGACATCATCATCCATATTAATTCTTCCTTCCTTCAATTCCTATCCAGAGTGGGAAGCATCCCTACATTTATATTTGGTTTTGTTTCTTCTGGAAGGGAGACAAGTTGTTTATCGACATTGGATTATTTTTTGTCTGGAGGTTCTTACCATTTTTGCAGGTGATCACATATCTTTGGGGGCTTTATAGTATCTCTATTTCCATTCTATGGGGGGATATTGATTGCAATTATCCATGTGATAGATGGTGTACTTGGGGGTATCATGGAGTCCTCCATCCTTCCTCACTTATCTGCATTTCATTTCCTTTTTAACGAGGGGTTTTCTTCCCACTGGGTTTTCCCCTTTTCTCTGTTTGTGGGAGATTAGTTGCATTTCACTCATTTGTAAATGGGTACCTAAAATGGGCATCATGTAGTTGGGACCCATCATCATTGCATAATCATTGAATTTTCATTTCCTTCCTAAGTTGCACTTATGGGGGGTGTTGTGTAATTAATTATTTAATTACACTAGCATAAGTTTAACTTAGGATTTTTCTTTAATTAATTCAGTCCTAGGTTGCATTATTAGGAAAATTATTAATAATGGGTTCATCCCCCTTTCCATGTATTTAGGAGATAAGATTCCTTCTAGAATATTGAATCTAGAACTTATCTCAATTAGTTCATCATTCCCTAGGTAGCTAGTTAGGGTTTACATGTCACATGTTGTTTGATCAAGACACTTGGAAACACAATAATGCATTCTATATTTCACTCTTTCCTATATAATCAGGGCATTTGTACATTTGTAATCATATTCTAGATCAATCAGATAATCTCAATTTGCATGCCTAAGGTTGCAACACTTTATGTGTGGGTGAATTTGTTCTTGGAAAAGGTCCTCTTGAAGCTTGCGGCTTCATACGAACATTCTGCATCCATAATTTATATAACATGAGACCTGATCTTTAGAATGAGTTGGGTGAGGTAGTCGACTTAGATTGCAATAAGGAAATTTTTAAGCTGCATTTTTTGAGTTTAATCTTTGTTGTCAACAAGATGTGAGTGACTCATTCTTAACTGAGAAGCTAGATTGTGTATGTTTTTGTAAACCAGTGTTTTAATCAACCACCTCTCACTTCTTTTGCTTAATCAATAGGAAGGTGACAAATTTAGAAGCTTATTTGTAGCATTAAGATGCTCAAATTTTATTAAATATAGATGTGTTCTCTTTGCCATTTGTTACACTTTTCCATTCAAATTTCTTCATTATTATTTTGTAGTTTTCTATGCAAGCATTATTTTGAGAGAGAGAGAGTTATTTTGTGGATTTACAATTATGGAGAGTATTTGTGAGAGGCTAGGCATTGGAGATAGGTTGCAAGTGAAATTGGGGAAGTTTAGTTAGGAAAGAAGTAATATCGGTTGGAGTTATTTACAGGCATGCTGATTTCTATTCCTTATTATTTTATGTTTGAAAGGTTATTTTCTTAAGAATGCCTTTGTTTGGAAATGATTGTTTTAAATGCATGATAAGCTTGTTTTTGTGAACGTGGTTAATTTCCTAGTTTGGGATAATCTTGTGTGATTCTTGGTTGAGTCTTTAATTAGAGAAACCCTTTTATTTGGGAATACTTATATATACACTATTTTGGAATTTGGGTGGTTATGCTACTATTGGAACTATACTTAGTTTGTTAAGACTATACATATGTTGCATGAATTGAGAAGTATGGGGATTAATATTACCTTTAAGTGCCATATTGAAACTATTAGCTTATGATACTAGGTAAACCTTTGTGGATAATGAGGTTAGTGATACAATGGGAATGATAACATGCAAGACATATCACCATTGATAGGTTGAGTTGTTATGCAAACCATGTTGATAGTCTATACTTTATTGATTACTCATACCTCATTGAAGTAGGAAGATAGTCTTTTCCCTAGGGTTAGGGTGTATAATTGATTTTTATATCAATATTCAACATTAGGGTTGAAAAATGTATTTTTCGATTGTGTTATTTTCATACTTTCTGATTAAGAGTCTATGTATGTTCACATAATTCTAGAAGAGTTATCATATACTGACAACCCAAAGCCATATTGAGAAGAGGATTTGTATGTGTAGAAGCCCAAAATCCTCTCACTCTAATGTCCTCTAGATTATATACAAATCTAGTGAACATGTGAATATTTGAGTCATACTGAATGTAGAAATTTTAAGATCATTTATGATTACTTGATTGTTCATTATACTTTTGATTAGAGTTATTTATTGATTAGATTATACTTTTGATTGGAGTTGATTATTTTTTATTATAATTTTTATGGGATTTGTTTATTGTTGAGATTATACTCATGAATGGAGAATTTTATTGTTGAGATTGTACTTTTGAAATAGTCATTTAATGTTGTGACATTATGATTACCCATATGATTAATTTGTTATTCTCGGGGTTAGGATAATCCATGGGAAAAAGGTCTAACCTAGTTAGTCAATATGTCATTTCATCACCTTTTTAAATGGAATGTATGATATGTGTGTAAAGAGTATGAATGGTCAAATACCGAATCGAGCTAAGGTCGGTTGAATGTGTGACCTCCACTCGAAGTATTGGGTGATGAATACTTTGGCCAAAGTAGTGTAAGTAGCCACTATTTACACTATCAGTTCACTGTGATCCCGGGATGCAAACTAGACAAGGAAAGTCATACATGTAGGTTGTAGCCAATGTATGGTAGCTCTAGATTTGTAAGACACAACACCATGCTTAGGAAGGCTAGTATTATGAGGTTACCAAACCAATCTCTTCATCGAAGGGTAGGGCCATCTTACCAGCTAGGTAGATGTGCAAGGGACTGCAGTAGTCTATGGTTGGCATAAAAGTGCTTGAGTGATGCCCTCATATAGTTGGCGACCGGGATTTGATGATGTAGCGCTAGTTTTTGAACACCTAGAATGTAGCGCCACTTAATGGCTTGGAAATCTAGGAGGTATGCACCAACATTGGAGACATCTAGATCATTGTATTTTGATTTTATATCTATTCATTAAGTTCATGGAAGCTATGTATGCAAACATGTAACTCTATTCTTATTGAGAAATTATAAATGGGAAATGTTATCATGAAATTATGTAATATGGATTTGTTATTTGGAATTTAGTAATGTCTCTTTGTAATGCAATGGGGAAGTTTGAAATAAGTTTGTATCAAATGTGCATTTTGGTATTCGATTAGAAAATATTTTTTTTTAAACTAAGTGTTAGAATCATAAAATATTCACTTGTGGGTATAACATAGTAAAATTCAATGGGTAGAACAATGGGGTTGTTACAATAACTCTAGAGGATGTGTGGGGGATCCTTAGGATCCATATCCATGGCGAGAGGGTGATTTATGACACTGATTCTAGAGAGGGTGCTTTGGAGAGAGTCTTCTTGGATGATGATATAGGCATTGAGGATGGTGAGATGAACCTAAGGAGAGTGATAGGCAGATTTTATGCTCTTCCATTAGTTTTGGTTGGATTGGTGGGAGGGGTGCTTATTCCTAATCATAAAACAAGTAGATTTCCTATTGGTTGGAGGGAGTTTTGGAGTGGATCTTAATGAAAATGTTGTGTTTGCTTGGGGTTAATGTGTTATTGCACATTTCTACCATGATATGTTCTAGGTAGTGTATATACATGATACCAATTTGTCATGTGGAGTGATATTGCTTCACATATAGGCATGGGAGCATATAGCAGTTACATGACCCATGGGATGAAGAGCGTAGGGTGGCGAGATTCCATATTTATATTTATATGTATATGATAGTGTGTTGACACATCAACAACTGCTGATCTCACCTACTAGAGGTAGATTTTTGATGAGCTAGATACTACTATATGAATATCATGGAGAATATGCAAGGATTGAATAGATGATGCTACACATTTGATATACTGTTAGCATCCTATATTTTTTATTAGGTACATTACACATATCATTTAGAGGTATTTACTAGAGTGCGTCAAGTGATAGTTTAGTGAGGTTTAGGGCCTACCAAATGAGGAGGCCATTTTTGCATGGAAATAGAGGGAGATCAACAATTAGGGGTTGTGTGCATACAAATATGCTCAAATGTGAATGAAATTGTAATTAATATCAAACTAAACACAAAATCAAGCAAACACTCAGATTAGGCATAAAATGCTCAAACCAACATAGAAGCGAACAAAAAAAACTATTTCAAGCCTCACATTGAGTAGATTTTCCCAAGATTGTTGATTGGGTGTGTGCTCACTAATGATTTCAGTAGCATAATGATGTTCCAATGATAAAATAAGTGAGATTTTTGATAGAATGGTTAAGTGAGATATATAGATTTTTGGATTTTGGATGGAGGGTCAATATTGCAAGTTGATGATCAAGGGTGGTGGATGGTTGAGACATCTCACCTCATGGGATGGTGCCAAGTGGCACCATGACGTGTGATGTGAATAAGATGGTACCTTGGAAGGGACAAGGCCCATGTAATATGGTACCAAGGCCATGTCACATGTACAAATGGTCATGTGCATGGTGTGATGGTGAGGGTTGACCCAATTAATCATGGATTAAGTGTGTGCAACCACTTAGGGGGAGATTAGGATTTAATGAAAAGAGGTTGGAGGATGGAGCATATAGAGGGGAATTAAATAAATAGATTATTTATTTAATTTTTTGAGGAAAGGGATAAGGGATGGGGGTAAATAATTAAAAGGTAATTATTTATATTAGCCTAGGATTTAAGAATAATAGAAGAAATAGATTAGGATGAAGGTTGAGATAATTGATTTATTAAATAATAAGGTATTATTTAATTAACATAGAGGATAGGAAATGGGTCAAATTAGGGGTAAATTGACCAAATATGGTCAATTTTAGGTGTCTATAGGGGTGCCCCTATGATATCCCTAAATAGTGCTATATAAATTTTTGATTCTTTGGTTCTAGTATAGTGGGTGTGGGGTGTCGCGATTATAGATACATGTACCTCTATAGATTTTGATGCATGGTAGGCATGCCATCAATTGATTAGGCTAACACATTAAAGGGTTGGTGGAGTGGGGAGGTTAGAGATATGATATAGAGCTAGCAAGGACTCGTCAACTAAGACCAAGAGTAGAGGGAGTTGTTGTGGGGAGATGGAAGAAGTGGGAATGAAGATGGAGATTAGGGTGGATATTGAGATGGAGGTAGTGACATGGAAAGGGGAGAGGATGGAGGTTAGGGATAGGGATTGCAAGGAGGAGGAGAAGATGGGAGAGGTCCAGGTGGAGAGGGAGGAGGATATGGAGGAGGTGGTGATAGGGGGATGGAGGAGGTGGTGATGGTGTGAATGGAGGATGTGGTGACAAGGGGGATGAATACATGCATGTACAGTTGGCAGTAGCCTTATCCAAGTGAGATCAGGCTCATTGAGAGAGAGATGGATATTGGGAAAAGAGGGACATCCTCTTTGTTCTACTTGCATAGAGCAGTACAAAGATGAATGTCGAGATAGCTTGAAGTTAGTAGGCAGAAGCAACGAGTGGTGTACCCATGATGTAGGTGATTTGGGAGGTACGAAGGATCACACAAGAGGCCACCTATTATAGGAACCTCTATGAGAGAGAGGTACCTACAAATTAAAGGCCCCCTAGTTTTTCTACTCGATTGGGGGCCTCTCAATCTATGAGATCGAAGGGGAGGTCAATTATGGGGGTACTATTAGGGCCACCACCAATGCTAGTACAACTAGCATAGGGTCTAAAAAGATAAGTAGTAGCATAGCTCACAACACATGCCATAGTACAACTAGTATTGGGTCTTCATCCATGTCCACCCTCACTTGGGCATTCAAAGGGTAGGAGTTTAGTTTAGAGGATCTTTTATATATTATATTATATGATGTAGAAAATCTTGATTATGCATGAGGGCTTTTGTATATATGTATATTCATGGATCAAGTAGCTCTCTGTACAAACTATATTTTTTATGTATCATGACACGATTTTATATATAGAGGATGAGATTTTAATGTGTTAGCTTATCATGTTCATGATGTGATGACATCTTATATGCATGTGATGAATATATATATGATTGATGTATGTATGTAAAGATTTTTATTTGATGTTGCTATATGATAAACATGTGCGTATATAATGATGATTCTTATTTGATGTTGTTATATGATGGATGCATGTATGGTTAATGATACAATAAATTATTATGTGATATATTATGATGGTGATATATGATATTATTTAATGAATTCTTTTGATGTTATGATGATCTATGTGATGGTTGTGTCATGATGTTATGATTAATGATGTTATATAATCATGATAATGAATGTAGGATATATATGATGTTATGACCTATAATAATGATTGTGCATGAATGGGTTGTATGGATGCAACAATATTTTTTTTTGTAGACTAAAGAAGTGATGTAGGATGATGATGGATAAATGAATCATGTTGATCAAATATCAAGTAAAAGCTATATTTATGATATGGGATGGGTATTGGATAATAGAATGGAAAAATGATTCTTATTTTTCTTTTGGTTATGCTAAAAAATGTAAAGAGAAATCCTTATTTTGATATAGAAACTGGACACTATGCAACGAGGTATGAAGAACTAAGGTGATGCCATATCTATTACATAAAATTTGACTCTACAAACAAATAGGATTATTATTATTCATACAAGACATATGGAAACCTTGATTAAATGTGTGAGAGAATATTACTTGGATCATGATAGTCCTAGTGCATAAAAGGTATGAAGAACCTGATATGAAAAGGGCGTTTGTTATGTAAGAAGCCACCTCAACACACACAAGGAAAGTATTCACCGTGATCATATTCTAAGAACATTCCACAAATACAGTATACAAAAGAAATGACTATGCGTCATTTTGTGCTCCTCTATACACACCAATATATTGAAATATTGAGGTGGATTGAAGTAAACATTGGGAGGGGACAAAAAGATAAATCAAAAGAAAAGACCAATTGACAAAACATATCACAACCATCATATCTCTTTCCAAAGAGAGTATAATTTTTATCTTGGATTGTTCCTATTGTAAGAAAGATGTATCCATTAAGACATAGATTGGGATGATGAATAAAAATGATATAGGCAATAGGTATGTAGGTAGTGGGTTGTTTTAAAAGTGATCCTAGCTTATAATTTTTCATGGATGCTCCAGGTTTTCGAGTAATGTGTAATTTTATTTTGCTTGCTTTGTCAAAGATGATCGTTGTGATGAAAATTTTATTATGGGTGATTATTTTATTATGGATGGGTGAATTTGTACAGGTTTTGATTTACTTTTTGGATATTTGGAATATCTAATGTTGTTTGGATTTTTTTAATAGTTAATGTTTTTGGATTTTTTAAATTTTAGTGTTTTTGGATTTTTAAAATATTTAATGGTTTTGGATTTTTGGATATTTAATTTTTTAAATTTTAGTGTTTTTGGATTTTTAAAATATTTAATGGTTTTGGATTTTTGGGATATTTAATGCTTTTTAATTTTTTAATTTAAGGCAATAACAAGGATCCAATCTGATGAGCAGGTATAAGAAAGATGCCCCCAATTAGCTTTATGATCATTTATTATGGACTAAGTCGATTGATTTTATTATGATTTTAGGTGGGATGGCTAACACTAAATACTGGTAAATTACCAAGCCATGCTAGGTGGATAAGTAGAAATATGGTAGGTAGAAGGATATGGATGGGATGTTGAATTTATTATGATTGGAATGCATAAGAACATGATAGATGGTAGATAGTGCTTACTACACATGGCACTTCTAAATAGGTTTTCACCATGGTACTTGTCCAAAACGCCATCGAACTAGTTTTCACTAAAGGATAATTTGTTATCCTTAATTTTCCTCCTTTTTTTGGATTTTGTTACATATGATGTTTGTAAATATGTTTTCACTATGGTACTTACCCAAGTTGCCACCAAAGTGGTTTTCACCATTGGACGAATTATTTATCTTTACTGTTTTTTACCTTGGGATATCTCAAGGGTTAAGCATGAAATTTCTTAAGGTGCTTGGTGTTGATGGGATCTTGTAGAGGCTCACATTCAAATGTTACAAGTTGGTAGCTTTTTGTGATGATAAATGGTCCCAAAAAATTAGGTTCAAACTTTCCTTTGTTGTTGTGGTCTTGTTGATTTTTTTCTTTGAGAACTGGATCACCTACTTCAAAATTTTGGGTCTTGATCCTTTCTTGTAACTATGAAAAAGATAATTTTAATAGGCTTATAAATGATTCAATACACTAAGAGATCTTTCATCTCGCAACTCTAACTCATGTAGCCTAGATACTTGGTAGTACTCTTCATTGTTGATAAGATGTTGCAAGGATACCCTTAAAGAAGGGAATTCAACCTCGATAGGAAAAATTGCTTTGGTGCCAAAGCCTAATGAATATGGTGTGGAACCTACAAGTGTTAGCATGCTAGAAAGGTAAGCCCATAAGGTGAGGTTGAGTTGAAGGTTTCAATCATGACCAACATCATTAACTATCTTCTTTAGGATTTTAAGTATGGTTTTACTAGATGCCTCAACTTGACCATTACCCTATGGGTAATATGGAGTGGAAAAGTGATGTATACAGAATTGTTAGAAAATACTATGAACATCATGGTTTTTGAAAGGTGCATTGTTATCTATGATAATGACATTGGGAACACCATACTAGAAAACATGTAGTTAAGGATAAACTTTTCTATCTATTTCTTGGTGATGTAGGTCTATGAAATGGTTTTTATCTACTAATTTGTAAAGTACTTAGTGGTGATGATGATGAGCTTATGGACGTTAGATGAGGTGGTGGTAATTTTACCCATGGGGTCGATTCCACATTGTGAAAAGGGAGAAGGAGTGGTAATCGATTGTAACTGTTGGGTTGGTGCATGAATTATATCTCCATGTTGTTGAAATTGAAGACATTTCTTTGCAAACTGATGTGCCTCTTGATCCATAGGAGGCTAACAACATCTTATTCTTCTTAACTTCTTAGCAAGGGTAGGACCACTAGAATGTGACCCACAAAAACCTTTATGGACCTTGTGTAGGGAATTTTTAGCTTCTTCTGAGTTTAAAAATCTAGAAGTAATTATAGAGGAGGAAATTTTCTACCATCAAGATAGTGAGATCTCAAGGAGAAAATTATCTCTCCACTACCTCAGTTGACACAACTCAAGTGAACTAGAAATGGAGGAGTGTGAGATTTAACAAGTTACAAAAATTATTTGGACCTTTCAAGCATTAGAGATTGAAAGTGCAGGGTACAAAGGTCTTTTGGACAACTTGGTAAGCTCTCTATCTAGGATAGATACACGGTTGTCAGATGAAAATATGCCACACTAGTGTCTTGTATGGAAAAATAATAATAAAAATTCATAAGGAGACACAAAGTACTTTACACATGTTTCTAGAAGTGAAAGGGGTGGTAAATATGAATGTGCAATGAATATAAAGTGACAGAAACAAAGATGAGAAGTGAAAGTTAGACTAAAATGACAAGGAGAGGTCGAAGACATTACTGAAAGTATTTTGATGAGGTTCAAGATTTCTCCAAGTAACTCTTCCACCTACACCTATACACACAATACCAAAGAGAAAGGTTTGGGTGGTTGTTTAGGAGTTTACCTTAGTCAAACCCCCATATTGGTGTTTCCACATCCACATACAACCTTAAACAAGATAATGAAAATAAATGTGAAATGATAAAGAGAACAATATGCCAACAAATAAATATAATATACTTGAATGGTTACTACACAAAAGCTATGTAGCTTGTTGGTGCAGTGAAGAAGTGGCGAGAAAATCCAAGATGGCAATGGTCTCTTTGCAAGATGAGCTCATGTTTAAAACAATGGAGTTTACTCTAGAAGTTGTAGAAGAGTTTTTTGAAAGATATGTGTATAGAAAATATGGAGAATGTTGTGAATGAGAGAGATGTTATAGAATGGTGGAGAATGAGAAAAGAAGAGAGCTATGGCACACATATGTTCATGTAAAAATCGGACTCAGCAGTCAAGAAGCTAGTCATTCCAGATGGAGAGAGATGGTTGCAAGTTGAGAGAAATTATGATTCATTTAATTTATCTAAAGAGGAAGGCATATGTAATGTGAAATTGCATGGGGTGCACTTTACGACATTAAATTTTCCCCCCACTTTAGTGAGCATATGTTTCAAGAGAATGCAAGCTAAAGTAAAAGGAGAAGAGTATTTTACTCAAGATGCGAAAGGGAGGCAAAGTATTATATCCATGAAAAGTTGCCTCCAGGGAAGAGACTTGAATCGATCCCACATAAAACAGTTAAGCTACATCACCACAAACATGTTAGCTACAAACAAACATGTTAGGTGAAAGGAAAATATTTAGACATAAAAAATATTATATAAACACAAGATGCAACTGATATGTGTAAGAGCTGAATACTAGCTCAATACCCAAGACCATTTGCAAAAATAATGAAAACCTTCTACAAGAGAGTATGCAAGAATATGAGACTGCTTGATATTAAGACCTATCAAAATGATGAGGTATGAAGTATGATACAAATGAGTACAAGGACCTTCCTTATATAGACAAGGTGAGAGGTAAAATGCAATAGGATTGTGACATGTGCCTTAATCCTATAATATGTGACAACTAACTAACTACCTAGGAAATGATGCATAGATAAGATAAGACTTCTAGAAAATCCAACTAATACTTCTAGAAGGAATCTTATATCCTAAGTAAACTTAACATGTGAATGTATCCCCTAA
Organism: Sequoiadendron giganteum; assembly: GCA_007115665.2. NCBI lineage: Eukaryota > Viridiplantae > Streptophyta > Pinopsida > Cupressales > Cupressaceae > Sequoiadendron > Sequoiadendron giganteum. The sequence goes on from CM021102.1 coordinate 766,240,227, forward strand.
TTACCTAGTGAATGAATTAACTAAGTGTACAAGACTATTATTCATAGTAACACCCCCCCTTAAGTGCAACTTCTAAAGAATATTATTATACAAATGAATGCAAAGATGCAAATATGGGTCCCAACTACTAGGCCATGTTAGGTACCCATGTACAAATGCAAATGCAATCTCTCACAAACAGAGAAAAAGAGAAAACCCAATGGGACAAAACTCCTCCCCAAAAGAGAGAAAATAAAAAATCAAGTGAGGAAAGATGGAGGACTCCATGATACCCCCAAGTACACCATCCATCACATAGATATATTACAATCAATAGACCCCCCATAAGAGGAAAAGAGAGAGACTGTGTAGCCCACCATAATGTGTGATTGCTTGCAAAAATGGTCCAATGTCAAAAAACAACTTGTCTCCCTTTCAGAAGAAATAAACCAAGCACAAATGCAAGAATGCTTCCCATTCTGAATAGGAATTGAAAAAAAGAAGCATGAATATGTATGATGATTATGATAATGATGATATCTCTGAAATTTTCTCATGTGTCTCCTTTGCCATTGAAGAATATTCCACAATCAAATTAGGTACATGCCCAATCAAAGAAGAAGGTGGCAAATTAGGACTATGTGGAGATTGATGTTGAATAATATCCAAAGACCATGATCTAGTTTGATAACATTTTTGTGATGGTTGTCATCAAATAGGAGAGATAACCCCTCAAATGTGTCCTCCAAATTTGAAATGTGAGACTCCACAAATAAAGATGAAATATTTGATAGATAGGAATCACAATCAGGAAGACAATGGGATACTTTTTGTAATGAATCACTGGATGCGCTCAATGAATTACCAACATAAGATGAATGGTCCTACTGAACAAGAATGATGAAAGCCTCAATGAATGACTTTGCACAAGGAACCACTAAAGGTGAAGGTATATCAACTGTCTTTGATGGAGAAGAGGCATTTAAAGAACCCTTTTCAATCTCTTCAAAAGATTCAAAGTACTCCAAATATTCAAACTCCTACATAGTATCATGATCATAGGGTATCCTATCTAAAAAATGAAGAGGCACAAGACAATCTAAAATAGGGTCATCTGGGAATGGTTGAGTATTAGGATCTCCATGTTTCCTAAATTTTAGTCTAAAGAGTATGAGGACACTTAAAATGATAAATAGCATTCAAAATGGCATCATCAATATGCATTACAATAACTCCTAAGACATGATCCCTTTTGCAATTCCAAGCAATTTTTTTACTATCAGTACTAGGATGGGGAACAAGATCATACAAATGGGGAAAAAAATGAAGCCATCAAAGATTTTTTATGATACCATCTCTCCATTGTTTATAGTTTCCCCTTTTCAACATAATCAGAGAAGGATGAAATGAAAACCCCATAATGAACTATGATAGATCTCCAAATTTACAAAGATTGAACTTCAATATGAATTAGAAAATCCAAAATATGATGTATATTGCAAATGAAGTCTTCCCAAACTTCCAAATGAAACTTGAATCACCAAAATCGAAGAAACTGGCAGAAAGTTATGATCTCGGAGGTCCAAAGGGGAGATCTAACTTCAGTTGGCTATAATCTATACCTGTAGCAAAATCTAGAAAAATGGCCTACACCATTGTGAAGTACATGGAACCATCTTTTTGCCGATATCTCATTTGCCCAAATATTTCAGATTGTGAAGAAGGAACACATGAAGACAAAGTGAAAATAAAAATTTGGGCCAACATGGAAGAAGGCCTAAATGCCTCTAATGCATTACATCATCTCCAAACGTCAAAAATCAAAATATGACAAAGAGAAGAATAATGATACAAATAGAAGAAGTGTACAAAATATTTATTGCCCTGTATCCAAGCATGTATGAGGGTATCTTGGGTCCTCTATGAGAGACCAAAGACATATACAAGCAAGTACAGGGGAACATAATCAAGCAAACAAACTCTAATCTAAAGAAATGAAGGGTAATTCTCTAATCAATTATGTACAACAAGTTATCCTCCTCCCAATCTAGATTTTAGGGGGAAGGAGGATAGGCTCACAATGGAACAAAAACTAGGGTGGTAATAGGTGTCTCACCTACAGTAATGGCTAGAGATGTGGTTGCTTCAATATCTCCATCTACTAGTTCTTGTGAATCGAGTGTCAAGAACATTGTAAAAGTAGTTGACAAGGCCGAAATTTCCTCTAGAGAGTCAAACATACACTTATTTGAAGAGGAGTGTGGTGACTCAACTGTAGGCTATGGAAGGGTAGGATCCTCAATGCAAACCTCCAACAAAGGAGTGGAAAACTCTGGTGAAGAAGGGATATCTTCAACGATAAGGACAAAAGAATAAAGAGAAGTAGAAGGAATGAACTTCTTGTGGTAGGATTCAAGGATAGGCCCCTACTCAAGCTTACACTTGGACAAAAGGATAGAGTGTTGAGAGGCAAGAGGAGCAAATAGGGCCACACTGACCTTTTTATGGGGCATGGATATCGACTACACAATTCGAGGAATATTAGGCATAGAAGGGATGAGAGGTGGTTCAAGAGAAGGAAAAATGAATACCTACACCCTTTTGGGGTGATGTTCATCCACATCTCTTGAGGAGATCAAGATAGAAATAGGAGTGAAAAGAGAAGAAGACTGAAGATTTGAAACAAAAGGCTTATCCTTTGCCTTTAGTGTGACATCACGTTCCCTCACCATCACACGTTGAAAATTCTTATGCTCATGCACAAGTTGGTTTCGGTGAAGATGGGGACCATGAATAGGGGTTTGAGAAGACATTGGAGCAATCAATGAAGTTATCGTTACAACCATTAACAATAGGAAGACAAGCTCCATAGGAGGGGTCAAAGAGGCTAGGGGTGCAAGATCCTTAACCTTAGTCATGAGTGCCTTCCCTCCTCATGTTTTTTGGGTAGGGAGAGGAATAGGAGGAACCATCGAGGTCGAGATGTCAGAGCCCCACATGAAGGAAAAATTAAAGAAGATTGCTCACCCTTACTATATATAGTAGGGTGAGAGATGTCAAGAAGAATTAGAAGTTTGAAGACACAATATTTCAACTTCATTAATGCAGGGGCCTTTCCTTTTCCTGTGCTAGGTGCAATCGAAGGAACAAAAGGCATTGTTGGAGCTTGCGAGGTCTTGGAAGAATGGGTAGGTCTACTCAAGGGAGTGTGCTTGTCTTTAACACTCGATTAAGAAGGCCTAGAAGATGAAGCCCATTTCTGCATGTGAGTAGTTTGAAAGGGGATTGAAGAAGAAGAAGGAGGTGGAATTGAATTAGGAGATAATACCTCGATCTTGTATTTATAATATGCTTTGTACAACAATTCACCATAGGGTAGCATGGGTCCCACCAGAGTAGACCATAAATGGTCAAGAGAGAAACCCCCATGTGACACTAGCGCTTTGTATCCAGTATCTTGGATAGTTTTCACAATACCCTCATGAGGAAATTTTAGACACTTATGGACAAAAAAAGCGACTGCATTCATAGAAACCAACCAAGGAATGCCTAGTTTCACTATGAACAAGTCAGAATTAGGTCCCATAAGGACCGACCTGGAGAAATGGATCCCAAAGGGGAGAGGGAAAGACCATCATACATGCGAATGGTAGCCTTGCACTCTTCATATCTCACCCTATGCAGACCATTGATGAAGCATGTCTCCTCGATTATAACATTGACCCTATTGGCAAGGTCAACCATAACACTAGTAATGATATTATTGTTGACCTGAGCAAGAATGTAGAGGGGAGAGTAGTCTCCATGGTAAGGCAAGTCATTAGGCATAAAATATATGTCTAGTATCTTGGTCTTCTGACTAGGATGGGATATTGGAGTGATAAACACCATATTCACATGTGTGGCATCATCAAATGGAGTGAAAGAAGTAGTAATAAAGTTGGAAGAAATAGGTGGGAACTTGGATATGTATAGATTTGCAGCTGGTTGTTGAATTTAAAAACAAACTTGTTAGATTTTTTATTTTTAGTATCAAGATGGATGTTAGTGCTATCTATGTGGTCTTGAATTAGTGCCTCAGGTGTGCACAACATTTGGTGTCATGTTTGAGCACTCAATGATATTGATAGAACTTAGAAGTGCCATATCAACTAGGGTATGGCTTGTTGTTAGGAAGCAGTCTAATTTTTGAAAGGGTGGTTAAGTTATTTTTTAATAATTTTTTAAGTACACTTGAGTAAGAATCAAATAATTTTATAAAGACTCAATTATGTTGTTACCCAAAAACTATCAAGAGGTGAGGATGAGGCAAAAGCCCCATATTGAGCTAACTTCTGCTAATAGTCTCACAACAGAGTACATAGATGAGCAAAGGAAGGATATTTCATCAAGGATACTCATTCCCTTAACATTGGCTGGAGACTTCCCATGAACATCCTTTGGATGTTATGGTCAGGTAGCGAATAGGGTATTTTCAAGGAGATAGATAGGTAGAAATAAATTCAATTAGTTAACTTCTCATTCAGTTGTTGCTTGCAATGGACAAGGTTAGTGATATTGAACTTGGAGCCAATGTTCGCTTGGAACTGTTGTAAGAATTGATTCATAAGTTGATCAAAAGAAAAGATGGAATATCAAGTAGTGAGAAAAACCACTCCAATGCAATATCCTTAAGGGATCAAGGGAATAGTTTTGCTAGAAAATGATCCTGATGTAAAAATTCACTACACAAAGCACTAAAGGAATTGGGATGTGTTTGTGGGTATCCCTTACTATTTTACTTATCAAATTTTGGTACCATGATCCCTTGGGGTATGGGAGTGTTCAAGATGTTCAAAGAAAAAGGGCTATAATGATAATATGGAGTAAGAGTGGATTGTTGGCAACATTAGTTGGTTGGTGAGCTAAGATTGTATTTGACCCATATTTTTCAAGATGGTATTCAATATGGGATCAAATGGTGGGGGAGGTAGATTATCCATTGCGACAGAGACTTGCATTGTAGGAGTTTGAAGTGTAGATCTAGGCAAAGGGATGTGATACCCCAAAGGATTTTGAGATACATTGATCCTAAGAGTAATGGGAGGTACAATCACAACATTTGTGTTGTTAGTAGAAGACATAGGGGGACAAGTAGGGTTGACATCTACCATATGCACATAAACCTCATGCATCAAAAGTTTTAACTAGGTGCTAATGATATTTGATTGGGAATCTTGAGGCCAACTTAGGACTAGTGTGTATGAAGGTACATGAGGCTCAACTATGTTGGTTAGTGCACAAAGAAAATCAAGGCCCTTGTGATATGAGATGAGTAAATTTATCAGATTATTCAACAACAAGACCATCTTGATAAAATAAGTTATCATGGTTGAGAAAATATTTGAAATGCTTCAGGTTCTCTTCTAAAGACTGGACTTGCTCAAAGGGGAACCTAAGAGAAATTTCATAGTTTTGCAGAAGATGGAGACCCCGAAGGAGAATTCGGTTTGGAGCTCAAAGGAGAAGAGTTCCCAAAGGTCAATTGGGGGCCAAAAGGACTGGGAGTTCCACAAAACATTGAACCGGGTCTAGTAGGACTATACCAATTTGGACGAACGATAGCTCTTGAACTTCTTTTGACTACATATCCAGAGGTTGTGAAGGTCATAGAGGAGTATTCACAACACACAACTTACAAAGCCTAGGAAACAAGAGAATAAAATGCAAGAGGGGATAGAAAGATTTTAAAAGATGCTTGGAAAGACTCTTTAAGAAAGTGAGTTCACGTCGGGTTCACCAAAATGTAGAGGAGGGAATTTGCTACCCTCAAGTTAGTGAGATCTCAAGGAGTAAATTATCTCTCCACTACCTCAGTTGACATGACTCAAGTGAATTGGAAATGGAGGAGTGTGGGATTTAATAGGTTACAAAAATTATTTGGACCTTTCAGACATTAGAGACCAAAATTTTATGGTATAAAGGTCTTTTCAATAGATTGGTAAGCTCTCTGTCTAGGATGGACGTGCGATTGTCAAATGATAGCATGTTGTGCTGGTGTCCCATACAGATACATAACATAAAGTTGTCATAGGGAGACACAAATTACTTTACATAGGTTTCTAGATGTGAAAGGGGTGCTAAATATGAATGTGCAATGAATGTAAAGTGATAGAAACAAAAATGATAAGTAAAGCTAGACTAAAATTACAAGGAGAGGTTGAAGAGATTATTGAAAGTATTTGATGAGTTTCGATCTTTCTCCAAGTAGCTCTTCCATCTGCACCTACACACGCAAGACCGAAGAGAAAGGTTTAGGTGGCTACATAAGATTTTGCCTTAGTTAAACCATTGAATTGGTTTTTCCACCTCTAGAGACAATTTTAAATGAGATAATGAAAATTGATGTAAAGTGATAAAGAGAACAATACACTAACAAATAATTTAATATGTACTTGAATGAGAAGAATTGAATGGTTACCACATAAAATCTATGTAGCTTGTTGGTGTAGTAAATAAGTGAAGAGAAACTCCAAGATGGCAATGGCCTCTTCACAAGATGAGCTTGTGTTTACAACAATGGAGTCTACTCTAGACATTGTAGAAGAGTTTTTAAAAAGATATGTGTATAGAAAATATGGAGAATGATGTGAATGAGAGGGGTGTTGTAGAATGGTGGAGAATGAGAAAAGAAGAGATTTGTCTATTTTCCAATAGAGCAATATTAAGTGTGTTGAAGAATGAATCAATCATCCCTAAGAAAGAGGGAATTTTTGGTTTAAATGGACTACCCGAGCGACTCTTGACAAGCTTGCAGGTTAGAGGAATTATACTACCAAAATGTAGTAGGTGTAATGTCTCAATGACCAAATGAGTCACAGGTTTTTACGGGATGCGAGTGTAGCTTGTAGACGTCCTCGCAATGTGCATAGGTCTATGTGAAAATCATACTCAATAGTCAAGAAGTTGGGAATTCTAGATGGTGAGAGATGGTCTCAGGTTGAGAGAAAGCATACTTACTTTAATTTATCTAAAGAGGAAGACACATGTAATGTGAAATTGCATAAGGTATAATTTACAACATTACAATAATGTACCATCAATAATTTTTTGTATAATGTGTCACAAAGAATGGTGAAGTGGGATGAACACTAGATAAAGGTTTACTTTTGTTTAGTGGTTAGGTTGGATGGAATGGTATTATTTTGAACGTAGGCGTAGATATTGTGGTACCATGGAGAATCGGGACCGACACACATGAATTTTGACTTTGGGACATCAAAAGTAGGAACCAAAAGTTGGTCCAATAGAAATTTACATCTCTGATGTTGTGAGGCATATTTAGAAGCGATTCATTAGTTTCTATAGCATCTTTAACTTTATTATTCAATCTTGGTATTTTTTAAAGGAGATATTGAAAAAATATTATTTGAAACTGCCAACCACTCTCTTATATGGTAGTAACTTATCATCCTTTGTTTGATACTCATCATTAACTTGTCTAATGACTAGTTGTGAATCATCGTAGACTTGTAGCTCTATTATGTGGCACTATATTTCCATTCTAAGTCCTATAATAACTGCACTTCATATTCGATAATGTTGTTGGTACATCGGAGTGATAGCCTATATGATTTGGGAATATAATAATTTTGAGTGATGAATCTAGGACTCCTACTCTTAAACCATGCTGAGTGTGGGACCCATCAAAGTAAATTTTTGTTGATTTATTGTGGTGATAGTGAAAAAATCATTTGGAAAGTCTAATATGAGAGGACTATCATCATATAGAGGCACCTCTACTAGTTGATATGTAATGACTTATCCCTTGATTTCCTTTTGGGTCTACATATTCTATGTCCAACTCACTCAATATTATAACCCATTTAGCCATATGGCCAGTGAGTGTAGATTTTGACAATAGATACTTCAATGAATCAAATTTTGAGATGAGCTTAGTTTGGTGATTAAGCATGTAGTGTTGGAGTTTTTATGATGTAAATATGACAACTAGACATGCTCACCTAATAGGAGTGTAATTAAGCTCATATCCTACTAACGCTATGCTGATGTAGTAGACTGGTCTCTCTTTTCCAATATCATCATGTTGTGCTAAGAGAGCTCCTAATACTACTATTGTAGTTGAAATGTACAATATCAATGGCTTGCCCTGATGGTGGTGAAGCAAGGTAATCTTTTAGCTATTAGAAAGCTTGTTCACACTTCTCATCCAATTTGAATGTGACATCTTTATGAAGGAAACGAGAAAATGGATGACATTTATTTATCTACTAGTCGGGCTATGAACCACCTAATTGACTATAGTTTTCCTTGGAGACTTTGAAGCTACTTAAGATTGTTTGGTGGAGGCATCTGAATTATTGCTTTCAATTTAGTAGGGTCAACTTCAAAACCTCTACAAGACACAATGCATCCCAATAGTTTTCCTGAAGTGACCCCAAAGACGTGTTTCTTAGGATTTAGCCTCACTTGATATTTCCTAGACTAATATATCCTATCAAATTTAAAATTTAAAATAATATTATTCTCCTTCCTACAAACAAAATTAAATTCTTCAAATATTATTTTAAACTAACTTTAATTAAATTTATTTTTAATTAACCAAATAGTCTAACATGCTTTATTCATTCTACTATTAAAATCCTATTTATCCATTCTCAAATAAATAAATAAACTGTATTCCAAAAATTAATTAATTTTGTTTCTAACATGATTAATTAAAAAGATTTGATTCTATTTTAAATAATCATGCAAACTCTCTATCATCCTTTTACTACTTTATCTTACATCCTACTATTAAAATCCTATCTATATATTCTCAAATTCATAAACTATATTCCGAAAATCAATTAATTATATTCCCAATATGAATTATCAAAAGATTCAAATTCTATTTTAAATAACTATGCCCACTCTCTATCATCCTCTTACTATTTTATTAAACTATTTTCTAATTTTTATTTTTGTCCTTTGCATATTCCACTCTTAAAATAACGTATTCTAAACCTTTTTGAGAATAAATTATATTCCAAAAATCAATTAATTTTATTTCTAATATGATTAATTAAAAAGATATGATTCTATTTTAAATAATTATGCAAACTCTCTATCATCCTTTTACTATTTTATCTTACATTCTAATATTAAAATCCTATTTATCTATTCTCAAATTCATAAACTATATTCCGAAAATCAATCAATAATTAATATGATTTATCAAAAGATTCAAATTTTATTTTAAATAATTATGTCCAGTCTCTATCATCCTCTTACGATTTTATTAAACTATTTTATAATCTTTATTTTTATACCTCCTCACATATTCCACTCTTAAAATAAATGATTCTAAAAAGCAACAACATATTCTAACGTGTCTTTCTTTGATTTTAAAGATTTTCAAAAAGTGAAAGAGTATAAGAACAAATCCAAATGCCTTCCCTCCTTTGTGACAAGCAATTAAAAACATGAAACTTATTTTAAATGAAAATTGTAATGCCTATTATTTCGAGAATAATCATTTACATAAAAATATGTTATTTGCTTTTCTTTTTATTTATCATTTAAATCTATATTTATCATTTTTTTTCATTTTGTGTTTTTATTGTATTTTTAAATATGTTAGATGTTTAATTTATATTACTTTTACAATGGTAATTTGAATATTTTAATAATTGATTTTGCATGTAACAACAAGTCTTGTCATTTTTATATTTTTATAAGACAACATTTTTTTATTCTTTATTTTTTTCAAATTTAAAAAATATTTTGTAACAACAATTTAATTGTTGATTTGACATGCAAAACAATCTTCCTTCTACTCTTATTTAATACTAATCATTGAATACTATTGGTGAATCTTCCATGCAAAAGGATGAAGAGTTTTTCTATTTTACACAACAAAAATATTGCTTATTTTCTGTCATTCTTTATTTGGTTTCTAGTTCAAAAAATAATGTTTTTCCTCAAATAGTACAACTTGGAGTAGCCATTCGCTATATATAGAGGTTTCAAAGATTGGTACTATATTTATTTTATCTCATTAATCTTAAGCACTCATCCACACCTGGATATTCAAATTTGCTAACCTCGTATTGTAATATAATATTGATAAGAATCTTCTATGGTATTGTCTTACAAGTTTGTCAGTTTTCTTTATTGGACACTAATACACTTCCTTCATGTAGACATTGGTTTTATTTAGATTTTAATATCACATTTTGTAAAACCTTGTTCATTCTATTACTTGATTGTTTTAAGTACAATATCAATAAAACTATTATACAAACATTCTTCTTTTCTTTGTAGAAAGACATCAATATTAATTTCTTTGATCTCATATATACCTTCTAAGATTTAAAATTTATTAAGATTATCAATTTCTTCAATTCCTTCATAAGAAAATTACATTTGTTTAAAATTTAATATATATTCTAAGAGATTTTGTCTCCTAACTTTATTTTTGTCACACATTGATATATTTGAATCTAACCATCTCCTTGTTTTTTTCTGACACTTGCATAGTCATTAGAGCCTCTTTAAGATTTTAATTGTTGTCTTTTTAAGAATAATAATAATAATTTGTAGACCATATTATTATTATTCACAACATTTTTCTTAGTCATAGAAATATGTAGACTAAGTGCACACACTCTAATATTTCTTCTTGACTACTTGTCGAGATTGAAAGACCCAATTTGGGGATTGACCACATTGACAAGATCTCAAGTAATTACACCCTTTCCTCATATTCAAAAGGTGGTTTGTTTGTGATTCTTCCTTCTAAATTTGTATGATCATTCATTTTGTATTTCAAAATTTCTTTGTATTTTTATTGATTTAGCAATTTCTTTTGTTTATTCTAATTATATTATCTTGATATTACTATTGTGCTTTTGAGATAACTATTTTATAAGATTTATAAGATTTATAACATTATACAAGTCCATTTTATACTTTCTCACAGAAGATGAATGCACCCTTCTTAGATGACAATGCAATTATGATAGCGTCCAAACTTGTAATTTTATCTATTTTGATATTTATCAATAGTAACTTGTTTAAATTTTTGTATCTTATTACAACCTCTTACTCCTCTTGTATCACTAATAAAATAGGTTTCCTTTTTTAAAAAGTTATAAATCAAATAGCATCAATTAGTTTTGAATTTGTAGTTTATATTACATTTTCTATAATTTATCCCATTTTGGATTTAATTAATTTAATACAAAATTGAGGTAATTTAAAATTTACCCTCCTTTACATCTTTTCATAAATTTCCCAAGGATGTTTATGATACTATTTCTATTGACACATCTCCCTCTTTGAAATAATTATTGCATGTTGTGGATTCTCCATCTAATGATGTATGATTCTCTTATTTATCCCCCCATTCTCTTTCTCCATAGGATGAACTTATTTTCTAATGATAATTTAGAGCATGATGTAGTGATTTATCATTTTCTTCACATTGCATTGTCTGCTTTCCATATGAATTCTTTTGTTGTGTATGATAATAATTCATATAAACTTTATTCTAATCCCACACTAGATGTGTTAGAGGATTTAGAGGATATTTTATTTAGTCCTTCCCCTATTGTAACATGCCCAATGTTCTACTCAATTTTTTTCCTAAGTTTTAACCCACAAGTGAAAAACCAAGATGCCATAACATAGCAATAAATTTATTTATTTATTAAATGTAAATTACATGCATATATGAAAGAAACACTATTCCAAAATTCCATTGTATTTCATTGTAATTTCACAAATCTTTCCATAACATTGATTTCATATAGAATAACTCAAGTACAACATTCATGTTTACATATTTTCATACAAACAGAAACAAAGTACATACATAGCTCTTCTGAGCTTCCAACACTACAAATACATATGGTCCAGGTTGTCCACCTTCAAATCTTTGGCTGCCAACTGATGAGGAGAAGCATCACTTAAGTGTTTTTTCGCCAACCACAAACATTCTACAATCCCCACACATCTACCTATCAAGTAAGGTGGCCCTACCCTTCAACGAAGAGATTGGTTGGATAACCCCATAATATTACCCTTACCCTTCCTTGAGCTTAGTGTTGTGTCCTACAAACTAGAACTTAATCATACAATAGCTTCTACATATGAGTATACAATCCCAAACTAGAAAGTCTAACTAGAACATAGTGAATTGACCATGTAAACAATGGATACTTACACTACTTTGGTCAAAGTATTCATCACCCCAAATTTAGAGTGGATGCCTTCCTATTCACACACCTCTAGAGTTCGATTTTTTAAGACCGCATATATTCTATGCATATGAAATTCCCTCCATTGGGTAATATTTAACCCCAAGAACAACCTATTTCTTCTTACTTAACATTACTCTATGATGTCCAAATTGAAACATAAAGCACACCATAGTAACTCCCTTATAAACAAGCTATGATTATTTAGGCATGCATTAACATAACCTAAAGTAGAACACATAAGCATTTATATCTATATACGTAGTATGCTAAAATAATTCCCTTATATGGGTATAAACAATCACATAGACATCTCTTTTCCTATTTCAATAATTTCAAGTAACACTCATAAACAAACAATCTTTTCAACTTAAACTAGAAAAGTAAAGATAACTAGCATGCCTATTCAAATAGCTCCAATTGGTAAATTGGGTTTCTAGCACAACCTCCACCAAAAGAATGCAAATCCTTCTCTTGAACAAATCTCACAAAGATAACTCTCTAAAAACTTCACTAAAATCACACCAAAAATCTCTCAATCTCACTGTAACGAAGATTTTGGCACCACGAGACTCTCTAACACTTCTAGGGTTTTTCACCTAAAAGGAGAAAGAAGTAGGCCAAAATGCATGTCACATTCAAAGGGAAATTGATTGGGGTTTGTGATGTGTGTGAATGTGTCTAAGTGCAATAAACTAAAAATGCAAATGATTTATTAATGCTAAACCTAAGAAATGCAAAGTGCTGGAAAATACATAATGATATGCAAACATATACAAAATGACCTAGAAATGTACACTAAACTATTACAAAAATGAAGGAAACAAAATGTGTGCACTTGGAATTTGAAGAAGGATCTGATGGAGGTCTGGAATGCTGAAAATCTGATATCGAATCTGACTAGGACACTTGTGCCAATTTGGGCAACCTAGTCCCAAATATGAGAAAATTGGTCCGGAGCCCGTTTCTACCAAATGGGTATCCAGATATGCAAAAATCACTGAAATACATGTCTAGTGGGACTAGGTCGCCATTTTTGGTGACTTAGTCCTCTTCTAGATTTTTGGAATTTTAGAAGGGGAAACGGAAGCCCTCGGTCTGCACTTCAGTTCTTCGTAGGTGTTCGCCTCTGAAACTCTAATTTTCGGGCCTAAAAGTGACTTTTGGTGGGTGTTTGGACTTTGAAAGCAAGGAGAGGTCTTCAACAAGTCCTCAAAGCCTTCAATGATCTTCAATGTACCTAAATCTGCAAACACACAAGGAAAGAAAGATAAAATGTTGATTGTTAGGGATTAGGGGTTTGCCTTGGTCAAACCCCTTTTAGGTAACTAAACCAAAATGAATAGAAAATTCAAAGCATGGATATGAAACAATGGAATAATGGAGTAAGCTACCTTTCCAAGATGAGATATCTCGTGTTGTTGCAATAATCAGCCCTTGAATGCTTCAGAAAAGATGTCTTGTTGACTTGGAATGCTCAAACCCTAGCTTGCTTGAGAAGGAAGAGAGAAGAGTGATTGAGAAGAGGAATTAGGTCAAAATGAGGGGAAAACCCCTTATTTATAGAAGTTATGCCCTAATTTTCCCAAAATAACACCATACAGGCCGACCCTAGGGTTTTGGAGACAAAATCTTGAAAGAATATTAGGTTAAATTTGAATTTTAAGCCACATGGGACTAGGTCACCCAAGGTGGCAACCTAGTCCACCTAGGTAATTTTCATTAGTTTTTGAGGATTAAAGTGTGATTATTATTGTTTGTCGGGATTGTCTCATAAAACACACTAAAATAAGGCATGTATGTGCATTAAGGGGTCATTATAGCAAAAGAAAGGGTTGATTTGGTGATGACAAGTCTAGGAAAGTGTGAAAATGTTTTACAACACATTACAACACTTTGGCACAAGGCTTGGAAAGGGGTAAAAAGAGGTCCAAAAAGGTCCAAAATCCATAGGCAAGAGTCCAAATGAGTGAAATGTGTTAAAGGCTACACTTTTTGGCGACACACTCACAACTCAATATTGCAGTAGGGTAACACTTAGGAAATTAGAATTATGATAGCAAGAATGCGTACCAAATGAAGTGAAAGACACTTCTATTTATACAAAAAGATCGGTAACTGAAGGGTACAAATAGGATAACAAATTTGACACCTCTCAGGTCAACTCAACAAAAATAACACAAGGTGGCAACAAAAAACAATGTATAAGAAACAAATACCCAACAAAGAATGAGTCACTCAAATCAATTGGACAACAAGAATGATTAGCAAAAATGCAAGGTAATGGTCTCCTACAGATCGACCTATTTACACAGCTTTCAAATTGAACCAATTCATATATTCTCACTAATTCACATTTGTAATTTATATTGCAAGTTAAGACTTCTACTTGGTTTGCTCTTCTTCAGTTTGGTGCCACGAAAACAACATGTTTCCTATTCCTTTGGTTTGCATTAAGCTTCTAGAATCAGCCAAAGTTTATTTCATGTGTTGCAGATTGGTATACTTCCATCGTTGATTTGGTCAACCTTAAATACCACTTATTCTAGCTTGGCTTAAATTTCCTATGAACCTATTATAACGCCACCCACATAACAATAGCAAGTTTAATCTGTTAACATTTGCATATAATTTCATGCACTTCATTTTAAATATGCATGAAATGTGTTCCATACATTCCACGTGTTTTATAGCATATACATTGCTTTCAATATTTATAATATATAAACAATGCTATCTATATTTATATTTATATAATATATATAATATATATATAGAGTAATAACATTACATGTTATTATATATATGTATATATATGTGTATATATGTATATACATATATATACAAATATATCAACTTACACGATTATACTATACATCTTTTGATATTCGAATGCATTTACATATATTTATTCATCCCATATAATAATAACGTACATGTGTAAATATATATACATTTATACAATATGTATGTTTATATATGTATCAATACACTCATATGGATGTTTCCATTATGTCGATACATACACATATATCAATATATATATATATATATATATATTGTATATTGCCTTCATACATACAATTCAACAACATCAATTGACATATATACATGAAGTACATATGAGTATATATATATATATATACTTGTTTGTTTGACGTTCCCATGCATATGGGTATTCCATCCATAACCATACATAGATACGTCTATCTATGTATACTTATGTGCATGAGTTCATTGTAGACATGTACATGTATATGTATATGGGTGCTGCCACAATAATGGGTTACACTTTTTTGGGACATCCTGATTTTTGCTGAAATCACATATTTTTAGAAAATATAATGATTTAAGCCTTAAAAAGGTTCCATTTTAAGGGTTTTAATTGAAAAGGGGTTTGATCAAACCCACTTATATCAGACCCCCTTGGATAGAAAGCCGCTAGTTTTAAACCAAACCTATAATGGAGTCTCCTCTACACCTATCAAAATTCTCATAAAAAACCACTTTTGATTTACCTTTTAGGGGATCAAATTAATTTATTTAAAATTATTTTTTTGTAAACATGTAGTCCTTATTATAAGCTTCCAAAAAAGTATAATTTTAAATATATTTAATTTTATTATTATATTTATTTTTTATTTCTTGTGAATGTAGGTTTTTTAATGAACATCGAGGTCTTTATTTCACACATACGGAAAAATAGGAAAAGAGAGAATTTTTTTTCTTAAAAATCCATGTACACTAGCTATTGATGTCCTTATTCCAACAAAAAAAAAATAAGTTAACTCAAATGAATACAAAAAACGTTATACAGCTGAAAGTATAATATATCCAAATTATAATTACTCTGAATTAGAAAATTAATTAAAAAATATATATGCAACAAAAAAAAATGAAAAAATATCCATCCCCTAGATAATGGTGTGAAAACATTGTATTTAAAAAATTAGAATTGTATGCTTTCTATAAAAAAAGTTATGCAGCCGAAAGTAAGCATCAGTTTTTGAAAATGATGTTTAGTAAAAAAAAATAAGTTAATAAAAACTACATAAAATAATTCACAATTTATTTTTTAATTTTAAAAAAAAATATAATTATATTCTCAACACAAAATATCACAAATCAGTAGTTTGCTTCATCTTCAAATTCTTAATGGTTTAGCTTCTATAGGCGTACAAAAGTGAAGATCTGGTGAAAAATGTTTATTTCGATGTCAAGTTTGGCCAAAAAGTGTAACCCATTATTATGGGATCACCCATATATACACATTGCATATATCACATCGATCAAATGAAAACACATTAATAATAACTCATTGAGTGTAGGTATTTTTACCTAGTCTAAAATGCAAAACTAAACGAAATGCAAACAAGGAAAACACAAACAACACCTCAAGATTGGCCTAGTTGAACTTGAAAAAAGTAAAAGATAAAAGGAGTGATATTACCTTGTCCAAGTTGATCGGTTGATTGGCCTCATTTATCATTTGATTTGTGTGCTCCTAGATCGATTCCGGCAACATAACAACTTGTAAATGCTTGATTTTGATCCAAGAAGATGGTGGATTGAGGACTTGGGAGATTGAGATGATAAGAGCTTGAAACTGATGCTTGTGGTTGCTTGTGGTTAGGGTTGTGAAATGGCTAATTGTTAGCCATTTAGCCAAGGAGAGATGAATGAATGGCTACGATTCATTCTTGACCAAGGACAAGAGATCAAGGGTGGAGATCAAAGGTTGACCAAAAGGAATTAAAAATTCTTTTTTTTTATATGTACGGGGAAGACAAAAGGAATAAAATATTCCTTGAAAAACCTTGGGAGAATAAATGGAATTTAAAATTCCATTGGAAAGGACATGGAGATTGTAAATGGAATTAAAAATTCCATTAAGGGTGTTGGAAGAATAAAATGGAATTAAAAATTCCATTGGGATGTGGGAAGAGTTGACTAAAGGGGGTTGATTAGACTAGTTGATGAAGGATTAGAAGAGGGTTAGGTGGCTATTGATGGTTAGGAGCCAACTTGCAAAAATTGGAGGATGTAACACCTCCTAATCATGGATTAGGAATGTGCACATCCCTAATGATGGGATTAGGAGATGAATTAGGATTAAGTGTGGATGGAACATAAAGAGAATTAAATAAGTGGGTTATTTATTTAATTCTTTGGAAGAAAGGGATAAAAGGGGTAAGGTATTTAATTATTTAACTAAATACCTTAGGGATTTAGAGGACTTTAAGGATGTCAATGAAATAATAGTAACATTATTTAACTGATGTGGATAAAATGACATTTAGATGAAAAGGGTAAATTTGACCAAATATAAGACATCAAATTTAGATGTCTACATTTTTCCCCTCTTTGAGATGGTGTTACGAAGTAGCATCATTTCAAAGAAATTAAAAGATAGCACCAAGAAGAAGATGGTTAGATGGGGAAGATGCCCTAGTCATTCAAAGGAGTGACTAGAAGGAAAAATTATGAGAGTGAAGATGGATATTAGAGAGTGAGGATGCCCCCTCGAGAGGACATGCGGGTTCAAGAGAACACACGTGTTCTCTCAAAATGGATGATATAATGAAAGAGTGGATGGGGAAGATGAGACAAAATGATGGATAAGAGAGGATGAAGTATGATAAGAGATTAGGAAGAGAGGATGAGAAGAAAGAAAACACAAATGAATTCAAGGACAAATATGATGTTTCCCCAGTCAAGCTACAAGCCGAAATGGGTGAATGATGAATGAAGTGTTGTTGATGAGGGAATGATACATCCAAAAACAACACAAGCATAGGGAAGGATACATCCTAATGATGACGATGGAAGTGTTGTTGACGAGGGAAGGATACATCCCAAAACAACACAAAAAGATAGGGAAAGATACATCCCGATGATGACGATGAAAGTGTTGTTGACAAGGGAAGGATACATCCCAAAACAGCACAAAAGGATAGGGAATGATACATCCCGATGATGATGATGATGATGATAATGATTGGATCAAGGCTCGGAACAAGACCAAGGATGTGATTAGATGATTTGTGCTAGATCAAATAGATTAGGATTGGATGGAGATGTGATATTGTTAAAATGAATGAAGATGATGGGGGAAATATGCTTAGAATAAAAAATCTATATTATCCTAAGAAGATGGATGAACGGATGCTTAGAATTAAAAATATCTATTATCCTAAGAAAATTGAAAAGATGATGAAATGATGAGGAGGATGGCTGAAAAGATGCTTAGACTAATAGATCTTGTGATCCTAATAAAATGCTACTCCTAACGTGAGATGCTAGACAAAACTAATAATGTAATGAGAAGAAGTAACAAGATAAAAGGGCACCTCAATAAGATTAGCCTAAGAAAATGGACAATATGAAAGCAAGATAAAACAAATGGAATGCTTCTTATACCTTCATGTTGTGGCTTCCTTGGTTGGCCCTTGATCTTTGAAGTCTTGTGTGCTCCTTGGATGGAAATGAAGTTGAATGGGTGCAAGATGAATTGATGATGCTAAATGTTATGATAAATGAGAGGTTGAATGACAATTTTGCAAGAGTTTTGTTGCAAAAGACTTTGATCTCCCAAAATGAGGGAAATGAGGGGGTGTTTATAGGCTAATTTGAATTCTCTAGAAAATTCAACAATTGGGATTGATCCAACAAAGATCAAGATGAAGGGCTATGGTGAGTTGAGGACTCACAAGCCCTCACATCTTGACATGTGGAAGGTAAGATGTTTTAGGGTGGAGTGATGTGGAAATGAGGTGGAAGGGAAGTACATGAGGTGGAGGAAGGACAAGTACCTTTGAGGTACCTTGGGGGATGAGAAGATTTCCTCAAAAAGGAACTTCTTATCCCCAAATGAGGATGAAAGAGACTTTTGAGGAATTTTAGAATTCCTCAAAAATCTCCATGGGAAAAGGGGAAGTGTGTGGGAAAAATAAATGTAAATTAAAAATTTACATTCAATGGAGGGTTTATTGGATAAAAGGAGGTCTCCAAAAAGCTAGAGATTTGTCACAAGTGGGAGATGTGACAAGTCTAAGGTTCTAGAAGCCTTGGGCACATGTAAAATGACATGTCACATTTGCATGGGGATAGGGTAAACCTTGGAAGAATAAAATGTGAATCAAAAATTCACATGGGGAAGAGAGGAACCTTGGTTAAATAAATGTGAATTAAAAATTCACATGGGGAAGGGAGTCCAGGATAAAAAGGGTAAGTGGGAAGGTTGACTAGAAAAGGTAAGCCAAATGTGGCTAATGATTCTGATTAAGGTTGTGCAAACACATGATTAGGATAATTAATGAGAGATTAGGGACAAGTGGAAGATTATGGAGGATGTGACACTTAATCTTGATTAAGTGGTGCACATCCTAATCACAGATTAATTAATTTAATTTGGATTAAAAGAGGGTTATGGAGAATGTGACAAGGAGAGAGAAAAAGAGGAATTAAAATTAGTTTTAATCCAAATAGATTAAAAGACTAAATTAAATAATTTGTCATATTTATTTAATTTAGAGAAGAATAGGGTGTAAGGTAAAGTATTTAATTTATTTAATTACATACTTTAGGAACCTTAGGCAGAAAATGAAATAATGATTAAATAAATTATTTAATCACTGTTAATGGAATAGATGAATATAATAGACGATTTTGATCATATGGAAGTGATCAAATTTGGATGTCTACAAATCTATATTAGCTAAAGCATATTAAAAAGATGATGATATGATGAGACAAATGGATGGAAAGATGCTTAGACTAATAGATCTATATTAGCCTAATGAGATTGAAAAGAGATTATGATGAGGGAGAGTGACGAAGGATAAACAGATTAGAAAGATTTAGGGTGAATGGATGGGGGGTATGTATAGATGAGAGGATGGGAGATGAGGGGGGATGAAGGGATACGAAACAAATCGAGCAAGTTAATTGTGATGCGTTATACTACCATGTAATGAGCACTTAATTTGATATAGCATGAGATAACATGTACTAGGTTATGAGGAACCAAGGTGACGTCGTATCACATGCATAAGACTAACACAACATCCCAAATTCATAGGGGCTTTGGTTGGGTCTGATGTTGGGATAACCACAAACACAAAGGATGCCCTAGCGTAACACAAGACCACAAGGATCTTGGTGGGTATGACGCGGGACAACCAAGAAAACAAAAGTTGACAAAAAGATCAAGATACACCTCTATGTTTACCAGTCAAAGCACACCATGATATGATGGATTGTGGTGACCCTGACAAGGTATAATAGGAAGCTCAAATGATAAAAAAAAATGTCAAAATCATCAAAAGATCACAATCAATTGCAAACATCCTTTGCCACAGGATGGAAAGGGTGGATGGGATTGATGTGGTCTATTAGGAAGGATGCATCCTGTTGAGACCAAAGATGGAGACGAAACTAAAAGATCGACATAACACATGATATTTGAAACCAATTGAATCTCATGATATTGATGACCTTTGCTTGTAATTACCAACTAGGACAGGGACGTACTTGATGACATGAAAAAGTGACAAGACACAAGACGACAAGACCCTAAAGACCTAGGGGACACCAAACCGACACACCCTAAAGACCTAGGGGAAACCAGACCGACACACCCTAAAGACCTAGGGGAAACTAGAATGACACACCCTAAAGACCTAGGGGACACAAGACCGACACACCCTAAAGACCTAGAGGCTTGAGGGTTGATCGAAGATCAACCTTGCCTATGTGAAAGCGTAGAGCCCTCGTAGTTCGACCAAAGATCGACCACTGACCATGGATACAAGCGAAAAGAGGATGATGTAGACTGCAATGGATGAAAACAACTAGATGGACAAATGACCTGGGGGTAGATCAAATTATCGACCTTGCCTACATGAGTGCGCAGGGGCAACACAATTCGACACAAGGCCAAAGACAAAAAATGGATAAGGGATGATGAGAGGACCGAGATAAGTGGCTACAATGATGGAGCTGATATGATGACATAAGATTGACCTTGTGGATAGGATGATGATGATTGCATAAGATGTGGATTACGTGAAGCTCAGGAATGGGATAGTTATCCAAATCATCAAAAGATGAATGGGGATGATGGTATGATGGATATATGAGTGATGAAGAGTGATAAGAGGTTAGAAAGATGTGATAAATAGATAGGGGTGATGATAGTGAGATGAATGACATTGGATTGCATGGGGGTAGCCTATAGCTAGATACCAATGACAAGGGATAATCAGATGGAATGAAAATAGCGGTAAATTGATAGATTGATAAAGATTGGGAGATAGAAAGATGCGAGGATGGATGGATAGAGGGATAAGGATTTGGAAAGACAAAATGGATTACTGGATGGATAAATGGATAGGGAGATAAGGATGAAAAGATGGAAAAGGACTAGTGGATGGGTAAATAGGGAGATAAGGATTTGGAAGATGGAAAGGATTACTTGGAGGGATGGATGGATGATGTCACCAAGGACTATGGCACAAAGAAGGAGATGCCCCACTCTAGATATGTTGTGCATAACGAGGCAAGAGGGATGGTAGATAGTAGGAGGGGTAAATAAGGAATGGAGATGGATCGTAGTAGGATGGGTGGAAAATGGAAGATAAATGGATGTGGATAGGATGCATGGATAAGGAAGGTGAATGGGGGGGATAAGGGATATGGTGACACATGGATGAGGGGAATATATGCCAAGAGGTGTCCAAAGCATGTATATATGTGCCCCTGTCTTGATCAAGATCACAAAGAAGATGGAGGGACTAGATACAAATGGGATATGATGGGTAGGAGTGGAAGATAGGTGGATGTAGGAGATGGAGGAAGGGGATGTGTAACATGAAGCTTCCCCCAACTATTCCCCCAACTATGGAAGATAGGTGGATGCAGGAGATGGAGGAAGGGGATGCGTAACATGAAGCTACCCCCAAGTGTAGAAGATAGGTGGATGCAAGAGATGGAGGAAGGGGAATATACACATGATGCCTATTTTCCAGGTTTTAATCATGGTACTTATCCAAGGTGATTGTTTGCCAAGTTTTCACCATTGAACGAATTATTTCTCTTTACTATTTTTTTATTTTTTTATTTTTTAAACTTTTGTTTCTTGATTTTTTGAACTTTTTGGATAGAAATGCGGATGGAGATGGATGAGGATAGGGATGTGGATAAAGAAGATAGTTGATAAGGATATGGATGAAGGTCTCAATCATCAAGTTCCATACGAGGTAATAAGAGCCCATGTTTGAATCTACTATTCAGATGTTGGTACAATTTTATTAGAATATAAGGATTATGCAAGAGGATGGATTAAAGGGATTTGATGGGGGAGATATGGGGGATAATGGATGGGATGTTGGAAAGTGTATGGATGGAATGATGGAGTGGATGTGTGAGGGGGGAAGGTGTTAAGGGAAAACATTGGCATATGTGGTGGGGGATGTGAAAGGATAGGGGGATGAATGGATGGAGAGTGTGGGGATAATGGAGGAGTTGGGATAGTGAATTTTGGGACATAGGGACCCAAAATAGATTTAGGAGATGGAGGATGTGAATGATTTCTAGTTGAATTAGCAACTTTGGATGCCGTTATGGATTTTTCATTTGAAGGAACTGCATCTTTTTTCTTGGGAATCCACATGGTTTTGATTTTTGCTTTGGTGGGCCTTTATGGCCTTTCGAATGGTTTTTTTTTTTGGATTTGATTTTTCTTTTCCTCAACATGTATTTTTTAGGGGACATGAGGAGATTTAGATTCATGTGGATGTTTGGATTTATTCATTTTTACTTTGGCATCCAAAGTGATTTTAGTAGCAATGGGATGGGTATGAGGTGATGGATGATGTGGAGAAGACGTGCATGGAGTGATAGAGGTAGGTTTTTGACAATTGTGTGTGGATGGAGGATGTGAGATAGCATGCCTGGAGGGGTGCCTTTATTGATCCTGATTAGGGATTATGAGGTCAAGATTTTTATGAGGCATGCTAGGGATAGGTGATGGATGGATGAGAGGATAAAGAGGATAGGATGGAGGAGGTGATGTCGGGATATAAGGACCCAAAAGGGACTTTATATATGGGGAATGTGTGAGGGTGACTGGAGGGACATAAGGACCCAAAATAGATGCAATAGATGGAGGATGAGCGATGGTGAATGGAGGGACATAAGGGCCTAAAATGGATTTTGAGGATGAAGGAGGAAGATGGACGGTTGTCTTGAGGTAACCTGATGGAGGAGGGGGGATGGCGACGAATGGTTTGGTGGAGCGATGGGAAGTGCCTCCTATTATTTTAGAAGAGGATCGTTGAGGATGTAGGGAGGTTGTACCAAATTTTTTGGAGTCTGAGTCTTGGGAGATATATCCAAGACCTTGTGCACCTGGATGTTCTTTGGCTTGGATGGGCTCTAAAATACCTTGCTCATGAAGGCCTAAACCTTTTCCTTGATAGTTCATGTTCTTGAGAGTGTGATCTATGGTAGGGTGTGTATTCTTTTGGAAGCATGATGAAAGTCCATCAGTAGGTGGAGGAGGAAGGGTGGTGCATATAATTTGTTCTTCTTCTACAAGATAACAACCATGGATGAGTGTGATGTTACCAAGGTAATATAAAAGTGGTGTTAGGGTGGTAGGGCTAGGTGACGATGAAGGATCATGAGATGGAGAGGATGGGATGGAAAAATATTGATTTAGAGGGGTGAGTGACAAGGGATCAGGAGAGGGGTTTAGTGGCATGATAGGATTTGGATTTATGGAAGTGGGTGATAAGGGCTCATGAGATTGAGTGATTGGATTTTGCGTGCAAAGGGGATTATGGGATGGAATGGATGGGGGCTATGATCTTGAGGTGGAGTAGAGAGGATGACACGATCTTGATGTAGATATGGGGATATGTGGGTATGCTTTGGATCAAGCTCTTGGCATGACTCATCTTGTATGGGAGGCATGGTCACGGAGGAGTGTTGGGAGGACTCCTCAAGTGAGAGAGATGGAAGGATGGTGGATTCATGAATGTCATGGGATTGGAGTTTGGTGATACTAAGACTAGGAGGAGTGGATTGGATTTGGATGTCTCCAATGGATTGGGTGGATCTAGGAGTAGAAGATAGGGATTCGATGGATTCGTTGGGCTTGATGGTTTCAAAATTTTAGATGGGGTTAGGAGTAGTAATAGGGGTGATAGGTATGAGATGGAGAAAGGTCTCATCACTAGTGATTGTACATGATAGATTGGGAGGGAATGGTTCAAAAACATCAAGATGTGGATTTGGGGATGCATATTCTATCATGATTCCTCAGATGATATTTGGAACATTTGGTTCAAGTGGGGTGATGGGAATGGATGGAGGATTATGGATGGGTGGAGGACTAGCATTAGGGATTGGTGGATTAGGATTAGATGAGTGGATGGAATTGGATGGAGGACTAGGAGTAGATGGAGGGTTAAAATATAATGGAATAGAAAGTGGAGTGATGCAAGAGGATGTGGATGATGAATTAGGATAGGAAGATGTGGATTGGGAAGATTGGGATGGTGGATTAAAATATATGGAATGGAAGGTGGAGTGATGCAGGAGGATGTGGATGCTAGATTAGGTTGGGAAGATTGGGATGGTGGATTATAGTAGGAATACTGGAATGGTGGATCAAGATAGGAGGGTATGGAGGTTGAATTAGGATGGGAAGATTGAGATGATGGATTAGGATAAGAGGACGTGGGTGGTGGATTTGTGTAGGAGGATGTGGATGTTGGATTAGGATGGGAAGATGTGGATGTGGGATTAAGGTAGAGATATTGTGATGGTTGATGATGATAAGGATAGGAGTATGGGGATGGTGGATTAATATAGGAGGATGTGGATGTTGGATAGGAGAGAGATGTAGTGGGAGGACATGATGAATATGTGGATGGTGAGGATATTGGACATCCCTTGTCAAGGGTAGCATAAGGACAATTATTGGATGCAGATGAAGGCATGGGGGGATAGCTTGGAGGAATGACTAGATTTTGGGAGGCGATCAAGAGAAGCTTGCTAGAAACGACAACATCAAGGGGATCTATATTATACTCATCTTGATCAACAAGATTTTCATTATCGTCATCAACATAGTTAGGATTCCCATTGAATACTATTATTGGTTGCACTAGAGGAGGATAAGGATTCATGATGTTAGATGAAATGGATATGGATTGAAAAGATGGGGGTAGATGATTAGAAGGACATAATAGATGATGAAAGATAAATAGGATAGATTGGAAGAAGATGGGATAAGAGATCTTAAGATTTGTTTCGATATTAGAAGATCTTAGATATAGATGGACTAAAGCTAAAATTGGGATTTAGGTTAAACTCAAATTAGGATTAGATTAAAATTTAGATAAGGATTGGATGAAAGCTCTGATTAGGATCAATATAAAGCTTAGATTAGGATGATGGGATTAAAGTCCATATTAGAATTGGATTGGAGCTTAGATTAGGATGAGATTAAAGCTTAGATTATGGTCTAGAACATTCCAGGGGTGACATGATTGAGAAAAAATGAGAATGAAAATTTTCAAATTTTTTTTGTCGTAGTAAATCGTATTTTTGGAGGTCTTCGAGCAGAATTTGGGGTTGAAACTTGCATCAATCCCTAAAATTGAGTTGTTGAAGGTGCAACTCAATTTTAGGGATTGATTTAGTACTCTTGGAGACCTTTTTGACCGTCTAAATGGTTTTGAATTCTAAGCACCGAGTAGAAAGTTATGACCTCGACAAGTCAGGGTAAATAAATTCCTAGTTTTTTTTGAAAATATGATGGTTTGGGGATGAACATGAAGAGGAGGAATGATTGGATTATGATTTTGGACTAAGGAAGATGCAGGCTAATTATGGCATGAAGGATTGACTCTCTAGATTTTGTATGGGAAGCGAATTCACCTTTGAAAGTTGCAAGGTCGCCTATCGGGTTTGTAAGTTCGCCTATTCTGACTTGCAAGTTCGCCTATCAGGCTTGCAAGTTTTCCTATTTTGACTTGCAAGTTCACCTATTCTAACTTGCAAGTTCACCTATTTTGACTTGCAAGTTTTCCTATTCTGACTTGCAAGTTTTCTTGCTTTGACTTGTAAGTTCGCCCAAGGACTAGCTGACACAAGAAACAAGTGAACCTGCTTGGAAAATTCACCTATCTGAGGATGCAGGTTTTCCCAAGAAGTTGCAAATTAGCCCAAATAGCTTCAGGTTCACCTCAAACAACAAACAATTTTGCCTGAACAATAGAGCAGGATCACCCCTAGGAGAAAATTCACCCAAACAGTTGAAAACACTGAAGAACGGGCAAGTTTGACTTGTAGGATTGCCTAACGGACAAACAAACTCAATTAAACAAACTCATAGGATGGATCAGACAAAGAACGAGAGAATGAAGGGAAAAATGGATACCAAAACGGCCTGAAACGGGGCCTTGGACGAACAACAGTATCCAAAATGGGGCCTCAGACGGAGAATAGTACAAGGAACAGGCAAAACAGATTCACCCAAACAGATTCAAATGATGACTCAGATGAAGAACGATATAAGGGATGGACAAATGAATACCAAAACAACCTAAAATAGGGGCTTGAACAGAGAACAATATCTGAAATGGGAAAACAGACACCCAAATGTACCTGAACGAGGACTTGAATGGAAGACGAGATGACGAGCAAGGTGAAATAGGAAGTAGGATTGCCCCTGTGATAAGAAAGTTCACCCAAAATACAGATCAAAATCACCCCTAAGAGAAAATTCACCCAAACAGAGGAGCAAGATTGCCCCTGAGAGAAAATTCGCCCCATAGTGGAAGCAAAATCACCCAAACAACTGAGCAAAATTGCTTAACAGGGGTGAAAATTTGCTTGCTCTTAGGGAACGGGCAAATTTGATGACTGACAGACTCACCAAAGGGGTGGACAGACTCGCCTATTCAAGAGAACAGGAAAAAATGGGGTTGCCTAAGAGGATAACCCATAGGAAAACTTGCCTCTAACAAAGGAAAAATCGCCCAATCAAATGACCGACACTGGACTGAGAAGCAAGATCGCCTCTAAAGGCGAGGTAGGATTGTGGCAAAGGATGACAGGCATGAAAAACAATAGAAATAAGGCTGTAGTGACTTAATTGAAAGTAAAAGTACTGGTATCGCACAATGAAGACACTCCAGGCAACACAAACCTAGAATTAGTGATAAGGGTTTCTATCTAGGTTGAACAAGGCTATCTTATGAGTCCTCAATATACGCACGATACATGGGGTACAAATGTGAACATCGGCTTGTCACAAGCATGATTTGGGAGCCCCAACAAGGTACTGGAAACTCAAACCAACTCTTCACGTCTTATCTAGGTATCACCCTAGCTTTGACGCTCCGCCAGATACGACGTGACTGGATTAAGGTATAACTTTCACTCTCCCCCTTTATCTACCCTGATGGTAACACATGGTTGGGATCATCCCTTAGGTGATGAAATCCTAGGTAGGTCCCGCTAAGGGAAGAAGGCACTAGATGTCTCGACTGGTCCTCAGGCTCGCACATAGCGCAAGGGGAGAGCTAAGATGCACTAGAACCTCCTAGGTTGAATCAACTGGAGTAGAGTGAAATATGATTTCTCATCACCCAAGATTTCCAAGTGGCACAAGGGGATTGGATACATCAACATTCCACTCACAAGCAAAACAAACAAGGTTAATTGATCCTTTAATTAAAGCCACGTGTGCCTAGCTAGTATGAAAAATGATAGACAAACTAACTAACTATTCTTGGATCGATCATTCTACAAAAAAAGTGTTAGTAGTTCGTAACTACTGGTCTTGGAGAAACAAGAGACAACTGCAAAAATCATTAGCGAAAAAAGACACACTCACAAACAAATGAGTTAGTGGATTAGTATCTGAAAATGAAAGAAAAATGACACAGAAAATAGAAGATTAGGGTTTCAGATTCACCTCAGATTTTCCTCTATGCGAGGCAAGTTTTCCCATTCTATTGAGAAAATTTGCCCCTCTGTAAATTCAACTTCGCCCCTCTATCAAGGCAGGTTCACCCATTTGTTAAGGCAGGTTTGCCTGTATGTTAAGGTAGGTTCACCTGTTTGTTAAGGAAGGTTCATCTGTCTGTTAAGGTAGGTTCATCTATTTGTTAAGGTAGGTTATGCTGTCTATGGGGGCCGAGCAGGGTTGCCCTTGAAGGGAGGCAAGTTCACCCCTGAGAGCAACTTCACCCCTATGCAAAGTCACATTCACCCCTAGAGGCAAGCTTGCTTGTCTAGTCAGGCAACTTCACCCCTGTGATGTGCAGATTCACCCTTTTGAGTAGTTTCACCTTTGAAACCTGCATAATGCAAACAACAAAAAAAGTAAAAGGATAGACCCGTGATGTGGGTCCCATCGGGCATGCCAGAAATGTGTGTAGGTTGTTTTACCTAGTCTAAAATGCAAAACTAAACAAAATGCAAACAAGGAAAACACAAACAACACTTCAAGATTGGCCTAGTTGAACTTTAACAAAATAAAAGATAAAAGGAGTGATATTACCTTATCCAAGTTGATCGGTTGATTGGCCTTGTTGATCATTTTATTTATGTGCTCCTAGATCAATTTCGACAGCATAACAACTTGTAAATGCTTGATTTTGATCTAAGAAGATGGTGGATTGAGGACTTGGGAGATTGAGATGATGAGAGCTTGAATCTGATGCTTGTGGTTGCTTGTGATTAGGGTTGTGAAATAGCTAAGTGTTAGCCATTTAGCCAAGGAGAGATGAATGAATGGCTATGATTCATTCTTGACCAAGGACAAGAGATCAAGGGTGGAGATCAAAGGTTGACCAAAAGGAATTAAAAATTCCTTTTTTTTATATGCATGGGGAAGACAAAAGGAATAAAATATTCCTTGAGAAACCTTGGGTGAAGAAATGGAATTTAAATTCCATTGGAAAGGACATGGAGATTGTAAATGGAATTAAAAACTCCATTAAGGGTATTAGAAGAATAAAATGGAATTAAAAATTCCATTGGGATGTGGGAAGAGTTGACTAAAGGGGGCTGATTAGAATAGTTGATGAAGGATTAGAAGAGGGTTAGGTGGCTAATGATGGTTAGGAGCCAACTTACAAAAGTTGGAGGATGTGACACCTCCTAATCATGGATTAGGAATGTGCGCATCCCTAATGATGGGATTAGGAGATGAATTAGGATTAAGTGTGGATGAGACATGAAGAGAATTAAATAAGTGGATTATTTATTTATTTATTTGCAAAAAAGGGAAAAAAGTGGTAAGGTATTTAATTATTTAACTAAATACCTTAGGGATTTAGAGGACTTTAAGGATTTCAATTAAATAATAGTAACATTATTTAACTAAGGTGGATACAAGGATATTTAGATGAAAAGGGTAAATTTGACCAAATATAAGTAGTCAAATTTAGATGTCTACACTCATAATTGACAGAAACTCGAACACTTAAACTAATTCAAGAATGATCGTAAACAAACTCACAACCACTCCTAGTTCATCCACAAACAAGACTCGGGTAACTTACCTTTTATTAGCTAATGACTAGACTTGACTAAAGATAGAAGTGAGTGTGTGAAAGCTCAGTTTAGACTCATTTTGGGGTTACCCGACCAATACTCCTCTCCTGAGTGATACCTCCCCTCTCTTCTAGAGGATCAAGTCTATCTGTGCATCCAACTTAGTACATAGAAAATGTAGTTAGCTGAATCAATTAAAACCTCTTGCATCATATATTTCATAAAAAAAATCATTTCATAACCTCACATGAATAAAATATTCATTTATTGTATTTGTGAATTTCATAAAGCATAAACACACACATTTAAAGCATTTCACTCAGCCAAGTAAAAGTAAATAAGCAATAGCATAATGGGGTGTAACATATCCCCCCTTGTGATTCATCTTCCCCAATGATCTCAAGTATCTGACTCAAATAATAAAACATAGAATGAACAATATAGTTTTCAAGAACCCTCAAAAGCATGTAAAACATTAGGAAACTTCTGCTTGATCTTAGTATAGTCTTCTTAGGTGGTCAAATATTCTGTGTATTGATCCCACTGGACTTTGGATTGCAAAACCTCTTTGTTTTGCAAGAATATGTAACATGTTTCAAGCACTTTGAGAGGCTCGATTGTTACCACCCTTGGGTCCTGAACTTGTAAGGAATTCCAATCAATGACATGATTATCACTTGGTATATACTTCTTAAGGTAAGAGAAATGAAAGACATTGTGCATCCGAGCAAGAGCTAGTGGAAAGGCAATTCGTTACACAATAGGGTTAATCTCTTTAAGAACCTCAAAAAGACCTACATAGCATGGAGCTAATTTGGACAATTTCCCAAACTTAATAGAACTCATATGAGGCTTAACCCTTAACAAAACCTTTTCTCCTATTGAGAAATTTCTAGGTACCTGCTTGGAATCTGCATAACGTTTTTTTCTATCATTAGCTTCTGCCAATCTTTTCTTAAATAATTCCAACTTTCTCTTCCATTTTTTTCAACAACTTTGGTCCTAGGCTTACCCTATCTTCAAGCTTATCCCAACTTATAGGAGTACGACATTTCCAACCATACAATGCTTTAAATGGAGTCATCTTAATTGCAAAATGATAAGAATTTGTGTATGCAAACTCCACCACTGGTAGGTAATCCTCCCATTTGTATTTTTAATCCATGTAATATATTCTCAATAAATCTTCAAGTATGTGGTTAACTCTTTCAATTTTACCATCCATCTCTAGATGATATTTTGAACCAATATTCAATTGGGTACCAAGCTAAGAAAAAATGGTTTGCCAAAATATAGAAGTCACTCGGGCATCCCTATCCAATTTGATCTTCTCAAGAATTCAATGCAACCTAAACACTTCTTGAATAAACTTTCATGCTATGATAGGAGCTCCATTAGTTAAATTTCTAGGAATAAAATGTGCTACCTTGGTCAGCTTATCCACTACCAGAAGAATGGCATTATGCTTGTTCCTAGACATATATAGGCCTTGCACACATACCATACTTATGAATTTCCACTTACTCTTAGGAACATCATGCAAATATAAAACTCATGCAGGGTGATGATGTTCTGCCTTGACCCTTTGATAGTCTAAGCACTTTGTTATAAAATTGGCAGCATCTCTCTTCATTCCCTTCCAAAAATAAAAAGGCTTCACATCTTCTAACATCTTGGTCACATTAGGATGTCTAGAGTATGGTGCATTGTGAACTTCTTTCCATACCAATTTTCTTATTTCTTCAGAATTAGGCATGTACATCCTTCCTTTAAACCTTAACAATCCACTAGGTTTAAAATGGAATCCATCATACCTTGTGTCCTGTGGATTATCTAGGAGTTTTTTCTTGAATTTCTCATAATACTCATCGCCCTTGGATTTTTGCAACACTTGGTCCTTGAAGTCGGTTTGAATTGCTAATAATGAAGCGATATGCCTCCTACAACTTAGAGCATCGATGACTCGATTTTATTTTCCCTTGATGTAGTTAATGTTGAAGTCATAACCAATTATTAGCTCTAACCATCTCCTTTGTTGTGCATTGAGGTTGGGTTGGGTGAAAAAATAATTTAGACCATGATGATCCATCTTCAGTTCAAATGGTTTACCCATCAGATAGTGTCTCCACATTTGCAATGCATGAACTATTGTTGCTAGCTCTAAATCATGTGACACATAGTTTTTCTCACAGGGATTCAACTTTATTGATTCATAAGCTATAACTCGCCCTTCTTTCATCAAGACTCCACCTAATCCCTCATCTAATGCATCCGCAATGAAAGTAAAGTTGTCTTATGGATTGGGTACCTTCAAATTGGTTTCATATTCAATTTCTCCTTCAGTAGGTCAAAGGTTGCTTGACACTTTTTAGACCACTCAAAATATTTCCCTTTCCTCTGTAATGAAGTAATAGGAAAATCTATTTTGGAGAAGTTTACCACAAAATTCTGATAGAAACCTACCAAACCCATAAAAATTTTGACCTCAGATACACTCTTTGGTATTGGCCATTCAAGTACTACTTTAATCTTAGAAAGATCTATTACTATTCCATCAGTTGTAATCATGTGACCAAGATAGTGAAATTTCTTTTGGAAGAAGGTGCACTTGGAAATTTTTATGTAAAGCTTATGCTCCCTTAAGTGTTGTAAGACAATTTCCAAATGTTTACAATGCTCTTCTTCATTCTTGGAATAGATTAATATACCATATAAGAAAAATAATACAAATCTATCCAAACAATCTCTAAATACATTGTTCATCAGG
The DNA here is from genome assembly GCA_007115665.2 of Sequoiadendron giganteum. NCBI lineage: Eukaryota > Viridiplantae > Streptophyta > Pinopsida > Cupressales > Cupressaceae > Sequoiadendron > Sequoiadendron giganteum. The sequence goes on from CM021102.1 coordinate 766,272,795, forward strand.
TTCATGAATGTTGTAGGTGAATTCATAAGTCCAAAAGGTAAGACTGTGAACTCATACTGACCGTATCTAGTCTTGAATGCAGTTTTGAAACTATCTTCATCCTTGATCCTTAGTTGATGATAACCTAACCGTAGATAAATTTTAGAAAACACTGTTGCTCCTCGCATCTGATCGAGAAGATCATCAATGTGTGGAAAATGGTACCTATTCTTTATCATCACTTTGTTAAGCATTCAATAATTGATACATAAATATAGTGTACCATCTTTCTTCTTTACAAAGATTATTGGCACTCCCCAGGGTGAAACATTGGGTTTGATTAACCCTTTTTCTAACAACTCTTCTAACTATTCCTTAAGCTCCATAAGTTCCATTGTGGTCATCCTATAGGGTACTTTTGAAATAGGTTTCATCCTAGGTACAAGGTCAATGGTGAAATAAAACACTTTTGGGAGGAATCCCAGGTAATTCATTTGGAAAGACATCTACAAATTTCTAAAGAATAGGATACTTTTCCATATCCATTTCTCCTGATTCTTCCATTCCACCTTCCTCTACTTCTTGAGAAATGGATTCCTCATTTTCCTCTAGTTTTTCCATTTTAATTGTGAAGAGTTGACATCCTTTCTTCTTCGCCTTATACATCTACGCAACTGATATTTGGCACAATTTTATTTCCCTAGGTGTTCCTTGCAAAGATACTTGATTACCTAGGTATTCTAAGCATTCTATAGTCTTAGCATGACAATCCACCTTAGCCCTATGCTTCCAAAGCCAATTCATCCCTAAGATTACATCATAGGATCCAAAGGGTGCTACGTACAAATTTACCTCTATAGAAAAACTTGGAAGTTCAACCCTAGCCTCGAAAAGATATTGCCTCATCTCAGCTCTTGTCTGGTTTGCATATTCTACAACCCAAGAATTTTCCATATAGCCAACCTTTCTAGAAATTTTACTAGCTACTTTAGGCAAAAAAATAATTTTGTGGCTCCAACATCAATAAGAATAGAAATAGGTATACCAAACAAAATACTTGGAGTTTCTATTGGAGTGATCTAGAACTTAGCTTGTCGGTTATCTACAACAACATGAATCCATTGATGGTAAGAAAAACATTGGGGAGGTAGATAATTTCTTTGAGACTGTGATCTTGATGGATTTTTGGGACAACTAATAGCATAATGATCCCCACCACATGTGAACATCCTTTCATTGGTCCCTTTCTCCATGCAGGTTTATCAGTATTACTGGCATTTCCTCTAGTGTTGTTGTTATTGTTGTTAAAGTTTCTTCCTCCACAATCCCTTCTAGGTTCACTCAAATTTTTTTTGGTTCCTTTGTCCCCTTGCTTCTAGGAATATAGTCCTCCACTAAACTTCTTCGGAGTTTGATTTTCATGAAGACTTTCGAACTTCTTTTGACTCCTTTCATGATAGTTTGAGATAACTTTAAGCTTTTTCTCTTGATTAACTGCTTTTTCATAAACTAGATCCATGGTTGTTGGACCGTGAACATCAACTTCACTACCTATTTGATTATTAAATTCCCATGATGAATTTTTTGATTCGAAATCACTCATCTTTTTGATTCGAAATCACTCATCTTTTTGATACATAAAAACGTACCTCAAAATATATAGGTGAATTTCTCTCAGTACTCATTCATTGATGAGTCTTCTTGCTTTAAATTATGAAAATCAATGAGATTTTGATCATAGAAAAGTTAGGGTAACCATCTTTTGTGAAAGATTTCAACAAACTCACTCCAAGTAAGCGTTAATGAACTATCCTAGTTCCATCATTTTGTTCATCCATCAATTAGAAGCTTCTGCAGACAACTGGAAGGATTCAGAAACAAATTTTGTGACCTCAAAATAGTTTCTAATATCAAAGTATTTTTCTATTTGTATCAACCAAGCTTCTGCCTCATCTCCACTATTACTTCCTTCAAATTTGGGAGAAATAATTTTTCTCATGTCTTTGGATAATTCAGGTGTCATACATTTTCTCTTCCTACTTTTAGTTTTGGACTGAGATTGTGTTTTATCAATCTCATGTTCATTAACATGGGTGTGATCTCGAGAATTTGCTCCCTCTTCCTCTTCCTCATGAGGCACTTCCTCATCTTCACTTGGTATTTCTTCTTCCACCCTATCTTTCCCCCTTCTTGTTCGTTCCCCGATTTTGTCCATCATTTCCAGAATGTGATCCATCTTGGCTTCAACATTCTCAATCCCCTGCCCTACTTCTTGACCTTCTCCAAGGTTAGTACGAGTTCTAACCATTTTCAAGTCGAAGTACACCTGGAGGGTTTTATGGAATTATATATAAGAACTTTTGCTAATTATTTCCAAAACATCATAAATGACAATATTCTCACATATAAAAAATTTATTGAAAAGTTTTGCACAAGTTTGATAAGAACGTGATTTTCATTTATTCATAAGGATTTCAATATACCTATTTTACATTAAATGACTATTGAAGTAGTCAAGAGGAGAGTATCCTTCAAATTCACTCTCAGATACATAGCTCAACGAGGTATACCCTTCAATTTTTTTCTCATCTCTCAATTGCTCTTCCCTATCCCAAAAAGGATAGTATCCCTTAGATTTATCTTTCGATGCATAATTTTGAGGTACATAACCCTCAGACTCACCACTTGAGGCTATTACAATGATTTTTTCCATGGGTATAACATGAGAGTCTCTAAACAACATAGTTGGACTAACATTACATTATGAGGGCATATCCCTAGAAAGTAATAATGAGTCTAATATTTCTAGAGAGATGGGAGGTAAATGATTGTAGTTGGATTCATCTCTCATCCTTCTCTTTTCTTGGCCAATTTTTGATAAGGCATGATAGATTGTCTCGGTATCACTTAAATAAACGATGTTGTCATAGTTGGTTCCCTCTATGGTATGAACACAGGTTTATTTTTCCTTCTTGGCTTGTAGGTTGCGCTCATTCCTGATCATTGAATTTATTGTAGTTAACCTGAGACACACCATCCTAGCACAAGAATTCCAAACATTAGAATTGTTTAATGTTGGGGGGAAAACACAGCGAGCACGTAGATTCCAAAGTTAAATTTGGTAGCTCTAATACCACGTGTAACATGCCTAATGTTCTTCTAAATTTTTTTTCCTAAGTTTTAACCCACAAGTGAAAAACCATGATGCCATAGCATAGCAACACAAATTTTTCTTTCTTAAATGTAAATTACATGCACATATGAAATAAACAATATTCCAAAATTCTATTGCATTCCATCGTAATTTCACAAATTTTTTCATAACATTGATTTCATATAGAATAACTCAAGTATAACATTCATGTTTACATCTTTTCATACAAACAAAAATAAAGTACATACATAGCTCTTTTGAGCTTCTAGCACTAGAAATACATACGGTCCAGGTTGTCCACCTTAAAATCGTTAGCTTCCAATTGATGAGGAGAAGCATCACTTAAGCGCTTTTCCATCAACCACAGACATACTGCAATCCCTCGCACATCTACCTATCAGATAAGACGGCCCTACCCTTCGAAGAAGAGATTGGTTGGATAACCCCATAATACTATCCTTCCCTAAGATTAGTGTTATGTCCTATAAACTAGAACTTAATTATATGGTAGCTTCTACCTACGAGCATGACAATCCTAGACTATAAATTCTAACTAGAACACAGTGAATTGACATTGTATATAGTGGCAACTTACACTACTTTGGCCAAAGTATTCATCACCCCAAATTTAGAGTGGATGTCTTCCTATTCACACACCTCTATAGCTTGATTTTTTATAACGACATATATTATGCATAGGAAATTCCTTCCATTGGGTAATATTTAACCCCAAGAACACCCTATTTCCTCTTACTTAACATTACTCTATGATAACCAAATTGAAACATAAAACAATCCATACTAACTCTGTTAAAAACAATCTATGAATATTTAGGCATGTATTAACATACCCTAAAGCAGAACACATAAGCATTTATATCTACATATGTAGTATGCTAAGATAATTCCCTTATATGGGTATAAACAATCACATAGACATCTCTTTTCCCATTTCAATCAATTCAAGCAACACTCGTAAACAAGCAATCTTTTCAACTTAGACCAAAAAATTAAAGAAGAGAACTAGCATGCCTGTATCAAATAGCTCCAATTGGTAAATTAGGTTTCTAGCACAACCAACACCAACAGACTACAAATCCTTCCCTTGACCAAATCTCACAAATATAACTCTCTAAAAACTTCACTAAACTCACATTAAAAATCTCTCAATCTCACAACTCAATATTACAACAGGGTAACACTCAAAAAATCAAAATTATGATAGGAAGAATGCATCCCAAATGAAGTGAAAGGCACTTCTATTTATACAAAAAGATCAACAATTGAAGGCTAAAAAAAAGATAACAAATCTGACACCTCTCAGCTCGACTCAACAAAAATAACAAAAGGTGACAACAAAAAATAATGTATGGGAAACACATACCCAACAAAGAATGAGTCGCCCAAATCAATTGGACAACAAGAATGATTAGTAAAAATGCAAGGTGATGGTCTCCTACAGATTGACCTATTTCTACAGCTTTCAAATTTGACCAATTTATATATTCTCACTGCTTCACATTTGTAATTTATATTGCAGGTTAAGACTTCTACTTGGTTCGCTCTTCTTCAATTTGGTGCCATCAAAACAACATGTTTCCTATTCCTTTGGTCTACATTAATCTTCTAGACTCAGCCAAAGTTTATTTCATGCATTGTAGATTGGTATACTTCCATCGTTGATTTGGTCAACCTTAAATACCACGTATTAGCTTGGCTTAAATTTCCTATGTGCATATTATAGCGCTACCCACTTAATAATAGAAGGTTTAATCTGTTAACATTTGCATATAGTTTCATGCACTTCATTTTAAATATGCATGAAATGTGTTTCATACATTCCATGTGCTTTATAGTATATACATTTCTTTCAGTATTTATAATATATAAACAACTCTATCTATATTTATATTTATATAATATATAATATACATATATATAGTAATAACATTACATGTTATTATATATGTATATATATATATATATATATATGCATATATATACAAATATATCAACTTACACGATTATACTATACATATTTTGATATTCGAATGCATTTACATATATTTATTCATTCCATATAACAATAACACACACGTGTAAATATATATATTCATATCTACAATATGTATATTTATATATGTATCAATACACTCGTATGGACGTTTCCATTATGTCGATACAACATGTATATCAATATATATATATATGTACATATATATTATATATTGCTTTCATACATACAATTCAACAACATTAATTGACATATATACATGAAGTATATATGAGTATATATATATCTACTTGTTTGTTCGACGTTCCGTTGCATATGGGTATTTCATCCATAACCATACATAAATACGTCTATCTGTGTATACTCATGTATGAATTTACTAATGTGCATGAGTTCATTGTAGACATGTACATGTATACGTATATACATTCAATGTATATATCACATCAATCAAATGAAAACATATTAAGAAGAACTCATAATTGATAGAAACTCAAAGACTTAAACTAATTCAAGAATGATAAAAAAAATTCTCACAACCACTCCTAGTTCATCCACAAACAAGACTTAGGTAAGTTAACTTTTACTAGCTAATGACTAGACTTGACTAAACTTAGAAGTGAATTTGTGAAAGCTCAGTTTAGACTCATTTTTGGGTTACCCAACTAATACTCCTCTCCTGAGTGATACTTCCCCTCTCTTCTAGAGGATCAAGTCTATCCGTGTATCCAACTTAGTACATAGAAAACGTAGTTAGCTGAATCAATTAAAACCTCTTGCATCATATATTTCATAAACATGATCATTTCATAACTTCACTTTGTAGGAGTTTATGGTGAACTCCTCAAACACCCCAGAATCATTTGCAAGATAAAATAACTTCCACAAGAGAGAAATGACAAAAATATCATGCTATCATTAAGATTCAAGAATGCCAAACTGAATATGGCAAAGTACATATGAAGCCTTGATTATATAGGCAAGGAGTGAGATAGGATTAGACAAGATCATGACAAGTGCCTTAATCCTATCACATGAGACAACTAAGTCCTAACAACCTAGGACACAAGCATTAAACCTTCAATGCAAAATATTAAATGCACGAGAGAATTATTAAATGCCTAGATAACTAAAAGTAAATAATCAGACATGGACCCATTATAACTAACCTCTAGAAATGACAACAAGGAAACTTAACTCCTAAGTAAACTTATAATAATGTGAATAGGTCATCACTAATAACTAGTTAGGAAATAACCCCATTCACACCAACACCCCCCATAAGTGCAACTTAGGGAGTAGAGTATTATGCAAATGATGCAATATGATGGGTCCCGACTACTAGGCCATGCTAGGTATCTATGTACAAATGAAAATGCAATCTCTTACAAATGGAGAAAAGGAGAAAATCTCATGGGACAAAACTCCTCCCCCAAAAAGAGATAAAATACAATAATGATATCCATCACAAATTCAATCAATATCCACATAAAGGATGATAAGAGAGATCATACAACCCCCCATAATGAGATAACCTACTGCAAAGAAGCATTGGAAGCACACTTATGGAGTAACACTGAAATCCTCAATCTGACAAACAAAGGAAAGATTGTTCTATTTTCTAGAAACCATATTAGAGTCACTCAAGAATTTAGGTCAGAATCATGATAAAGCAACAACAGGCCTGATGCCAAAGAACACTAGAAAACTCACAAACTGACACAACTCTAGAATCTATGAAGCAATAGTTGATTGATTAATGATCTGGAACTGAAATGAACTGCAAAAAAAATGCAAACTTAATGCACATAAAAAAGGAAATAGTGCATGCATTGATGAATGTTCACATCTTCTTCTATGATGAAAAATAACTTTAGATCTCTGTAGAGGACGAAATCAGCTTTCTGACGATATAAAGTTTTTGAAAAATGGATGTCGTATGCTCAAGTTATGAATTTTTGAAAAAAGGGATAAGTTATGATTTGATTCCTGGAAAATTTACTTGTTGCATGCAAAAACTAATGGACACCCAAATAATATTTTGATGCTGCCAACAAAGCGTAAAAATATTTTTTCGATCCAACAAGTAGAAGATGAAAAAATAAATTTCTTGACCTTCAACTTGTAGAAAAATGATGCACGATGCTTTTTGGACAAAAAAATTCTTCATATATGCTTATTATTTGCAAAATCTGGCAAATACCCAGATGGAATTTCAACACTAGCTACAAAACCCATAAATCATTTTTCCTACAATGAGTAGAAGCAAGATTTCTAAAGAAAAAAAGAAAACGGATCCAATAAAAATGACTTGCATCAAACCCTTGTAGATTTGACAAAATATGTTAGATTTTGACAAAATGAAAGTTGATCTTGACTTTCTCTGACACCCTGGATTCAATGGCAAGGTTCTCAAGACCTCAACTTGCACCCAACAAAACTTTCACACTAAGATTGGTCCCTCAGATCTGGGAAGAAGTCTATAGTACTAAAGCTCTGATGCCATGTAGGAGTTTATGGTTGAACTCCTCAAACACCCCAGGATCACCTGCAAGAAAAAATAACTTCCACAAGAGAGAAATGGCAGAAATATCATACTATCATTAAGATGCAAGAATACCAAACTAAATATGACAAAGTACATATGAAGCCTTGCTTATATAGGCAAGGAGCGAGATAGGATTAGACAAGATCATGACAAGTGTCTTAATCCTATCACATGAGACAACTAAGTCCTAAAAGCCTAGGACACAAGCATTAAAACCTCAATGCAAAATATTAAATGCATGAGAGAATTATTAAATGCCTAGACAACTAAAAGTAAATAATGAGATATGGCCCCATTATAACTAACCTCTAGAAATGACAACAAGGAAACTTAACTCCTACGTAAACTTATAATAATGTGAATAGGTCTTCACTAATAACTAGTTAGGAAATAACTCCATCCACACCAACACACTTGAATCAAATATTCATTTATTGTATTTGCAAATTTCAGAAAGCATAAACACACACATTTAAAGCATTTTCACTCAGCTAGGTAAAAGTAAATAAGTAACAACACAATGGGGTGTAACACCTCTACTTGATGTTTCTATTGTAGAAACTATTCTAGTTAATGCATGTTTCACTTCTAGACTTATAACACCTGTTATTAAAATGAAACTAGTTATAAATCAACTAGTGCTAATCAATAGGAGGCTAATTATTATAATAATACCACTTTCATTCAAATCAATTTATATTGGATTGTTGATTCACACCCATCTTCTTTTCCAACAGTCACTTAGGATTTTCTTGATTAGTTCCCACCTTCTCACCCAATTATCACTATTTGGGATTTTCGTGACGAACATGAGAACTCTCTCTTGGTGACTCATCTTGCTTCATCCTTTTCTTCCCCAATAGTTACATCTTATACTTATTTTGTTACTAACTTCCATGTGGTAGGATATACATACACAACTATGTGAAATTAACAAGCCAACTAAGTGTTTGTTTCTTTCCTTCCACTTGATTACATTTTCCCATCAACTCCTCATATCCCCTTTAAGAATACTAGGGAGTATGATATTATTAAAAATATTCAAGCCATGCAAGATAATATTTATTTACCTGATCTTATTCAAACTTCACCTTATTATTGGAAACTATTTCAAATTTTTTTATACAACTCTATTCTTCTTTTTCTAGGCCTATTGAAGTAATTGCTTTAACTAATTGTATTTATATTGTTTGGGTCTATATATTTGTAGCATCAAATTATTAAAACACATTCACATTGATAATTCTAACCTTGCTCCTTTTGAGTTTTTTATTAATGGTTTTGATGACATTGAATGAGATCCTTTGGCCACTGGTACTTTACCTATTTTGTTAGGTCCTATTACTCTCCCCATATTAGTCCATGTTATGCTAGGGAATCACTTACAATCTCATTTTAGCTAGACCATGGATTCATGTAATAGGAGTTATTTTCTCTACTCCCAACTAGTATATAAATTTTATCTATGGAGGGAAGAATTTCATGATTAAAATAATTAGTGATTCCTTTTCGTACTATAAAATTGATAAATCTTCTTTTTATACCCCTAATATTTCTCCCATCATGTGCATGATGACATATTCTTTAGTTAAAGTCGATACACCATTAACACCTCATGCTACTAACTTAATATCCATGAATGATCATATATCTTCTAGTTCTTGTCCTAATGATGATTGGGGATCCTTAGAATTTATTCCTTCTTATGTTGGTGAATTTGAGGTTGATTCCACTCAATTTTACTTCTCTTATTGTGCACCATTATGATAATTCTTCTACTTCTCTTAGCTATGACTATATCACTCATTTTGACAAGGCCAATGATGAGGATCTTCCTTTTTTTTATTGGAAAATCTTTATGTTCTAGGATTCAAAACATTTTCCAAGCATGGATATAATAGACATGGTATTGGGTGTATGGGACAAGGAATCAAGGTCCCTCTAAAACCTACACATCTTTGTACTATAATTTTGGTTATTGACCTTCTAATCTACCCAAACCTCCCTTTTTCAATTTGTAGATGTATCCATGATTTCCTCTTCTCACAAATTTCCTTTTATTCTTGCTATAATTAATAGACTTCTCCTTTATTTTGATAATAAGTTTCAATCCATTGATGAAATTCCTATTACACATTTTGTATTCACTACTAAAATATCTTATCCTTTGGATATTTCTCAAGATCCATTCCTCTCTTTATGAGACATGATCCATTATGAAATATGATAATTTTATTTCTTTCATTGATTGATTCAATTATAATATTTCTTCACTTAGTTGTGTTCTTACCTTAACCTATCACGTGACACTCACAAATTTATTTCTTTACCTCTTATCATTTTATGAAGCATAATTTTAGTTGCAAGAATTATCTTCCTTAGTAATAACATATCCATCTTCTTTGGTAATAACTTGAATCCTTGTTGTCATTATCTTTTGTTTAAGGGGTAGAGACAACAACTTATTTCCTTTTTTTTGGGAGGGGGGTGGGGCACATGTCTTCTTTGCATGCTACCATGTTACATATCTCATGCTCGACATACTTCTTGTGTACTCTAGGGGAAAATATTATTTTTTACTCCTCTTTCTATTGCATATTGGTACACATTTCTTTCTATTTCTTGTATCCTTAAAATTATTGCATCCTCTTGTACAATTATTTTAAGGGAGGCACATATTATCACATTTATTATATGTTTTGGAATGCTTTCCTAATATTAGTATATTGTGTTCCCAAGTATAGAGTATTCTTGGACATACCTACCCTTATTAATATTCCTTAGAAATAGATTACACTAACAAGTGCAATCCTTGATATTGTGTTTCCATATGATTCTTAGCAACAAAAAACACAAGGATAAAAAAATAATGAATTGATGCAGGAGCATACAGGCGAACTGGCAATCAACATCACCCAAAATATTTGATTTTCTTATTTAGTTGGATTTTGTTTTAGATTTTTGGTTTTGGTTCAATTTTGGTGTTGTAGGAGAAAATTGAAGAATTTGAGCTTTAATGCTCTTTCAATTAAATTTAACTTCATCTATAGTCCCTGCTAGGTGGATAATTATGGAGCCCAATTTGAATTGATTATTTAAATTAATTCTTGAGCTCACCCAACATTTTTTGCTAGGCAAGAATTTGTAAATTTAAATATATTGCCTTCCAAAATGTAATTTTATTATTTTATTGCTTGAAAATTGGAGAGACAAGGGGTGTTTCCAAGAGGATAAGGAGAATAGACATTGAGGGAAAAATAAAAGTTTTTGAAAAAGAATAGGAGGGGAGAAAGTAGGATGCCTGGGTTGGAGAAGGAGAGTTTTTGAACAGAGTTATCAAAACAAGGAAATTGTAGACTTTTCCCAAGTAAAAAGAGGAAGAAGTGTGGTGTGGAATTCATCCTAGTAAGGTAGAAGTCATAGCAACTAGTCCAAATTTCCAAAGGGGGCATGGGAGTTCTCTAGGAATGAGAATTTAGAATAAAAAATTAAAATTGTAATTGTAGATTTGTGTCCTATAGGTGAAGCCAAGAGCAGGCACAAACTCTCTATTTTTGAAGTTGATTACATGTAGAAATTAAAAAAAACAAATCAAATCAGTGGACATGTAATTGTGAGTTTGTTCATGTTTGTGTTGAGTTGAATGTGTGAATTAATTAATTTGAAGGATGAAAAAATGCTTACTTGTAGGTTGTAATTCCTCCATTGTTATAGTGTGCCAATTGAATTGGTAATTGGAGTAAAAATTAAATTTCCTAGTAAAATAAATAAATGTGTGTAAATTTTGAAGTGTTTGGCTACAAGGGTGGACTACTTGGAAAGGTACTCCATCCTTGACTGCATTAAGTGGTATCAGATCCTGGTAAAATGTTCATTAAGGAGATAAAAATAAGGTGAAGCTCACTGTGAAAAGTTATAAAATTGAAGAAATTGAAAAAAGTTGAAGAGGATAGAGTGTGTGTATGATCTTGTAACTGCAGATTTGAATATTGTGTGAAACAGTTGGTTGTCCTCTAGCAAGATAAAGCTAGGTAGAAGGCGCATAAAATTCCTCAACTTAGGGAATGTGGGTAGAGAAAGTATTGAGAGAAGCATCTTCTAGAGTCTTGGCTGGGTAGAGGATGGTAAGTGTGAATTTTTTTTGTAGGGAGTACCTACAATTACAAAGAGCATTAGCTCTATAAATTGTGTGTGTATGCAGGTTACAAAAGTTGCAGATTCAAGAGAGTGAAAGGATGTCTTCCAAGAAGAAGATGAGATGGATCATGAAGAGACCTATAAGAATTTTATTTATGGAGCAATGAAAAAAGATGATTTTTATATTTTATTTATGAAGAGGTGTTGAAACTCTAGGAAAGGTTGGATGCCCTTGAAGGTGGGAAAAACAAGGAAGATGAAATTGAAGAGAAGATGTATGTGAAGGAACCACATACAGGTGGTTGGAAATTAGATGAGAAGTGTGAAGATGAGTGGTACATAGAGAGGATAGAATGCTATCTCGAGGAAGGAGATGAGGATTGGAGTGAGTGTGATGAAGTAGATATCTCTCATGAGGTAGAGAGAATTGAGAAGAAGAGTGTTCTCTTGAAAGAGGACAACAAAGAGAGAAGTCAAGAAAAAGAAAGTAAGGAAGAACATGTGGGGGAAACCCACACAAGTGGAGAAGATGCTAAGTCACAGGTTACAAAAATGACAAGTCCTTTGGAGGAAACATGAAGAAGATGAAGGTGAAGAAGGGAGAAAGTGAATATGTTGTAGCCCATGCAAATAAACATGAATATGCAAAGAAGAGGGGAAAGGATGAACCTCTGATTTATTTTTAGGCAACCAAGAAGAGACTAAAGCAAGAGAGGAGGAGATTCTAATGCAGAAGAATAAAGAAACTGTGGGGAATTTGGTGATAGAAGGTATGATTGTAAAAGATGGAATGTTGGTTAAAGAAGAAAATGGAAGAATAAACCATGATGTTGCAGCAGAGGCATATCTTCTTGAAGGCATGAAGTTTATGACAAATAATGGCATAGTGAATGAGGGGGGTAATAATAATGCATCTATTATTTTCCAAATTACTTTCTCAAACATTAAAGAGGATAAATTAGATTTGGAAATTGAAATATGGACTTGGAGAGTCCTAAATTTGATAAATAGATTGGGGAAGATGAGGATGATCTCTTGTTGAATGAAGAGATGAAAATAATAAATGAGTTGTTGGTAAGAGAGTTGATGGACAAATATGAAGAGGGGCTTGCAAAACTTTCCATTGGAGGTGAGAGGATGAATGTGCAGCGAAAGATGAAGCAAAAGATGTTGGGGAAATGAAGAATAATGAGGTAAATCTTGATTATAAATTCAGTTTTGATGATTATTTTCCTTCGTTGATGAAGGTAGAGGAGGATATAGAGCAAGAAAAGGGCTTGTAGATGGAAAATTTTAGTTTCCATGAAGTAGTAGAGGCAGATTGGTATGCATGCGCAGTTGAAGGTTAGTGGATGGGAAATCCATTTTTTGTAGATAGAAGTTGTAGAGGATGCTATAGGTGAGACTTGGTTGAGGTGGTTGGTATGTGGTGGGTCAAGTCCCATAAGAGATTGAAAGAGAGAGGGGTGCATTTGGTGGAGGAGGTTGGACTATGGTGGGATGGATCCCACAAATAAAGAGAATGAAGGAAGAATTAGGTGGATATGGATGGTTCATGGTGGGCATAAGTCCACAAGAGGAAGAAAGAAGAGGCTACATAGTTGTTGGAAGAGAATGGTAAATGTTATGGCAAGATGTTGGAAGCAGAGAAAAATAAATACTTTCATGTACACTTCTCACAGTGATGGAGTTCACTATAGATTGCTTGCAATTTGAAAGAGTGGTTCTATCACTCAACTCCAATTTTGTAAGCCTATGTTCACAAAATTTCTACCCGACATGTCTGATGTAGGAGCATTCAAGAAAATTGGCAATCAACATCACCCAAAAATATTTGATTTTCTTGTTCAATTGGCTTTTTTTTTTAGATTTTTGGTTTTGGTTCAAATTTGATGTTGTAGGTGAAAATTGAAGAATTTGAGCTTTAATGCTCTTTCAATTTAATTTCACTTAATTTGTATGGTAGGGCCAGGTGGAGAATTACAGAGCTCGATTTGAATTAATTATTTAAATTAATTCCTATGCTCACCCAACATTTGTTGCTGAGAAATAATTTGTATTTATTTAAATACATTACCTTCCAAAATGCAATTTTATTATTTTATTTCTTGGAAATTGGAGAGACAAGGGGTGTTGCCAAGAGGATAAGGAGAATAGACATTGAGGGAAAAAATAAAAGAGTTTTTGAAAAAGAATAGGAGGGGAGGAAGTGGGACGCCTAGGTTGGAGGAGAGTTTTTGAACAAAGTTATCAAAACAAGGAAATTGCACACTTTACGTGAGAAAAAGGAGGAAGAAGTGGGGTGTGGAGTTCATCCCAACAAGGTAGAAGTCATAGCAACTAGTCCAGATTGCTAGAGGGGGCATGAGAGTTCTCTAGGAAGGATAATTTAAAACAAAAAAATAGAATTGTAATTGTAGATTTGCGTCCTATAGGTAAAGCCAAGAGTAGGGCATTGGATTTGGAAGAGAGAATTTGTAGGCATGAACTCTCTATTTTTGGAGTGTGTAGAAATTTCAAAATAAATAAATCAAATCAATAGAAATGCAATTGTGAGTTGGTTCATGTTTGTGTTGTGTTGAATGTGTGAATTAATTAATTTGAAGGATGAAAGAATGCTTACCTGTAGGTTATAATTCCTCCATTGTTATAGTGTGCCAATTAAATTGGTAATTGGAGTAAGAATTAAATTGCTTGGTAAAACAAATAAATGTGTATGAATTTTGAAAATTTTGGTTGCAAGGGTGGAAGGCATGCTAGAAGTAGTAGGTTTGGGAGCAATCAACATGCAACGTCACTACAAAGCAAAGTGGTAACCTATTGAGAGTCAGTAGTTAAGGAGCATAGGTGTTAGGTCAAGAGCACTCTATCACGTCGTCATGAGGGATTTAGGCCCCTCTTTTCTATTATCGAACCCAACACACTCATGAACGCACCACACTTCTATTCCAGGGGTAACCCCTTTCCCTCTTTGTAGCTTTAGCAGAGTTGAGAAATTATTCGCCCGATTCATCGGTTCATCGACCCCTACTATCTAAAGTGGGCAACGATCTACATTCAATAATAGGGTACCCCAAACAACCCCTTCTTTTATAGAATTGTTTAGCTCATTGAAGCGCTTGTAGCAATATAAAACAATAGGGTGGAGTTAAGCTCTGGTTTGAATGGTGGCTTTTTTGTAGTGAAGCTCCCTATAAGCTCAGTTTCTACCTAATAGGAGTGTCACAGAGCAGCTACGTGGCCCTGTCTCGGTCCCGGATGCAATCCCATCATCAGTAGCTAAAGTAAAGGTGGGACCCCTGGTAGTTGTATTTTATCGAGTGGACTTTGTAGCATCACACCCTAGATCCCTATTCCGATACCTATCATCTTACCCAACAACATCTTCACTACCATCATAGAAAGCAAGGGCACCACCAACATATAGTTGATGCAACATTCATTGAAGCAACAGTATTCAAGTCGGCATCCTAGTTAACATCCCTGTAAGGTCGAAATCCAATAGTTGAAGCATTGCCCTCAACACGATAGGTAAGGGCATTCCTTTGCGTAGTTCCATTTCCATTTCCAGATCCAGAGCCTATTCCTTTTCCTGTCATAGCTACCATTCTAGGTGGGGGGGATTATAGAGATAGTCAATGTTGTTCCAAGTCCAATTGATGGAGATTGATACCCATAAGCAATCAGCACAGATACGGGGGTGGAACCCATTGATTCAGTAGTTTAAGTAGTTGACCATTTTAAAGGAATAGATCCAATTCAGGTGGTGTATATCCATATCCCATGGAAGCACTCGTTTTAAATTCAACTGACCGAGTTCAGGCTTCAGTAGCAAGGACAAAGGATGTGGGAGCAAGGGCATCACCACCAATAGCACCCGTTAAAGCATACCTATAATCTATAGGGGGTAGTATATTCAGTTCCAGACGCAATAGATATTTCCAGAGCCATAACCTCACACAGATACAGTCAAAGAATCGCCTTAAAGGTAGTACTCGTATGCATAGCACGTGAGATTGAAAAGGCATACATGATATAGAGGTTTAGATGACAAGATGTGGTAATGGCATGATTATGTCCTTTGAGGAATCAAATTGCATAGGCATCCTAGATGAAAGCACTAGGGATTCCATCTATTCCTTCCATCGTGGTACGATTGGTTAAGGATCAAGGTCATTTGCCTGGTCAACAATAAATTGGTAATTGGAGTAAGAATTAATTTGCTTGGTAAAACAAATAAATGTGTGTGAATTTCAAAAAGTTTGGTTGCAAGGGTGGATTGTCTGGCAAGGTACTCCATCCTTGAATGCATTATGAATAGATCTTCCTAACAATATACCATGTTGGGGTTATGTCAGGTACTTTCTAGCAATAGGGATTACTAGAAAATATTTCATTCATCCATTCTTCTTCTTCTTTGTGTATGTGGGTATCCATGTCTTTGTGTGTATTTTCTAGTTTATTTTTGTATACACATTTTCTTGTGTATTTCTATATGTGTGTGTTGTATAATGTCCATTAATACATTGTACACATATATGCCAAATTAGATATAATTTTCCAACATATTTATGTTGTAGGTTTTATGCTTTTTGACACCTTTGTTTTAGATTTTTTTATTTGTTCAAAGTGTCATTTTATACATCTTAGTGTAGGGGCATATATTCCTTAATTGAAGGCTCTTGCATATCCTATGTGTATTCTTCAAATATCTAATATTTCTTGTATTTTATTTATATACTTTTGTTAAGCTTCATCATGTAGTGGCATTACCCTCTTAAAGTAGGGGAAAATGTAATGTAAAAAAATGTATACCCTAAAATCTCGATATTACATTTTATAATTGTTTTGGTATTTGTCCTTGTAACATATTCTAGGGCCCACCTAGCCCCTTTTCCTAGTCTATTCTCCCAATCTTATGCCAACATTGTATTTTCATGTTTGTTTGAGTTTGATTTGATATTTCTTTAAATGTTTCTAAATGTTTTCAATATTTTTTTTAGTTTTAGATCTTTCAAAAATTTGCATAATTACATGAACACCTCTATAACCACACTAACGTTCCATCAAAATTAAAAATATTAAAAACATTAATCTTATAAATTTAATCAAATTCTAACAATAGTATTTTAAACTAAATTTAATAAAATTTATTTTAATTAACTAAATATTCTACACTATTTTATTCTCACATTCTACTCCTAAATATTTATCCATTCTTAAATTATTTGTAGTTTCTGGATTTAACTGTGTATTAATTTTTTTGGATCTACTGACAAATAATGACATGGACTATGGAAATCTAATGTCTTTGACATTCTTAAATTCATAAACTGTATTTCTAATATTCTATTATTAACTAATTCTATTCTTAAGTAATATATAATTTTTTTTATTCTAATATTCTCTATTATTCTCTTATAATTTTATTAAATTGTTTTCATGTATATATAATCCCTCTCCACATATTCCACTCTTTAAATAAAAGATTATTATTTTTTTAATGTTTTAAAAAACAATAACACATTCCAACGTATCTTTCTTTTGATTTTAACATTTTTAAAAAGAGAACGAGAATAAGAATAAATTCAAACACCTTCGCTCCTCGGTGAATATCAATTAAAAGGTAATTTAAACTTATTTTAAATTAAAATTGTAATGCCTATTCATTTCGTAATAATCATTTATATTATTGTGAATATATCTTTATTTTTATAAAAGTTTGTTATTTTATTTTTATTTATCGTCTTTGGATATAGACAAAAGTAAATTATTATTTTTCAATGTTTTAATATTTATGTGTCACATTTTTATTGTTTGTTTTTAGTCTTATTTTTTAGTATTCTAGATATTTATTTTATAACAATTTTACAACATCAATTTAATTTTTTTAAATTTTGCATGTAAATTTTTAAGTAATGTCAATTTTCTATTTCTATATATTACAATATTTTTTTATTTTTTTTCTACTGTCAAATTCTATATTCTTTAAATCTAAAAAATAAAATAAAATAAATAATGCATCTTGTGTTGTTGCTTTAGACTGCATGTTAGGGTGGAGGGGGGTAGTTTTTATAGTTGTTTCTATTTGCTCTCGATGGACTGCACTATTTTTGTTTTGAATTTCAAGTTAAACTCTTTGCCCAGTGGGATAGACACTCTCTTCTTGTTCAGATGCTCTGAATGTATAAGAATGTATTCTTGCTTTAAGATTAATATAAATCGTTTAGGCCTTTGACCTTTTATCCACAGGAAAAACAATTTCCTTATTGATTTAGTATACAAAGTAATCTTCCCTCTATTCTATTTTAATGCTAACCACTAAATTATATTAGTGAATTTTCCATGTAAAGAGACATAAAGACAACAAGATTCTCTATTAATGGAAGATCAAAAACATTAATATTTTCCTTCATTTTTTTGTTTGATCTTTACTGCTAAAAAAATATTAGTTAAAATGAATAAATAATCATTCTTATTTATATTCACAATAATAATCATTCACATTATTCATATTTATATGTCATTATTTTTATAATAAGAATTCACTTTCTTATACTTTGGAGTAGCCATTCACTATACATAGAGGTTTTTAGTGATCTATTTATTTCATCTCACTAATCTTACGCTAATTTGCACATGACTATGTAGATAATTTGCTCGCCTCATATTATAATAAATTATTTATAATAATCATCCATGATATTGTTTTGCAAGTGCATTAGTTTTCTTTATTTCTACTAATGCTTGCATGTTTCCTTCATGTAAACATCATAATTTATTTAGATTTTAGTATCACATTTTGAAAAACCCTATTGATTATATTTATTTGATATTTTTCATAATATAATATTGATAAGATTATTTTAAGATTTAAAATCTATTAAGATTACTATCTTAATTTGTTCCAAAGGAAAATATCTTGTTTAGACCTTGATATTACTTTCTATGAGATTTTGTCTACTAACTCTATTTTTTGAGATATATTGACATCTTTAGATTGATCATTTTCTTGTTTATTCTTTGCACACTTGCACAATACTTGGTCTCCTTAGGATTTTGATTTTTTTTAATTATATATTAGAATAATAATAATTTATAGAGTAAATCATTATTATTTGTAGCACTATTAGCTCTTAATCTTAGAAATACATAGACTAATTGAACACATTTCAATATTTATTTTTTTACTACTTGTGAAGGTTGAAAGACCTAATTTAGGACTTGACCACATTGACAAGCTCCCACGCAATCACCCTTTCTCCTTATTCTAGATGCAAGTTGTTTGTGTTTCTTCCTTCAAGACTTATGTGATCACTATTTAATTCTATATTTTGAATCCACTTTGTACTTTTGTTCCTTGAAAATTTTGTTTCATGTATTCCAATTATATTATCTTGATCTACTCCTTGATTTTTTTAATTTTTTTTGGCGAAAGTGGCAAGCCACTATAATATATTAATTATATATATAAATAAGATAATACAAAATCTGGTTCTGAAGAGCATACCAGTAGGAAAGAACCAGTAAAAAAACCTCCGGTTATAGTTTAAATAGGATGAAGATTACATGTTTGCAGAGTCCAATTTCAAAAATTATACTAAACTTGCTGATATTTTCAAAATTCAGCATTCTATTTCCAATACACCTACTTTAACTGACTCCATTAAACCACTTCTATATTAAAAAACTAACCATATTTTTGCCCCAGAACTAACATAATAAATCCCTTAGAAAGACCCAAGACTATTATATTTAGTCCCTTTACAAAACACATAATATACCCTATAATTTTAAGTCAGAAAATCCCACAAAAATATAGACATTACTCTTTCCTAGAATCCCCATTTACTGAATTCTCATCTTGCAATTCTAGTCCCTCCACCATCTGAAAACCTCTTTTGAAAACCCTTCTTCCTCCAACAAATGCTCAGGAAAAAATTATCTAACCTCAAGGAGGTTGGGGGCAAAGTCCATTCCTATACCTCAGGTCAGCGGAGCAGGAACTGGCACAATATTACTAATCCTTGCCTTTCCCACTAAGAAGCAGAGTCGAACCTATGACCTCGAGGGATGCAAACCCCAAGCCCCAACCAACTCCTCTACAAGTGGTGGCAAATCTACTCCTTGATTTTAACTTACCTATTTTATAGAATTTATAACATATTGCACAAGTCAATTTTATTTTTTTCTTATAGAAGATGAATGCACATTTCTTAGATGACAACACAATCGTGATGACATCTAGACTTACATTTTAATCTAGTATGATATTTATTCACAATACCTTATTGTTTATATTTATATATCTTGTTATAGGATCTAACTTCTTTTATATCATTTTCAAACATACTTTATGTAATCTGAATTCATTATTAATTTTTTTTTCCTTTCTTGTAAGAAAACAAAATAAATAACATTAATTCATTTAAAATTTATAGTTTATATTACAATTTCTACAATCTATCTTAATTGATATTCATTAATGTTGGAGCATAATATTTATTCCAGAATTAAAATAGTGCAAGTACTCTTTTATAAGACTAACTTATAAGATTTATCTTTATAATGTACAATAAGGGGTAATTTAAATAAAGTTAATTTTTATAAATAAATAATTTATTAATTAAATGTTTAACCAAAAAGTTATATGGTGAAAGGTTATGACCTATTCACCAACCTCTTATATCACTTTAAATATAGGCAATCATAAATCATTTTTCACATTGAGTGAATATGTGGTATATATATTTGTATTATTAGAGGTAAGAATACATGAGAGATATATTAATACACTTTATATGCACACACGGCATTATAAAAAGAAAGAGAGAATGTAGATACTATATATATAAATTCTTATCATATTTGTATGCATTTAGACTTATTGTAAGTTTCTTCAAATATGAATGATGCTTTATCAGTGTTTTTAACTAAAAATATTATGTGTGTGTGTGTTTGTCTTTGCATATTCATATTTTAATTTCACTATCTTTATTTATAATGATTAGCTTCTTAAAAATCTCATTTTTTATCATAGTATAGGGTCAAATTAGGTGTACTAATCATTTTTAAAATAAAGTTTATCTAGATATACAACTGCCCACCTCTACTATTTTATTACCCTCTACTACTTCATCCCACCTACTAATTGTAGTATATAAATTTAAAGACACATGCATGAGATCACATACTCCAACAAGTAGAGTTGTACCTCCAATTCACTATCACCAAGAATGTTAGATTACAAATTCTTAAAACCTTTAATGTCATTTAACCCATCTTTTTAAAAATCCAATTGTTTCAGTTCTATACTATTACCTATCAACTTTGTATATTTAAGAATCAAAATCTAGATGACTATTTGACTGCCCTTAAAAGAACAAGTTTGATCATGATTGAAGTTATCATGTATGAATAATGACTCTTCAAATCCATGTGTATTACATTTATTAACAAAATTGAAAAGGTAGAAAACTTTTTATCATTCATGTGAGGTCAGACCCATTAATTTGGGACCGCAAAGGACTTAGTCATATTCAACTATAATTTATAAAAAAATATAAATGAAATGTTAAATATATATTAGATCTTTAAAATGAATAAAAAATAATTGTCACCCACGAGAGAGTGGAAAATACATAGATGCTAAGAGGTAAGTTATCTTCTCCTTACACTGCCAACTCAGTTTGATTTCCTCTAATAGTGGGTAGCCATCCTTTGAAGTCCTTTCACGTTATCAGTGTAAAAGCAGATCAAACACGTAATTCATAACATCCCCCAATATAGGGAGGTGAGAATATGTTAATACCTAGAAAATAATAGTAATAAACATAACACACTAACAAAGCATATACTTTTTGATTGTTAGCTGTACTTAGCATGCATAATATAATCCTTCTAATTTTAGATGTATACATAATTATTTGTGAAATTCAAAGAGTGTAATTCTGATACCTACCTTGTTTACATGTAGGAGAGTTTTCTATAATATGACAAATATTAAAGCATTAAAATTTGTTTGTTTGTCGTTCATGAATTGAACAATGTGTTTTTAATAATTGTTCAATAATAATGTTTTAGTAGGGTTTGAATTTTTATGACAAGAAACAAACATCACAATTTAACCATCACATTATGTCAATACTATGATCTTCATTACTTTTTGGAATATGTTATTTCAAGATCGTCATTCATTTATATTAAAAAAATTATTTAATTTTTTATAAATCTATACTATTCATATCAAAATTGATATTATATATTAAACGCTAAAAATTGTCATGTGGAAAGACCAATCTTGCTTCATAAGAAGTTCAAAATATCTAACCATGTTTGGACTAGATATTACCTGTATTAAAGGTATCACATCTAGATTTATGTGGGATAATATATGGAACACTAAAAAATGGCATTAAAAGTATAAACACATAATTATTATGGAATTTATCTTTCCTACACCAATTTTTTTTATCATTGTATTATTGACTATGTTGGTTATCCTATTGATTGGAAATATACATTTGGTTGTCTTCAAAATATGGTGCAAGTGTTATCACATAGATGGAGTAATACTTAAGTAATCTACCACAACTCCTCTAGCCACATAGTCTGAATACCAAAATAGCTAAAAAAGGAATCAATGTGGCTTAGGATATTATCGAAAGAGTTCATTTGGGTACTAGTAAAAGTTTCACTTTATTATATGATAACCAAAGCTATTTTTCTCTTACCAAAGGTTCATGTTCAAACATTTAAAAATAAAGCACACATTAAAGTTTATGCACACTTTATTAATTTGTTCAAATGATTACCTGGTACCAAATATATAGTGATTGTGTAGATCTAAGCTTAAATCCTACTAGAAATAGAAGAAATCCTCTATGGTCTAGATTTCTCTACACTTCTATTAAATAAAAGATCATGTTGTAGAATTATTTTATCAATTCTCTATGCAGTGCCACAATTTCAATCCTTCACCTCAAGTAGTTAACATTGAGGGGGAGTGTTCATAACAATGACACCCTAATGGCTAAATCTACATGTGTTACCTACTATAAGACCTACACAAATCTTACATGTATTATATGTAATACCTATGGGAACCATATATCTATTTATCTATATTCATTAATTCATTTGTAAAGTCATTGTATATAATACCTACAAACATTATTATTGTAACAAGAAACTATAAGGCTAGCTTGAGGAGTCCTAAACTCCAACAACATTTTTATAAGGCACCATTAAAATAACACTATGAGGAAATTAAGATCTAAATTATGATTAGGGATATCATGGAGTCTCAAATACATGATCTCCATCTTGGTATACATTTTTTCTTGTGACATACTTGTCAAAGAAAACCTGTGTTATTGAAGAGCTTCATGTTTTCTTTCTAAAATAAATTGACAACATGAACCCCTTATAAACATTAAAGGGGAGTGTTCAAGAATAATGCTGAATTTTTGGATTAAATTTAATGTAAGTACTCGTAAATAAAATTTATAAGACTCTAACTAACAAGGTTTAATCTTTTAATATAAAATAAGGGGTAGTTTATAAAGTTTATCTTTATAAATAAATAATAAATTTATTAATAAATGTACAACCAAAATGTTATGTGGTTAAAGGTTTTAATCTATTCACCAAGCCCTTATATTTCTCTAAATATAGGCAATCACAAAGCATATCACACATTGAATAAATATATGGTATATACATTTGTATGTGCTTAAGGCAAGACAAAATGAGATCTAACTCAATGCATTATAAATGCATGAGAAACATTATAATAAGAAGGGGAGGACGAAGATACCATAATATGTAGGTTCTTGTAATTTTTGTATTCATACAAATTTATTGTAAATTTCCTCAAATATGAATGATAATTTATGGTTTTTTTTACCCGAAAGGGTCTACCCCATGTGTATATATGTTGTAATGTGGTCTTTTTGTCCATTTTGTAATTTTCATTCCATTTACTCTCTATTTCACATTTAATGATTAGTTCTTGTAGACACTTAAAAATGTCCTAAATGATATCATGCACTCAAATCAAGTATTCTAACATCATTTCCTCCTAAAACCCATCCCCTTTTCACTTAATTGATTAAATTTTCCTAGCTATTTAATTAATCACATCATTTGCATCTACTAACCTAATTAATTTAATCAAGTTAATTCATCCCCTTTCATGCTGATATTTTGTCTTATTAAATAAATACATCAAGTTATTTAATTTAAAATCCCTAAGTCTTCTTATTTAATTAAATAACTCTAAGTTATTTAATTAAATATCATTTCAATTTCCCCATTTTTCATTAAATCACTTTATTTAATGAATATCAGCTAATTCCCCTAATTGACATAATTAAAACTTTGTTTTAATTATCGATTACTAATTAAATCTAATCCCCCCACTTGCAAGGGAATATTCCTCCTTTGCACATTACTCCAAAAGAAATATTCCTCCTTTGCACATTACTCCAAAATGAATATTCTGATGGAATATTCCTCCCCCTTTTACACATTAAAACTTTGTTTTAATTTGCTAAATATCTATTTTTCTCAAATATTCTCTCTCCACTCATTTGAAAAAAGGAATATTCTCCCTCCTAACAAATTTACAAGACTTCATGTGCAAGTTAACTTATAAGACTTCTTGTGCAAGTTTTGAATGTGTGTTTGTTTGGAAGAATATGAGCCCTTGATTCTTTCCTTGATCAATGTGATCAATGATTCTCATCCATTGATGAGAATCCATGATCCATGTTTCACCTCTCCTCCATTTTTGACCATTGATTAACCTTTTAAATCTTAACCCTTCATTTCTCATTTGCTCTCCTATAAATAGATCACTATTTGGAGATAAAGGGATCTACCTTTTGATAGAAAACTTATTCCAGGTTGAAATCACTTACACTTGCACTCAAATTTTACATCATTTTAGCTTAATTCACTTGCATATTAGCTTAGCTTCCATTAATGGCTTCCATGATAACATAGATGCATACATTTAGTATATTTCCTAATTAGGGTTTCAATCTTTTTAGCTTAAAATTCATTTAGATTAGCTTTTCACTCACATGCCTTGATCATCTTAGCATAAATCATGTTAAAATAGTTTACATTGTGTTCATTTAGCTTTAAATCATGTTTTCATACACATCTATCAATGGTTTAATCAATTTTCTTCAATAAAACTGATTGAAACAAGCTCATCATCCAAGGGATTGGGAAAGAGTTATTGTTCCACATAAATATGACACCACTCTCCCAATAGGATAAGTTTCAATGAATTAAATAGGTGTTTTCAAATATTTCATGGTTTAGAATGTTAATTTTAAATGGATTCCTAGTTTAGTTTTTATTGATTGATCTCTATTGGGATTGATGTTTAGTGGCTTGATTATACTTCATATCCTCATGGATCAAGTGTAGTTGTCCCATACTAATCCATCTGTAACACCCCTCTTTTTTGCTCTTATGTTAGATTAAGATGCTTTGTTATTTTATCATTTCTTATTGAGCAATACGAACTATGTGTGTTATGAGATGTAATTTCTTTGATGTAATACTTGACATGCTTTGATTAAAAATAATGTTGGTTTATTATGACATGATTAGTGCTTATGAATTTTATTAATGATGGAAGTGTCAGTTTGGTGATATTGTATTGGTGAAGGAGACAAGATTGCATCACTCGCTTGCGAGCGCCCTGCAATTCTGTGATTTCCTCTTCACGGTGTGTTTTATAATGATTTTATATACATGTGCTATTGATGCCTTGGATACAAGTTTGCAGGTACATGACATCAACTCCACCTGGCTTCATAGGTTTGAGCGTGTCGACCCAACGGTATGGTGATTGAGAGATAGTAGCTAGGTTACCTGTGTCAAGTCTACACCCTAGCCATAGTGTGTCGTCAGTTGAGTCAGTTGTGTCTTTGGATGTTTGTTTTAATATAATTTAATTCGGAAGGGCTCTTGTTTATGGAAATAAATGCTTAGAGTTATTGCTTTAAATAGTGTTGATATTTATATAAATTAAAATTATACATTGTGGATAGAAGTTTTTATTTAAGTTAATTAATTAAATTTGATTTATTTAATTAATTAAATTTAATCCAATGGGTTGAATTTATTTATTAAGTAAAATTAATTAATTAAATATGTTTATTTAGAAAGTTGAAAAATGGAATTTAAATTGGAATTAGAAGTTACTACATTTATGTTGAAATTAAATTAGTATTTGGAATTAAATTGTAATTAGAAATTATTGCAACATGCAAAAGGCTTTGAGAAAAGATCTGATTGTCGAAAAGATATTAGGAATGTGACATGTGTGGGAGCAGAATTGATTATTTACTCTGGGTTGAGATATTATTTTTAGGGAGGAATTTAATTGGAAAAAAGGAGAGAAGTTTCATCACGGGAGACTTTTGGAGAAAAAAAAAAAAAGATATTATTTTGAAAGAGGGTTTTGGTTGAAAATTGAAAGAAAACAAAAGGAGATTTAATTTTGGGGGGTTTTCTGTATTTTTACATAGAAGCTTTGGAAACTGATCTCTGAAGGGGAGACTCTGCTTCAACTTTCTCTTCTTCAAACTTAAGGAAAACAGGTTCCTTCAAGTTTCAATTTATTTATTTTAATTGCTGAGAAAGATTGTCTGCACAAAAAATAGTTTTGTAGAAGCTTTGCTTAAATTGGTAATCAAAATTGAAAGATTGCATGTGCAAGAAGTTTTTGTGTTTTGTTTGTAGAAGCTTTAAATTTGTTTTCAAAATTTGTAAGGCTTCGTTATTGTTACAATCTGTGAATTAAAATTTAGTTTTAGTTTTGAAAGCCTCTGTGTAAATTTAGAAGAAATGAATTTTCGTAATCTTCTGTGATTTGTTTAAATCTGCCTGTAGTAGTTTTGATAAATTTTATTGTGAGGAAGTCTGTATTACTTGATTGAAATTGAAATCCTTTTTATAAATTTGGGAAATGGTTATAGTTATTGTGAAAAATTCCTTCAGCGAGTTAAATATTTTCCTGTAGGTGTATATTTTGAAATAGATTCCTCCAATTTATTTATTATGTTGAAATCTTTGTTTATATATATATATATATATATATATATATATATAAATAATATATATATATTTATATAAATTATTTTTTTTTAAATATTTATTTTATACTGTTTCGCCATCTGTACGGCGTTCGAATTTCGGCGAAGTTAAATCACTATTTGTAAATTTGTTTTCTTAAGGGTTTATTTGTTAATGGGGGAGGCTTGGGAGGCGCTACCTCCACCGCCACCCCCATGAGGGGACGATTGTGGAGGAAGGGCCTCCGCAGCCCCCTCCTCCCCTCTCTCCATGCGGCCGCACCCTTGTTTGGGTTCGACTGTGCCCCAAACATTGGGGTTTTCCTTTGTATTGTGGCTGCGGCGTACGAAAATTAAGCCAGCCGACCCTCCTTTAATAATATAAAGCCCCTCCCTTGTATTAAATTTAATGCATTTTGTTATTCTATAAACATGCGTCCATTTTCAATATGGAGTATAATATGATTATTTATTAATTCGTTGTTTATTAATTTTGCCTTTATTAAGTTTGCTTTTATAAATTCGTTGTTTTATATTTTCGGATTTGTGTTGATATTAAATGTAAAATATATGGCTAAAAGAAAATGACGTGTATAGATATATTGGATAACTATTGAATATATATATATATATATATATATATATATATATATATATATATATATATATATTTATTTATTTATTTATATTGAATGTATAAATATATATTTGTTAATTTATATTATTGTATAGTTTTAAATGACGAGGTAATCAATGTTATGGAAATTTATTAAGCATATGTATATTTTCTCCAAATGTAATTTAAAAGAAAAGGGTGCACGTATATTTATTTAAATTAGAGGAAATACGTATACGTTGGTTATAAATATTTTCATAGAATTGATGATTAGATATTTAGATTGGTTACATATGTTAGATAGGTGCATGTTCTAAAATGAAGAATTCTTGTAGTGATGAAACTATTTTCGTTTAAATAGTCATTGGATTAGATGCATGCAAATGCATGTGTTAAGATGAAATTAAAATAATGTGTCTTATTAAAAAAAAGAGAAAATTATAATTTATTTAAATGATGTAATCCGTTTGGGAAATAAATATTTTATTAGTTTAAAATTGAGGGAAGTGGATTAATAAATGAAATGAAGTTCTTATAGTTGATTAAGTTAAATTGAGATATTCAAAGAGCATGTTAGTTAATTAATTGAATTTTCTCCTTCGTCTTTATAAGGGTTCCTATTAAATTAAAGGAAATTGAGTAACTTGTCTTATTAATCTTTCTCATCACTGAACGTGTATGGATTTAGAAAATCCAAATCTTAGAATTAATTATCGTATTGATTGTTGTTGTGGTTCTTCTAGTTGCATTTAGAGGAAAATTATATTTAATTACGTGTGTTTGTGGGAATAGATATTTAAAAATATATACAATGTGCTAATAGGAACAAAGATTTTAATATTTTAAATTGAGGAAATAAGGGAAATGGTTAGTGTGATGTTTATCCTTGTTTGGAAGTACCTTTTTAATTAATTAGTTAAATTGGGATATTTGAGTGGTGCGAATCGTTATAAGTCAATTCGTTGACTATATGCAAGGTTGTGGTAAATTAGAATGTTGTAAACATTAAACTATTATGCCTTGATGATGTGTTTGAGATATCTTATGTGGTATTTAGGGGTAATTGAAAAGAGGTATTAGATGAGTTCTTGTAAGTCTTCCTAATGGGGTATGTTATCTGAGAGTTATCATTTCATGGTTTTGTCTTGTGTAGTTCTCTATGGTAATAAGGTTTGTTGTTTTCAGTGAGTCACCCAGTTTCCATGAATGGGGAATGATTTTTTCTTCTTTGAATGGATTATTGGATATTTTTGTACCTCCTTAGTTTGGAGTGGTGATGAATCTCATGATAACTGTAGGAGGGTGAAGCTCAATGGGGACCAAGATCTGGAATGATTTGACATGTAACTCATATAGCTTGAGTAGCTTTCTTCTAGGTTAGTGGTGTGTTTAGAATACTAGTGAGTCAATTTGTTATACTTTGATAGCAATGTATTCTTGAGTTAGTGTTGTTCTTATGGTGGTTTTGTTTAGTGTCGAGCCAGCCTGTGACTAGAGGTTGTAGGGATTGTCCTTGTATCCGTGTTACTATCTCCTAGCATGGGGGGTGGGCCTTCGAGTACCACTTGGTTGGGAGGAACGTGTGCCCTACACCGTTGGGTCCCCTTTTTATTTGCAAATTGCGTTGCAAGGTTTTTTAGTGGAGAGCTCACAGTGGTTTCTTAATTTAGTTTAAGCTTTCTATTTACTTTAGATTAGCTCTTGTAATTATTGTTCCCCTCATTTTTTTTCGAGGTGGAATCTTGTAATTGTAATAGTTAGGTCTGATCTACCTCATTCCGAGAATGAGTATTGTAATCTAATTTTAAGTTAATGTAATCTGGAACTTGTTTTATCATATTCTTAGTGTTAGTATTTATAATGCTTTGTGTGTATGTGCAATTAAATGTATGGTTAATATTTTAATTAATGCTTTATGTGCAAGTGGTGTGTATGTTTTGGTAATTAATGTAATCTTGTCACGTTACCTTAGAGGTTGTTGCGAACTATTGTGCATCTCCTTTGATATTAATACACTTTTAAGAAAAAAAATTGTACGCTTCCGCGTTGAGTTGCAACTTCCTTTAGGGTCTCATGGCGGGGCATTACACCATCGGTCACATTTTGGCGCTAGAAGGAGGGAGAAACCAATCAAATTTAATGAATTTTTCTCTCAAAGTCATTTTTGTTGATTTTTTGCAAATACAATGACACTCCAAGAGATTTTAGCGACGCCTTTATAAGGCGCCGCCATATAGTGACACTATTTCCATCTGATACAATGATGCCTAATTAAATCACTGGTGCTGATTAAAACAAACTACGATGCTAATACTCTTTAGGAGTATCGAGGATTTAAAAATGACAACGCTAGAAAATAGCGATGCTATCGTCGTCACTATCTTTCTGCAGAGCGACACTATTTTTCACCAGAGTGATGCTCATTTAAATTATGGCAACACTATCGTGCATAGTGAAGCTTTTGTATGGTAAGAAAAAGAAGTGAGTGATTTTCAACATGTGCTTTGAATTTTTTATTTTCTCTGCTTTTTGACACATCACTGACTTCTCGCTTTTTTAGGCTAACTAGGTTTTGCAGGTTTGGACGATACCATTTGAAGTAAAGGATCATTTTATCATTTATTGTATAATTGTAACAAGTGTCATGACACTTTTGGGGAAATTATAACCCATTTATGATGCTTTTTATTTTATGCTTTATGACCAAACTAGCTTTCAATTGAGTTTTAAAATGAACATTCAAATTGGTTAAAATTGAACCCTCACATCATTTTTCTTGTTGGCTTAAAATTGAACACTACAACTTCCATACTTTGTTTGGTGTTTAAAATGAACCCACCTTGCTTTACAAGGTTAAAATGAATGAGTTCTTGCTTTGTTGTGACACACTTGTAGTGCGTATCCACTCCACTTACGCTTCATGCGATCTTGGGTGAAGAGAAACACTCAAAGTGTACTTCGTTGCTTGTGTGCACTTGTAGTATGTATCCACTTCCCTTACACTTTGTGTGATCTTGGGTGAAGAGAAATACTTAAGTACACCTTTATGCTTTGTGTCACCCTTAAGAGAGGACTTACTATGAGACACACTACACAGTGGGAAACTCATAGGCAAGTTCTTGCAAGCACGTTTACCGGTGGGCTATATTAAAGGTTTGAAAATCATGAGAAAGTACATTCTATCTTGAACTGTATAACATGCTGCACCTAGTACCATGCCTTAAGTGGCAAAGTGAGTGTGTGTACAACTAGGTGTTCTCGGTTTGTTGTCGATAAGAACTTTGTTTAAATAGTGGCTAACCAAGTCCAATTTTCCAAAACATATCTTAAGGTAGTGCATTGGAGTAGTAACACTCCAAGAAGTTACTTACCATGTTCGGTTTTTGATTGAGGCAATAAAGAAAATGGGGAAGGGACTCCTTTGCTTGGCGTGTCAAGACATTACATTTCCTTGACATAGCCTATTTGTCCACTTCATCTTCTCAGATTAATCATCTCTTCTATGGTTAATAGGCTTATTAAGAAATACATACTTGATCTATCTATCTAGGATTGTTATTGCTTGTCAGTCAGTTTAACACTTGCTTCATTCCAAAACCATTAAAAATAAACATCAACAAAATCTTTTTCAAAATTTTAAACCTTTTGGTCTAAGTATGGATACCCTTTGACAAAACCTTGATATTGATGTTGGTCCTAAGGAGTTTTATCCTTAGAGACTTCTAAATATTTTGGTTTACATCTCAATCCACACTTCCCAAAGTTAACCTAGGTAACTAGGCCCTTGACTTCATCCTTTTCACAAAATGCACTTTGTGGAATTGATGATGTTTTGATATAGACATTTAGTTTGAACTTAAGAAAGAAAAGTTATTGTGGTAAAAAGAAACTCATTAAAATAAGATAAACTAGAAAAATTGAACCCCACATGACCATTTGGTGATCGATCATGCCATTTGAACAACTCGACCTTACGCTCGCTATCATTCAACCAAACTTCAAACTCATTGAAGGAGAGCAAACCGATATAATTAGTAGTTTCAGAAGCTTCACTTTTGGAACAAAGGAAACATTCATTCAATGGAGAAACACAACAAACATCTTAGACAAGGAAGAGGGACAATTTGATATTGTGGCCGGACAGCCCCTATTACCACCACCCACATGGTAATAAATGTCCTCTTTATCATAATCTTAAACTTCTCTAAATGATATCACACAAAATAAAAATCCTCAAGAGAAGGTCTACATGTCGTCACTTCAAACGTAGACATCATAGTCCAAAAGCTATCAAACAACACCTTGTGGCCCTCTACCAAAATAGAACTATATTGACAAGGACCTTTTATATACATGTTTCAAGGAATAATCTAGAGTCGTATGCCTTTTTTTAAATTCAAAACATTGGTCTTTTCCATGGTGTTTAACTTCTCTAAATGATCTCATGCAAAATCAAAATCCCTAGGAGAAGGTCTACATGTCGCTATTTCAAACTTAGACATCATAGTTCAAAGTACAATAGAAGACATATCCTAAGACAGTACTGCAATAGGAACAAGTTAGTAACAAGGTTTTAGACTTATCCCATTGAATAATCTATACATGTATGCTCAATATGAACCCCTCATTTATGTACAACATTGGTCTTTTGGATTTGAACACTTTAGAGGTCTAGCATCTTTCTCACTACCTTGGTCTTAGAAAAAAAAAGGTTCATTCTAAGTCAACATTGGGTCAAACATTTCATCCATCCTTCATCATAGATCATCCTTCACTTCATCAAACTTTACAAAAAATTCAAATACATCAACACTTTTGGACTTAAACATCTTTCAAACCACCCCCTAACTTAGCTACTTTGTATGTGAAATGAATCATTTTCCATGTATTTAGTTAAGTTGGTTATCATATTTTAAGTGGTTTATCTTAAAGGTCACTAGTCTACACTAAAGATAAACAAGTTCATAAACATCCTTTATCCAAATATAAAACATCAAACTCTTAAGTCAAAAGTGTTGCCCCAAAATGTTTGTGAAGATCACTTCCCACACCATTCACCTTTTCATCTCCCATTATCATCATTGCTCCCAAAAGGCTTAGAGTGTCCCTTCTACCTATATTTGAGTCAACTAGAGAGTTCAAATGCTATAAATCTCAACACAACTCTCCCATAGGTGACCCAAAATTTATGGTAAAGACAAGATAACAAAAAAAGAGAATTATGGAGAAAACCAAAGTCACATTCACCTCAAGTGATCCCAATCCTTTAGAATTTGATCCAAGAAGTAAAGTTACCCCATCACAACAACCCTCATCTCCATCAAGGCCATATGAGATAGAAGATGTCACAAACAACCCATTTGGACTTACTAAGGAAGAAATCATGGAGTACAAACAAGAACATCAAGCCTTAGAAAATGTTTCTCTAATTTCCCCATCTTTTTTTGTGCAATCATTGGCACAAGGATTGACTTCATCCACTTTGCAAACAAATCCATTACTAAATCAAACATCCACTCCTAGTATTGCAACTAGTCTTACTAAAGACTTTGGACATACTCTTCCATTTGAAAGCAACACACTTGTGAGTACTCTAAATACGAATTCATCCACCACTTGGACACCAACATTTTCTGCTTCTACCATTTTCAAACACCCCTTACATCAACATCAACCACTTACACTTCATGAGTCCACAACTACCTCAACATATTGAGGGTACCCATCTTCATCCATCCCCACAAGTACTACAAGTGAGCCCAACATCCCACAAGGAAGTATAGGCAAAGTGTCTCAAATCAACCCATAAGGGCATGCCAATACCCTTACGCAAAGTCAACCATTTATGAAAATACAAACATCTCTATCCAATCCCCCAACTAGTTCATCTGCACCATTGGTTTCACAAAACACATCCATCCCATCCATCATCGACCCAAATTAAAACAATCCCTTGCTCACCAACCCCATCAATCAAGGTAATACCTTGTCCACGTCCCTAACACAAGGAAATCCCCAAGAAATTAGACAAGGAAACCTTTTTAAACAATGGACTCTGGGTCCTAGTATATCATTACTATCACAAAATCTAATGGCACCATCCTCATCTTTCCGCACAGTCCCTTTCACCATACAAAATCAAATGGGACCTCAAACTTACATTCCTTCATCTCAATCCACCATCTTACAAGGAATGCTAAACCAGGGGAACCCCCAACCTCTCATCAACACCCATAATCCATCATAGATGCCTCAACAACAGACTGATCCTACATTGCAAGCATATTCCTTAGCTTTAAAACAAGCACAATAGGCTTATCAACAATCCATCCAATAGCAACAACAACAACAAGCAGCCCTAACAGCACAACAACAACATAAACAACAACAAGCATCCCTAACAACACAACAACAACAAGCAACCCTAGTAGCACAACAATAATAAAAACAACAACAAGCATCCCTAGCAGCACAATAATAGCAAGTAGCCCTAGTAGCACAACAATAGAAACAACAATAGCAAGCAACCCTAGCAACACAACAACAACAACAACAACAACAACAAGCAACCCTAGCAACACAACAATAGCAAGTAGCCCTAGTAGCATAACAACAACAACAAAAATAACAAGCAACCTTAGCAGCACAACAAACAACCTTATCACAACAACATCAAGCCCACCAAGTAGCCTTAGTAGCACAACAACAACAACAACAAGCCCAACACAACAACAACAACAACAAGCCCAACACAACAACAACAACAAGCCCAACAAGAAGCCTCTGTGGCTTAGTAACAACAACAACAACAAGCCCAACAAGAAGCCCTTGTGGCTTAGTAACAACAACAAGCCTTACTATCTCAACAATATGCTCAACAACAACAAAAAAAAAGTTCCTACTCTAACCCTCAACAAAACACCGTCAATACAAACACATCGAGAACATATACATCAACACCTCAATCACCTTCACAAACTCTCACACCGCTGTACACACCATACAACACCATATCATATCAAAATCCCATGTACAACCCATCCACCATCCCACAATACGCAACATATGTCCCTCCACCAAACTTGCAAGATGATCTAGCATCACAACTTAAGGCGTTATCACAAGAAATGCAGGATCTTCGGATGGGAAAGATGAAGAAACCCCATACATAGAACTTATGTCCATATCCATTCAATTAAAACATCATAATGGTACCATTCCCTCCCAGCTTTGAAATCCCCAAATTTGATAAATATAAAGGGAGAGGAAGTCATGTGTCCCATGTCAAAGAGTTTAGTATCATGTTTATGGAGGTGGCCTACAATGATTCTTATTTAATGTGCCTCTTCCCCCAACGTTTAACAGGTCTTGGCATGGATTGGTTTTCTCAACTGCCTCTTGGTATCAAATTTTTTCAAGAAATCACCAATAAATTCATCGATCACTTCTCTTTTAACCTTGACATGGATGTAAGCTTAAAAGGGTTATATACTCTCAAACAAAACAAAGGAGAATATTTCACCAATTTCTTGCAATGATGGAGACAAAGAGCTAGTAAGAGAAAGTGGCCTATTCCGGATGAACAACAAGTGGAAATCATCATAGAAAAACTTGATCAAGATATATCCTTCCACTTGAAGATGCATTGCATTACCTCTTATGATGAGCTTGTCCCTAGAGCCCTTAACATTGAGAGAGCTCTAATCTCATAGGGAAATACTCAAGCCTACAAATACAACACCCATCAACTAATTCGAACAATAAGACTCACATGTAGGCTAAGAAAAAGAACGTCACCAATGATGGCATGCTAGATGCTAAGGTAGTCCTAAGTTCTCTTAGGCTGAACAAAAATCAAATAGCTAATGTTCAACTAGTTGTGCAACAAACAACACCATCCCAAACCAATCAGATCAACAACACTGGAACACAACAACGACAGATCTTTGACAAGTAAAATTATCCAAAATGCAAGTACACATAGTTGTCAGAACCTATTGAGACTATCATGAAGAAGTTGGTAGAGTCAAACCTAATAACACTTCCCAATTTTGAATACTACCAAGAACCATAGGATAAACCATCCTAGTACAACAAGAATGATCTTTGTGACTTTCACAAAATCAAGGGACACAAAATGGAAAATTGCATGAGGCTCAAAAATATTATCCAAGGCCTTATAGAGATCGACACCATATATTTTGAAGTATTAGCTGGTAACCAAGATCTTAAGATATACAAAAACCCTATGCCAAATCATAGCAAAGGAAACAACGTCGAAAAAGCTAAGGATTACACAAATGTGCAAAATACCTATTCCAATGTGGTCGCTTCCTATGATAGTATCATCACCATTGTCACCATCAAAGGGCTTAGTGTCGAGTGTGGAGTCACCACACGACATGGAAGAGTCACTATCCAAGGAGTTTCATCTCAATCTAGGGAACAACCTACTTTACCAACATCAAATCCCAAAAAGTACAATCTCCTAGATCAGCTTAAGAAAACCCCCACATAGATTTCCATCTTAGAACTATTGAGGCTATCTCTCGCACATAGGGAAATCCTAGAGAATTCTTTTTCTTCATCATCCATCCTCGAGGATATTGATACATAATAGTTTCAAGCTATGGTGTTAGGGCATATCACTGATCATCTTCTCACCTTCTCGAAACAAGACTTACCATCGCAACCATCTCATAATTATGCTTTACATCTTGATTTAATTATCCAAAAAAAGGTCAAAAGATTCTTAGTAGATGGAGGTGTTGGTTTGAAAATTTGCACCCTTCAGTTGTTCAAGAACTTGGGCTATTCAAAGGATACTATTGAGAAAGCAAAGAGTGCTACCATCAGAGCATATGATGATCAAGAGCGGGTATCACAAGGCATCATTTCCCTACCCATCCAAGTGGGACCCATCATTGTAGAGACTACATGCCAAGTGTTAGACCTTGATCTCCTATACAACATCTTGGTTGGCCAACCATGGATCCATGCCCTAAAAGTTGTAGCTTCAACCTACCATCAATGTGTAAAGTTTCCTTTTGAGCGCTGAAAAGTTACCATCCATGGAGATCTTGAGCCCTTTTACTACTGCAAGAACCTTGAGGTTGAGTTTTACAAGATACCCCAGACCCCTAAAAATGATGAAGGACCTACACCATCTTCCTCATTTGTTGACCCATCATCCCTTGCATCTACCTCAGAAATGAAAACACCTATTGTGAAGAACATTCCTGATATCAAAGTAGTAATCCAGGATGATGGTTGTGGAATCTATAAGCTAATGAAGGACAATTTTGTCTTGGGAGAGCTACCTCTTTCTCCTAAATCTCATGGGAAACCTACATCTAGCAATGAAATGCCCGAAACAATCAAGATGGAAGCTACCACCTTCACCAAGTTGGGGGATTTGAACCAAGAAGATGTCAATGAGGAGGATGTCTCTAAGTTGATATATCAAGATGAACAACCCATACTTATTCTTCCCATGGAAGATGACAACAAAGGCTTGTAGCTAATGAAGGGATGGGGCTATACCAAGAATGAGAAACTAGGTCAGAATGGCAACGGTTTGCTAGAACCCATCGTTCCTGAGAAAATCCTAAAGAATCTTGGCCTAGGTTGTACTACTAGTAAGGTCACCCTTATTGGAAAAGGTATTTCTGCTAAACGAGCTAAGGCTTCCTCTTGATTACTGAAATCACACGATACGACCTTAGATGACCTCCCCCTAGATGTTGTTGACCTATTTGAGAATAACTCCCTTTTTATGATATCCAAAACATCATTCATCCTGAGCAATCAACTGACTGAAATACACCTAGTATACCCCCAACTCATTGACTTGGACCAATGAGGAACACCGATTCTTGATTTATTCAAAAATTATGAAGCGATCTTAGAATTCATGGGACTCTGTGACAACTTACCATGGGTCGATCACAAAGTAGGTTTTGATATAGAGCTAGATACAAGGGCATACTATGGGGAGATGATTGAATCCTTCAGTCACAAAATTGATGAAATGCAACTAACATGCAGATCTTTGAGTGAAAACCACATTGTGGCACTTTCTGATCCTAAAATAGTAAAATGAAAGGTTGTATTTGAGGGTGAAAACCTCTTTGAGGCACCCAAGGATGAGGGATTCAATCTCCCCCTTAGTGCGATGCATCCAGAGAGGTCAACAGTGCTAGAAGAAAATGCCACTCTAGTTAATGTGGGAACGAACAAAGTACCCAAGATCACTTTCTATGTTGAATCCTTGTTAGACGAAGAATGGAAAAACATAGCAACATTCTTGAAAGCGTGAAGAGATAACTTTGCATGGTCATACATAGATATTCCAAGACTTGATCCATAAGTAGTTGTGCATCATTTAGCAGTCTATCTTAAAGCTAAACGAGTAAAGCAGAAATTAAGGAAAATGCACACTCAGATAGCACTCTTGGTGAAACTTGAGTTAAAAAAGATTCTTGACGTTGGATTCATTCGACCAATAGATTATCTTGAGTGGGTTTCTAACTTGGTACTAGTCTCCAAATCCAATGGGGGTATCAGAATATGCACAAATTTTAGAGACTTAAACAAGGCATGCTCGAAGGATGATTTCCCTCTTCCTAACATTGACCTCATCGTAGACTTAATAACAAGGAATGAAATGCTATCACTCATGGATGGTTTTTCAAGCTATAATCAGATCATGATCACCATGAAGGATCAACACAAAACTAAATTCACTTGTCCACGGGGAGCATATTGCTGGAACATGATGCCATTTGGGCTAAAGAACGCAGGAGCAACCTATCAAAGAGCAATGACCCTTATCTTTCATGACATGATCCAAAAAATAGTTGAAGATTATGTGGATGATATTTTGGAAAAATAAAAGAAAAGGAGTGAGCACATAGAAGTCTTAGGACCCATCTTTGACAAAGTCGAAGAGTATAAAGTACAGGTGAATCCAAAAAAGTGTCTTTGTGGTTACATAAGGGAAGCTTCTTGGCTACATCGTATCAAAAAGAGGGATAGATATTGATCCAGTAAAGGTAAAATCCATCCTGGACATGAAACCACCACAATCATTGAAGAAGATGAGATGGTTACAAGGAAGATTGCAGTCCATCAAAAGGTTTAGATTGCAATTATCAGATAAAATTCACCCTTTTTCACATCTTCTCCATAAAGGAATAACTTACAAGTGGGATGAGAAGTGTGATAAATCTTTCCAGTGAATCAAAAACTACCTATTGACACCTCCAATGCTCATGTCGTTGATACCAAAAAAACCATTGATCTTGTATATCTTAGCAACATCAGTAGCACTAGGTGCTCTCCTATCTCAACATGATGAAAACGTAAAGGAAAGAGCCATCTATTACATCAGTAGGACCTTGGTGGGCTATGTAATGAACTATTCATCCATCGAGAAAGCATGCTTAGCAATAGTTTTTCTTCACAAAAGTTCAAACATTACATGTTGTCACATCAATTCAAGCTTATTGCAAAGATCGACCCACTGAAATACCTATTATCCAAAGCAACTCTCATAGAGAAAATGGCCAAATGGGTAATGATCTTAACTGAATTTGAAATAGAATACATGGAGTGCAAGGAAGTCAAAGGAAAAGTGATCACAAACCAGTTAGTAGAAGAACCCATCTATGTAGAGAATCCATTGATATCTGAATTCCCTGATGAATCAGTGTTCCTTGTCAATCTAACCGATCAATGGAAAATGTATTTTGATGGATCATTTACCCATGGATCAGGGGAAGGTATTATTTTTATCACCCCTCAAGGTGATTGCATCCCAAATCCATACAAGCTATCATTCTTGTGTACTATCAACCATTTTTAGTATGAAGCCCTAATCATAGGTCTAAGGATAACAGTTCAGTGGCAGATACAAGAATTGAAAGTCTATGGAGACTCACAACTAGTTATCAACCAAGTTAATGGTGACTACCAAACTAAAGATGACAAGCTTACTGCTTACAAGAAGATGGTAGAGAGTCTCAATGACCTTTTCATTGATATAAATTTTCAGCAGATTCCTCGCATGAACAATCGAGCAGCAGACGCTATGGAAAAAATTAGATCATTGTTAGACATGCCACACAACGTCTTTCAATGCAAATTCTTGGTAGAACAACTTCTCATACTGACTTTCAAAATCCCTAAATCTAAATTTGCATGTGTCATCGTTGGTCCTAGATCCCCATGGTATCATGATATATTCATGTACCTTAGTAGAGGAACTCTCCCATCCAATATCACCTCTAACCTTATAACGAACTTTGTTAAGAAGGCATCCTGATTCGTGATCCTAGGTGATACCTTATACTGTCGAAGCATCGAAGGGACATTACTATGATATCTTAACCAAGAGGAAGCCTTCGCCACTTTAAAAGAAGTACATAATGGCATATGTGGTTCCCATACTAGCAGTATGACTTTAGCTAAGAAATTGTTGAGGACTGGGTACCACTGGCCAACCATGGAAAGAGAAGCCCATCAGTATGCGTAGAAGTGTGTCCAATGTCGACAACATGGAGATCTGATTCATGCTCTAGCTCAAGAGTTGCAACCAATGGTCACACCTTATCCTTTCTCGTATTGGTGGCTTGAACTCATAGGAGAAATCACTCCAACCTCATCTAATGTCCACAAGTTTATCATAACAACCATTGAGTACTTTACCAAGTGGCTCAAAGCCATTCCTATGACCTACATAACGAGGAAACAATTTTCCAAGTTTATCCTAAAATACCTCATCTACCATTATGGTGTTCCGCAAACCCTTATCTCAGACAACATAACACCCTTCAAAAATCAAGATGTGAAAGAGCTATGTCAAAGATTCAACATCCAACATCGATTCTCTACCTCGTATTATCCACAAGGAAATGGTCAAGCTGAGGCTACAAACAAGACCATTATGAAAATCCTAAATAAAATGGTCAATGAAGTTGGTCGTGACTGGCATTTGTAGTTAAATCCCACCCTCTGGGCCTATCAAACCAACATCTCCACACCTATTGGTACAACCTCACTCTCCTTGGTCTATGAATCGTAAGCCATCTTGCCTATTAAGGTTAAGCTTCCATCACTGTGAGTGTCACTACATAACCTAATTACTGACGAGGAATATAGAGTATCCTGACTGAATGATCTAGAATTCTTGGATAAGTGTCATCTTGATGCTCTCAATCATTGCAAGTATATCAAAATTGACTAAAACAAAGCTATAACACAAAGGTCAAGAGTCAATCTTTCCAGGTAGGAGAACTTGCTCTAAAGAAAAATCAAAAAAATCTTCCAGATGAGGATAGTAAAGGAAAGTTTGAGCCTAATTGGTTGGGTCCCTTTGTTGTCACAACAAGCTATGGATCAGGAGCATACCAACTATCTACATTTGAATGTGAACCCTTGCAGGAACCAACCAACAACTTGCATCTTAAAAAAATTTATGCCTAGTCTTGAAGGGTGTAAATCTGAAAAAAAAATCAAAAAATGATCAAAATCCAAAAAAAAAAGAAAAAATATTGAAAATAGTAAAGAAACAATCATCCTCTAGTGAAAAACACTTCGGTGGCACTTTGGGAAAGTACCTTGGTTAAATCCTTGCAAACAGCTGCCTTGCATAAATAAAGCAACTCCATCTATCTATGGCTCTTTATCCTATCATCCTTTGCCTCATGTCCATCCATCACATCATTCATCCTATTTATTCCATCACCCATCCACAGTCATATCATAGCTTGATCTTGTGAAGTACCATATCCCCTTTAGTACTACTTGGCATATTTTTAAGGTTAGTTGTCTTGCCTGTATTGAGGTAGTTTATTGCATCACGTTGGGGGCAATCCATTTTGGATCGAATCGAGCTCTTGTAGATCTTAAGGCTATTGGAAATCTCATCGAAAATCCCAAAAACATTCATAAAATGTTCATTAGAAAATCCAAAAATATCAAAATCTTGTATAGCCAAAATCCAAAAGCATTCAAAAATTTGTAAATTCAAAAATCCGAAACATCCAAAACACATCAAAATCCCTAAAAAGGTCAAAAATCCAAAATCCAAAAAAATTCCCTTGTCGAACTATGGGTCTCTGAGCTTGAACGTAGGCAAAACCATCATTGATGTGCCCTCGAGACACCCTAGGTTAGTCCTTTAGGATTCCATCATAATAAACCGACATTCCATCATTTGTTAATATTTCATCTTCAATAAGTCAAGTCAGTCGAACTACATGGTCTCTGTGTGTATAACGCAAGCAAGGATAATCTTTGATCAGCCCCTGAGGCCCCTAGGATAGTCTTTTAGGTTAGGTTCTCGGTCAAAATTTGGAAAAACTCTAAACATTCATAAATTTTTCGAAAGTCCTTAAACATCTCAAATATCAAAAAAATCCTTAAACATTCAAAATCTTAGAAAATCCCAAAAAAATTCAAAAACTCAAAAAAGCCTTAAAAATTTGCAAAATCTCGAAACAATCCCTAAACATTCAAAAAATTCAAAAGACCTAAACAACATCAAATATCTTTGAGAAAACCCTAAACAGCCTCAAATAATCGAAAACCAAAACATTCACATAAACTTTCAAAAAGACCCAAAAACATCCAAACATTTTCAAAATATCAAAAACATTGAAATATCCAAAAAACCCAAAACCATCCATCCCATATTGCTTTCACCCGCAATAAACCTTCATCTATAATAAATCAATCATCATCTTCAACCTTTGGTAAAACAAATAGAAAGCAAGTATTGCAAGTCATAAAGTAAAAACCTAATTGTCAAAATCTAGAGTTTAGATCATAGGTAAACGAGTTAGTGAAGTTTGTATCAACAACTTATCACACACCTCATCCTAATCAAAACATCTGATCAAAATGTCCTAGGATGTATCCTTCTTGTGATGGGCATCAGTATCAGAAATCACCTTAGCTATATTTAAATTGGCAAGAGATATAGATAACACTGGCTATTTTTCTTTGACCTTTTCTCACGATTTATCTTAATAACCCATTTTGAGGACCTCTTGATGATGTCTATCAAAATGATTTAGAGAGAAAGGAATGGGGCATCAATCATTATATTTCATTTGTTGTGCTTGTGGGTATTCTTGTAAAATGATCTTGGCACATACTTGCTTAGTTGTGTGTAGAGAAGTTGTTTGGAG
This sequence comes from Sequoiadendron giganteum, assembly GCA_007115665.2. NCBI lineage: Eukaryota > Viridiplantae > Streptophyta > Pinopsida > Cupressales > Cupressaceae > Sequoiadendron > Sequoiadendron giganteum. The sequence goes on from CM021102.1 coordinate 766,315,535, forward strand.
TAGATTGTTGACTATTGTGTATGCTTTGGTCTGATGTATTATAAGCTTCTAAATTACATTCCAACGAGGTTTTCGTATGTCAAGGTGTGAACAAAAACTATCCTATATGTTTACAGAGTCAAAAATCATTACACTAGATACAACACCATCCTGGTTATTAATACCTTGATGCATAGTGTCTATGTGTTATATCGAAAATGAGGAATGACAAAAATCCCAATCCCAAGATATGAGAAAATCATCATCATCATGCATCTCTCATCACCATCTCTAATAAAGTCTTGATGGATCATGGACTTTTTGGACTTTATCATCACAATCAATGGTCAAATCATTCATTCTTTATTTCTTCTATCTTCTCTCCACGCTAACCTGGTATCATGTCAGTCAAAAAAAGCATCATCAATGCATCCATCCTGCATCCACAAATCATCAACATGCATACGTCTTGCATCATCACAACATATCATAAATACAAAAAAACACATTTCATCGCAACATCATTATCATTTAAGTTGCATTGAATAATATAGATTTGTTATTCTAAGAATCTTGAATCATTACATACATATCATAAACATACATCACATTATCATATCATAAGCATGCACATCTACATTATTCATACATCCATATGCATACATCTTCATCTAATAAATTACATAGAAACGTACAAAAAAAGAAATGCATCCATATCATTTGCATAAGAATATCATAGCATCCATTCCATAACATATCATAAAAAGATACTGAAAAAGAAGTGCATCCATACATAAGCATATCACATCATATCAACCTCATATGCATCCATACATTCATGAGCATGAAATAAAGAACACATAACATCATGAATCTATATCATCTCGTATATATATCAAAAAATGGCTGTCATGGTATAATATATGAATCAATGTGTGTATATCTATCAAGAGTACAATATCCATGAGGCTATCAAAAATGAGCCCTTGAATATATATTTGTATAAATAATTGGGTGAATAATCAAAAAAGTGTCTATCAAAAAAATAGCCTTGATGATTGCTCCCCTCCCTAGGTCATCTCTCTAATGGATGATCCTCAACCTGAGGATGTGCTCCACTCCTTTGTGGAAAATCTAGTTGCCTCATTGTCGCAAGGACATCCTGATGAAAATACATATGATAATATGTAGCCTCAGTCACTGCCTCTATGTATAATCGGGCAAAAATTGTCCATCCTTGTGTTGCAGCTATCACAACCTCTAACTGTTGTCGCCACCCAACCTCCTATACCAATTGCATATCTGAGGTATTTCTGAGCTAATGCTCCTGATCCCTCTCCACTGTGAGTGCCAATGCTTATCGTTGAGCCTGATCTTGCTCAACCATAACCACTTGTATTTTTTGTTGTAACTACTAAATTTGTGTATCACAAGGATCTAGCCTTGACAGTGGCTTCTATACAGGTGGTTGTTGTGGTGGATAATGATGTAATGGTGGTGCACCTAGGATCCATCCATCATGATGTTTTCCATCCTGTCCATCATGTCCTCTGCCCCCATCACCTGGCACCTGGCCCCTGTCTTGCTCCTGGTCCTAGCCTTTGTCTCAACCACCACCCTTGCCTCCATCTTGACCACCATCTCAACCTAGACCTTTTCCTACTCCCCTCCCTCTCGGCCTCCATCATGGAGGTATACGTATTAGATCTATCAGTTTGGGAGGGGGTACAAACCATGCATCATATGCAAGCATCGTCTATGCATCTGACTGTCCCTGATCATAGGCCCATGTCCTCACAACCAACTGTCTAAAGCCCTCAACAACCTCATGGGTTGGGATCGTGTGTTCCCATGTCATCTCTCATGCTGATCTAGCAAAAATATTTGTATAGGCATCATCGGGCCTATCCCGTCTCTCACCAAACTTTCTGGAAACTCTATCAAGTAGGTACCTCTCAGTCATGGTGTGCTCTCAACCCTACATATACTAGGTCTGTCGAAAAAAGAATAACTATTTTACATCATCATACCATGCTAGAATTTGAAGACTCGACTACCATTTGAACACTTTCATCTCATCAATCACTCTCCTCCAGTATGGGATATTGAGCTGCCATGTGTGTTGAAGAGTGATGGCGCCTCTGTACCTCTAGATGACCGGGACATTTTTCTCCACATCTACCATATAGACAATACGTCGAAGCATGGCAATGTGCTCCCAGGCCCATATGTGTAGAAGAGTAAATCTTGTACCAATAGCTTTGAAATTGCAGTACATGAAGTCATGCATATCATGGTAAAGGGAGGCCAGCATCACTGACCCCCATGCATTCTAAGTCCTCCAAAAAAGCATCTCGTGCCATGCCAGCCCCCATCCTAGATTGAATCCCTTGCTTCAACAATCTGGAGCAACCAACCTCAAAATCATTGTCACAATGATCAATCTAAAAGTTGACGCTCGACCTCTGTACATCTCAAGGTCAATTTGGGATTTGACCATGACAATGGCCTCCTGGTCAAGAACCTTGTGATAGGCATCATATCCTACATCATTGTCGTAAATCACTGGCTCACCATGTATGGGTAATCACAAAATCCACCATACATCCTCTAGCATCACTATCACCTCACTGGTGGGTTGGTGGAACGATGAGGTCTCACTATGCCATCGCTCACATAGCGTTGTCATCATCGCTAAATGGGTCCACACAATGAGAATGTAGATGATGTAACACAATCTAATCTCCCCAAGGTGCTTCTATCAAAGGTCAGATAAATCATCAAGTCTAGACAAAATTGTCGGCTAGTGCTCGTGGGACATCGAAGGTTGGTTAACCTCTTGCACCCACGAAGCGCACAACGTCAAAATTCTCCAAAATTGGCTAAGTTTGAAGTTTTTATCCCCCAAAATGATGAAAGCGTCACTATTTACAAAAGTGTTACTATAATCAAATTCCAAACAACAACGCTACATACATTCAAATTTCAAATCACGATTAGCGTTGCTCATCACAGCCATGTCAAAATTTGGAATTTGGAAACCCTAAATCTAAATTCCAAATTGGGCAGGTGTGTCGCCATTTACACCTGTGGCATGATTTAAAATATGGAAACCCTAATTCCAAATCATGAAATGCATCGTTCATCACAATAGAGTTGCTAAAAATGAAAATAGCATTGCCAATTCTCAAAAAAGTGTCGCAATATAGTGACACCACCCTAACCTAAATTTCAAATTGTAATAAATTTGATCAAAAGTCAAAATGAAAGTCAAGTTTAAAATCACATACCATTGGTCCTGTGCCTAGAGGCCTCTGGTGCTCTCGAACCCGGTCATAAATATGTCATTGGAGCACTCATTGCACCATTTCATTAGGAGGTCAGAGCTCAAATTGCGAGAATTCTATAAGGTGTGAATGCAAAAATGAATTAAAAGTGACCCTTCATCACCTATTTATGCCTAAAAATTAGGGTTTTTTGCCCTATTTTAACCATGTAGCTAATGTTTTTCACCAATTTCACCAATCTTGCCAAATTGAGGCTTATTTTACACCATTTTTTTTTGCATCCCAAAGCCTTTTTAGACCCCTGGGGCAACATTGGGACATCTAAAAATCATAAATTTTTTATTTGAGCAACAATTCTTAATCCGAAAAAGCGTTAGTCTTTGAACCAACGTAACAGGTTCCTCGCTTCAAAGAGGGGAAAATTTTAGTCACTTAAAAATGTCTTGAATGATATCATGCACTCAAATTAGGTATACTAATATAATTTCCTCCTAAAACCCATCCTCTTTTTGCTTAATTGATTAAATTTTCTCAACTATTTAATTAATTGCATCATTTGTATCTATTAAACTAATTAATTTAATCGGGTTAATGCATCCCTTTCATGTTAACATTTCATCTTATTAAATAAATTCATCAAGTTATTTAATTTAAAATCCCTAAGTCTTCTTATTTAATTAAATAAATCTAAGTTATTTCATTAAATATCATTTCACTTTCCCCCTTTTTCATTAAATCACTTTATTTAATGAATATCATCTAATTCCCCTAATTGACATAATTAAAACTTTGTTTTAATTATCAATTACTAATTAAATCTAATTGCCCCCCACTTGCAAGGTAATATTCCAACAGAATTTTTCTCCTTTGCACATTCCTCCAAAAGAAATATTCTCATGGAATATTCCTTCCCCTTTTGCACATTAAAACTTTGTTTTAATTTGCTAAATATTTATTTTCCTCACCCATGAGAATATTCCAAAGAATATTCTCTCTTCACTCATTTGAAAAAAGGAATATTCTCCCTCCTAAAAAACTTACAAGACTTCTTGTTTTAAGTTTTGAATGTGTGTTTGTTTGGAAGAATATGAGCCTTTGATTCTTTCCTTGATCCATGTGATCATTGGTTCTAATCCATTGATGAGAATCTGTGATCTATGTTTCACCTCTCCATTTTTGACCATTGATTAACCTTTTTAATCTTAACCCTTCATTTCTCATTTGCTCTCCTATAAATAGATCACTATTTGGAGACAAATGGATCCACCTTTTGATAGAAGACTTGTGCTGTTGAAATCACTTACACTTGCACTCACATTTTACATCATTTTAGCTTAATTCACTTGCATATTATCTTAGCTTCCATTAATGGCTTCCATGATAACATAGATGCATACATTTAGTATATCTCATAATTAGGGTTTCAATATTTTTAGCTTAAACTTCATTTATATTAGCTTTGCACTCACACACCTTGATCATCTTAGCATAAATCATATTAAAATAGCTTACATCGTGTTCATTTAGCTTTAAATCATGTTTTCATACACATATATCAATGGTTTCATCAGTTTTCTTCAATAAATCTGATTGAATCAAGCTCATCATCCAAGGGATTGGGAAAGGATCGCCATTCCACATCAACGCGACACCACTCCCCCAATAGGATAAGTTTCAATGAATTAAATAGGCATTTTCAAAGCTTTCATGGTTTAGAATGTTAGTTTTAAATGGATTCCTAGTTTAGTTTTTATTGATCGATCTCTATTGGGATTAACGTTTTTGGCTTGATTATACTTTGTATCCTCATGGATCAAGTGTAGTCAGCCCATACTAATCTATTGGTCATAGTTATTTTTTATCACTTTAATGTAAAGTTAAGGTAGTTTAAAAATTATATTACACCATATGATGCAAGAGGCAAACTGATAGCAACCTTATTGGTAAACCAAGGATTGGAACTTCTAACAGAAAGATATGATAGTCACCAAAGATGGAAATTCAGACTTAATGCAAGTTCTCAATACCCAAACATCAACAATACAATGAGACAGGAATCGGGTTATGCAACAATAAATGAAAATACCCAGATGACAATATTAGAACACAAAGAGACAAACATAAATAATAGAACAACATTTGGTTTTATTGCTTTTCACTTCAACATAGTTTACATTGTATTTTATCCTTCTAGAGACTATTTCTCTCTATGCTCTACACCTTCAACCCCAACTGGTCTTCTTTCTATCGACTCTCCCTTTTCAGTTTAATCCTTCCTCTTTTCTTAACCGCTTGGATGACCTTGATTTGACTCACCTCTTCACCATCTATGATGAAGGTCAATTTCCATAATATTATATTTTCCCCCCTCTTGCAATTTTTTTTCTCCCTTTTCAAATCTGTACGGGCTTTCCTCCTCACTATCCAGAACCCTCCAAAAATGGTCGATAACTATCTCTCGATAACTATTTGTTTGCCTACTCTAAAGGCAAGAAGAAGTTGGAGCAAATTGTTCCATTACCCAAATGGTGACATGAAGTGATAGGAAGTTGAAGTGACAATAAGTTGTCACCAAAGAAGATATACCTTGACAACACCTCAAAGTAAAACAAAATTGCAAAACCCAACAAAATAGAAACAAAGGAAATTAAAAAAAACTAAAGAGAAAGAGAGTGATGCACCTACATTAGACTCCCCAAGTAGAAAAAGGTATCATGAGCTCCTAATCATGTGGTTTGTAATAGTATGACCCAACTTAATGATGTCTAGTTCACTAAGCCAAGTAGCATCTTCTAACGGGTGATTTTTCCACTTAACTAGATATCTAAAGTATTCATTCTTGCAGGTCTTCTTCAACAGTTGTTGATCTAGAATACATTCTATCTCCAGCGAAGTTGATGTGGATTCTTTTTGTTCCCTAATGAATGGATCTTTGCATCTGTTGTGTCTTCTTCCCCATCTCCTTTGTAAGGATATAAGTCTACCACATTGAAAATAGGTGAAATGTCCAAATCTATAGGTAAGGCTATTTCATAGGCATTCGCTGAAAACCTTCTAAGGATTTTGCAGGGATCCATTTTCTTTATTTTTAGTTTGTTATATTCACCTTTTGGAAACCTCTCCTTCCTAAGGTGAGCCAACACAAGATCCCCCACCTGAAAATGCAATTCTCTTCACTTTTTATTAACATAATGTTTATAGTGTTGGTTATTCTCTTCTATGTTTATTTTCACCTCCTCATGAAGGTCAAGGATGACTTTAGCAAAGTCTTCTCCATATGCACTTCTCTTCTCCATTCCATCAAGATCCCTAAATTCAAACACACCACTTGGATGGACACCATACACCACATAAAATAGACTAAAACCTATACTCCTATTAGGAAAATCATTATATGCAAGTTCAACATGTGTCAATGTAAGATCCCAATTTCTGGGTGAATTTCCAACCAAACATCTCAACATATTACCAAGACTTTTGTTCACTACTTCAATTTGACCATTCGTTTGGGGTGGTAAGTTGAACTGAAACTCAAATTTGTTCCCAATTTCTTCCAAAGAGTCCTCCAAAAATTTCCCACAAATTTAGCATCCATATCAGATATTATACTTTTCGGAATACCATGCAATCTCGCTACTTCTTTGAAGAACAAATTGGCAATATTAGTAGCATCACTAGTTTTCTTACATGGAATAAAGTGAGCCATTTTCAAAAACCTATCCACAACAACAAATATTGAATCATTGCCCTTGGAGTTTGAGGCAAACCCAAAACAAAATCCATACTTACAAAATCCCATGGCCTAGATGGAATCAATAGTGGTTGATACAACCCAACATTTTGACTTCTTCCTTTTGCATGTTGAAAAACTCTACATCTTTCCATATACTTCTTGACATTTGTTTGCATCTTAGGCCAATAATAATGAGTACTTAACTACACAAATAAGTTTTATCCTATCCAAAGTGACCAGCAAGGTTGCCACAATGCTTCTCCTTCAATAAATTGTCTCTCATAGATCCTCTAGGTATGCACAACTTGGTTCCTTTGAACAAAAAAAACCTTCATGTAGCATAAAATCCATCTATGGTCCTCTATCTCTGTTGATAGGACTGTTGCATGCTTCATATGCATCTTTAAAATCTACATCATCCACATACATCTCCTTCAAACTATCAAAACCAACACTATCAGCCTGAATTTCATGAAACAACAAAGCTCTTCTACTTAATGCATCAACAACCTTATTTGTTTTCTTACTCTTATGCTTCATCACAAAACTGCAACATAACAACTTGGCCAGATATTTATCAAATATTTTAGGCCTTATTACAAAAATTTATTCAGCTACAATATTGAAATACTAAAATAAAGAAAAAACTTAAAATTAAATATTTTTGGTTGATGTAAGAGTGCTAGTACCCCTAGATGCTACCTATAAATAAAGTACACTAGTTCAAGTGATCCCAATCTCTCCAAATCACCTAGAAATATAGTACGCTAGTTTGATTGATTTACTTTACTATTAATTTTTAAAACTCCTAGTGATAGAGTAAGTTGGACCTTGATTCTTGTTGTTTTAACAAAAAAATCCTTTCTCCTTATTCCATTTCACTCTTTTCTCTTCATAGAATTTCATACTCTCTCTTATTAACCTTATCTTCATCTTATTCTTATTGGCATATTATATTACTTTTATTATTATTATTTCATGTTAAACTATATTTGTTTTGCATGATTATGATTTTTGATATTGTGGTCTTGCATAGTTGTGGTCTATAACATTTTATTTTGCATATTCTCAACTAGGAGTGTGATTTCCTTGCTTAATGATTTTTTTCTCTACAATATCATTTTAAGTATCCTTTTGATGATTATGTTTATTTTCAAGTATTTATTTTTGTTCTTTAGCTTAGCTTTATCACCTAGTGGTAGAAGTTTGCTAAATTGAGGCAAAATGTAAGGACACAAATTATATACCTTACAATTTCATAGTTTTTTTGTACTTGCTTTGGTGTTTGCTTTGTTAGTATGTTTTAGGGTGCATATATCTTTGGCCTTAACCTTTTTTCGTTTCAATATTGTCAAATTTATTTATCATAATCTTCTTCCTCTCACTAACTTGGAGTCATGTGTTAAATCAAGTCATTTCTGCAATACATGAACGCGACATGCTAGCATCTCCAAAAAATTAAAATTTTAAATGTTGGTTGCTCCTACCTAGTTGTCTACCACCACATACTATAATATATTTCTACCCAATAATACCTTTTTGTTTGAATCCAAACCTTGAACTTCTAATAAACCCTTTCCTTTTGCATCTTTTACATATTTTCCAGCAACAAGAAAATTATTCTCTTATCTCTTTTTTCCTTTCTTCATTGCACACTCCATGATTCAAGATTGTTCAAGGGAAAATGCTACAATGTTTGGTTTGAAACCTTCATTCTTTCATTCGCATCTTTGTCATGCTATAATTAATGTGTCGTGAAGCTTGTAAATCCCATGTTATTCAATATTTTACAACATCCTTGTCAAGGTGTCTCTTGGGACCTAGGGTGTTAGTGGGACATACTTTCTAATAATATTTCACATATAGTTTTCAAATACATTAATACATAATGAAGGGGTCCATTAGAAATAATAGTTAATTACATGCGATAAACTTAATTATCTCCTTCAAGATGGGAACTTGAAAAGGAGGGAAAGGTGACAAGCTATTGTTAGCTTCTCCAAGTTAGGTGCTTGGAAAGGACAAAAAGGTGTCACTTGGGATGTAAAAATGAATGAATTTACACATTCGAGATGGATTTCCAAGGAGTTGAATGTTTGGTTTTTCCAAGGGCACTTTTGGGTGCCATATTATTATAATGGTTTGTACACCTCTTGTTTTGGAAATTCCTAGTGGTACCTTTCTTCTAAAATTTCTATAAACTAGCGCCTTGGGATGGTGGTAATATATCTTTTTGGGTTGCTTTCATTGAGAATTCATGTGTACAAAAGTGTTGTTAGATTAGAGACAAATGAGTGAAGCAAGTATGTCTTTATAATCTTGTTTGAAGATGATAATACTTGCTTGGACTCTCTTTTTGGTGGATTTTTTTTTATCTACAAGTGTCTCTCTATGTGAATATAATGTAATAAGTTTTTCTTGTGTGGCTTATTGATTTATTATGTTTTTCATTTCATATCCCAACTTTATTAATGATATTTTGTAATTAATCACAATTAATTGAATGATGTTTTAAGAACAAACATACTTAATTTCATATTTGAACAATTTTTTTTTATTGTAGTAGTTTATCTTTGTTATCCCAACATATCATTCATCAGGTAGTGTTGCAAATCAAGTTTACATTCATTTTTGATAGCATATATCTTTCTACATTGTTTATATTTATTCTCTTTTTCAAAATCTTGGTGTTTTCATTCTCCTTATTGATCAAATATACACACTAGGGTGTGGCTCATGTAAACTAGAGAGTCCTCACTTATAGATTTCATTTTTCTATTGTGTTCTTAGCCCTAGATACACAAAGGCTAAGTGGACATACATCCATATATTTTTATTTTGACTGCTTATGGTAACCAAAAGGTTAAATAAAGGCTTTATGATTCTTGGAAAATTCCCAAGTAGTCACCAACAATTTTCTCATCCTAGTTACAAGCTTTCATTGGGTTGATTAGGTCTCATGGAGGTTTACTCCTTTTCTACGTCTCTTTATCATTTCTATTTTGATTTCAAAATTGTGCTTCAATATTCGATTTTAGCATTTTTGTAGTTTTTGATGTTAGTTGTTGTTTATGTTGCTCTTACCTCTTAGTGCACAAAGAAAATAGATTTAGGTGACAAAAACTAAGTTTTGCAACTTTCAAGATGCTAGCACAAGACAAGGATGGCGTGTAAGTAGGACAACAATGCATTGCACGAATGTCTGCACATCATGGTAGCATCTTGGATAGTGAGTTTTGTGTTCTAGCTCTAGGTTCCTCATTTATCACTCCTTCCATTTTTGTATTTAGTTTACCAATTCAAATTATTGATTTCTTATAATTAAAAAACTTTCAACCCAACTTTTATTTGTATCTTAGAAATGCTCTATTTTATAAATTAAAACATTTTAGAATATTACTAGATTGTTTTTGTTTTTTTTTCTAAAAGAGAATATGGACAAAGCATTCTAGTGTAAAATTGAAAACTCAATACATGTTAAACACATTTAGTTTCATAAATTAATTAATTAAATTTTGAGTTTACAAAAATAAGAGTTTTGTGTAAAAAAGGACCTCAAGAATAAAATATGTTTTAGTAAATTAAATAGACTAGTAACATTATTGAAACTAAGTAATAATGCATGAAGCCAAAAAATCATCATTATGAATAACTAGTTGGAGCTCTCTCTTATGTACAAAGAGAAATATAATTATTTTAGATTAATGACACCTATTTTAGTATATTTTATAGCTAGAACATGTTTTGAATATATTTTATGATTGGATTGTAATTATACAATAATATTATAGAAGATATATTAATGACATCTATATATTTAATGTTGTTATAATTTGCATTGTACTTGTTTTCTAAAATGTCTTGATCAATTTTTTGTAAGATTTATTTGTGTTATACACAAGATATTACAATTATATGTGAGTATGTTATAAAAAATTATAATGTTATATTCATTATCAATGTTTAAAAATTATCTTAAAATTGTTACAAATAATCATTAATATTAACAAATTATGACACATTAAAAAAACATTTCAAAAAATATCTAAAATACTATTGAACTATCCATATGCACATATTAATAGTCATATTGACCCAACACTACCTATCCATAACACTTTACCTATCCATTTTTCAACACCTTGGCATTATACCTTTGTTAGCACGTATGCGTGAATTAAGGAGATGAAAGAGGCGACGGTTAAGGTGATTGGTGCCATTCCCTTTTTGGCGCCTTAATTTGCGCTAAGTCTGTTTTTTTTGAGAGAAGCGCCACTATGGAATGCCAGCGTCTTTATACATACGTAAGATTTAAAACTAAGTTTTTAAATTTGTTCTGCTCTAGTATGTTTAAAATATTATTAAAGCCAAAAGCTTCCTTTACGAAACTCTAAGGATCTTAGTATTCCATTATAAAGTGGAAATTTGTATTTAAAAACAAATTATACTCTTAATTTTTTTTTATTATTATTTTTATATTGTGGATGTTTGAACTCAAGATCTTTTAGATCCTTATAACAACGGTTATGTCATTACGTTGAGCATCGATCAATTTGTAATTTATTTTTATAAAATAGATATTTTTTTAATGGAATTTTTTAGTCTTATGATCTAAATGTAATTTTAAATTGATTTGTTTTATGTTGCATAGATACACAATCATGACGATGAATTAAAGACAACTACATGGTTGAAGTTTTAAGCATTAGGGATATTGTAATTATATGTTAAGATGAAGTTTCACTTTTAGTAGGGTGTGCTATATGTGTTGATGAGAGGATATCGTATTTGACTATTTTAGAGTTTCATCATGGTCTTTATTCTTTGAATTCACCCTTTAAATTATGAAATTAACTCCATGAAATTATTATACTTGCTTTAGGGCAATCAAGAATATTTGCATATAGACTAATCTCTTACTCTTTATGGCATAATATGTGTGACTAGAGTTTCTAGATGAACTTTATATGGTGTGGTGACAATGGCATAATCTACAAACTATTTTTTTATTATTATTCTTAGACATTTGAGACATCACATGAGGCATCATCTAACAATTGTTTGGAGACCCACATTGTCCTCCTTATAATCACGATGTTGTTTAGGAATATTAAGCACATGTAGGTTGTCACGAGTCCTCCACTAGTGCTATGAAATTGATCTTTGTTGTTGCTCGCACAACATGCCCTCTTTTCTTGGTGAAAAACATGGAACCCCTCTTTGGTAATCTTGATCTTACTTTATAGAAAGCTTTCTTGATTATGTTTTAGGTCTTAGTTTAGTCAAGAGGGCCACTTGATTTACTTTTTTTAGTGTGGTTATTCTTGATGGTTGTATGAAATGATTTAAGTTTGAGTGGAAAGGCAAAGGAAGGGGGAGGGGAAGGGGTCACCTTGTTTGATTTGAGTTATTGAGCTATCTTTTATTGATGGCATGAACTATGTTATTAATAATAATAATTTGATGGATCATATCTTTGACCTTTTTGTGAGATTTACATTGGTGATTTTATGGTGTTCTTGATTGTCTGTGATCATGGTTACACTAGGACACTCCTATTGGTATGCTCATTTGGTTATAATCATAGTGTCTTCTTTGACTCTTTGCATGATTATTCTTACTACATGGCCCTTATTTTAGATTGGATGAGTGTGTCTATGTGTGAAAATAATTCAATTTATGGTCTTAGGGGTTAGATAATTCAAACATTATGTTCTTTCTTGTATTCAAGTCCCACATTGCTTTTGGAGAGACTAGTTTTATGATTTTATATAGTCATGTACCAATTTGAAGTATCAATTTCTTTGTTTGGATTGCAAGTTCATCTTGTGCCCTTGATTTTTCATCTCTTTGGTGCAAACCTCTTGCTTCAATGTTTTAGTTCCAACACTTAATCAAAATTAGCAATATCACATTCTCTAATTATATTTTTAAAAAAATTCAAATCTTCTTCTCCTAGTGGTGTACATTGGCATTCATTGTTAGGATAGGTGACATTAAAATTGCTATCCTAAGTTGATTTATGTGTCTCCACGTTCTTTGGAAAGTGTTCTAGGGGGCGTGGGACAAAATATTTATTATTTATTTTGCTATGACAAATTGTAATTGCAGTCAAAGAGATGGACCCATCATAGTGGCAGTTACAAAGAATCTTGGATGCATATTCCTCTTGGGCGTCCAAATTTGTGGATGGGAACCACTTGAGTGTGCATGCCCTTGCATATTATTTGTATTTTGTATGCTCTTGCATGGTTGGGCACCTAGGTGTGCATGTCGGTACATGTTCTTGCATGAAGTCGTCAAAGGAGTACTCAGTATTGACCAATTCTGATTGTTGTGCATTAGGCACCCATGTGAAGGCCATGTGATGATTTAATATTTTATTCCATATTTATTGGTTGTCCACTAAGAGAGGGCGTGGGTTTTTCCAAGTGGTTTTTCTTGTTGTTTTGGGACACCATTTGTGGTATCCTCTCCCACAAAATTTTATATATTGGAGCCTTTGGATGGTGGTTTAGTATGAATTCTTTGCAGGTTGTCAGGATGACAAAGTGTTGTCAAATTGTAGAGATTTTTGTATTGATGTAATTCCTTGAAGATTAATACAAACATTGGGTCTCTTTGGCTGTGGAGTTTTTCCCACAAGGGTTTCTCCATGTATATCTTGGGTCACTTGTGTTGTTGACTTGTGGTATTGCATATTTTTCTTTCATTGTTGCAATTGTCAACCGCTTAATCATTTTATGGTAATCTTGTAAACATAATTTCAGATTTGCAACCACATATTTAAGTTCATATTGCTACAAGTTACACCTTGATTTCCAACATTTGGTATCAGAGCTAACAGTTTTGTTAAGAGAGGGACACCTTTCTTTTGAGTGTTGAAGGTTTTTTGGTTATAGTGGGAGCTTGTACATTGTGGGTTTTGCATATTTGTGAAGAAGATTGTAAACCATGGCTTCTACCTCCCATTTGGATATTGAGAAATTCAATGGAACTGGCTACAAGATGTGGAAGTTGAAGATGGAGGATCTCCTTGAAGAGAGAGATCAATGGTTGGTATTTTCTAATGAAAAGAAACCAAAATCAACATCTGATGAAGATTGGAAGAAAATGGACAAGAAGGCATGGGGAACCTTTTGATTGTGTCTTACATATTTTTTCCTCTTGAATGTTTCGAAAGAATCTATCACACATAAGTTTTGGAAGAGGATAGGTGATATTTACCAAACCAAAAGCTTAACTAATAAGTTGTATCTCAAAAGACATTTGTATTCTTTGAAAATGAAAGATGGTGATTCTATTGCAGAACATTTAAATGCTTTTAATATGATTATAAGTCAACTTGCATCTGTATACGTTAAGTTAGCAGAGGAAGATAAACATATTTTGTTTCTTTCTTCTTTACCCAAATCTTGGGAAAACCTAATTGTTGTCATAACATCCAAGAAGAGTAAAGTGTTGAAATTGTGGTAAGAGAGGGCATGTGAAGAAGGAGTGTAGGAACAAGAAAAAGAGTTCAGATGCTTCCACACAAAATTCCTCAGAAGATGGTGATTTTGATGCTTTGTTTATTTATGCTTACACTATTTGCTATGATGATGCTTGGCTTATTGATTCATGTTGCTCCTACCATATGACTCCTCATAAGGAGTGCTTTACTTCATATTCAACTTATTATGGGGGAGAATTTTTCCATGGTGATAATAGCACGAAGAAGATTTTTGGAAAGGGAAAGGTAAAGTTCTGTTTCCGTGATGGAAGGGTTAAAAATATTGATCATATTTTAAATATTCTAGGACTTGCAAGAAATTTACTTTTGGTATCCAAATTGAATGATTATGGAATGCATATGATATTTGACAAGTCTGGTTGCTGGTTGGTAAGAGGGAGTTTGGTGATTGCTAAAGGAACTTTGATAGGGACTTTATTTAAGCTTAATGCCTCCACTTTTTATAACTCTGCCAATGTAATCAGCACTGAAAATGCATGTATGTTGTGGCACCATAGACTGGGTCTCATAAGTGAAAAATATCTTAAGACTATTTTGAATAAAAAGTTGGTTGATGGTATTTCTGATTATTCTGATGGAAAAAATTATTTATGTGAACATTGTTTGTTTGGTAAACAGAATAGATCATCATTTCTTAATGGGACTAATAAAGCTAAGAGATTATTAGAGATCATTCATTCAGATGTGTTTGGACCATTGGATGTTGGCTTTTTTGGTAAATCTCGGTATTATGTTTCTTTCATTGATGATGTCTCAAGTTACACATGGATTTATTTTATGTGTTCTAAATTTGAAGTTTTCACTAAGTTTAAGGAATTTAAATCCTTGTTTGAGAAGCAAATGGATTATAAGATAAGGGTGTTGAGATCTGACAATGGGGGTGAATATTGTTCTAAGGATTTTGATGAATTCTATAAGCATGCAAGTATTGTTTGGAAAAAGACTACTCCTTATACACTTCAACAAAATGGTGTAGCAGAAAGAATGAACCGAACCTTGATGGAAAGAGCTAGGAGAATGATGAGTGGTGATAAGCTTGATAGATGCTTTTGGGCAGAAGTTGTAAGTATTGCATGTTATTTGGTTAATAGATCTCCTTGTTCTACTCTTATTGATAAAAATCCTTATGAAGTGTGGATAGGTAGAAATCATTCTATTTCACATTTAAGGGTCTTTGGTTGTGAGGCTTTTGTTCATGTGCCTCAAGAGAAGTGTTCTAAGTTGGATCCAAAAGTATGGAAATGCTTCTTTATTGGTTATGCTGAGAATATAAAAGGTTATAAGATTTGGAATCCACTAACTCGTAAAATGGTTTTCTCTAAAGATATGTTTTTCAGGGAGTTTAGAGCTTACTTAGGTGAAGAACAACCAAAGGATAAAGATAAGACAAAAACAATACACTTCGAGAGAAATATTGAAAAGTAGGGAGATGCACATACATGGAAGAACAACCAAATGGATTAGAGGATAGAGAAGAAGAAGAGGGTTCAAAGAGTTCAGATGATGTGTAGGATAATCATGTAGAAGAAGAACAACAACAAGAGTCCCTTACTCCTACCTTGAGAAGACCCACAAGGCAATGGAATCCATTCAATTATAACCCATCCAATTTTCATTGCATATTTGCTTTGTTGAGTACTAACGATGAGCCTAGATCCTACAGGGAGGCTCCTTCTTCAAAAGAAAGTGAGTCTCAAGGATGCAGTTCATGCAGGAAGAGATGATGGCTCTGGATAGTTGTGATACCTAGGATCTTGTGAGTTTACCCAAAGGAAGGAAGTCCATTGGATGCAAGTGGGTATTTAAAAATAAATTTGGAGTAGATGGTTGGTTAGAGAGATACAAGGCTAGATTGCTGGCCAAGGGATACTCTGAGAGAGAGGGAGCTAATTTTGGTGAAACTTTATCTCTTGTTGCTAAATTAACTTCTATTAGCTTCCTATTATCTATTGTTGTTGCTTATGATTTTAAAATAGAGAAAATAGATGTTAAATATGCTTTCTTGCATGGGGATCTTGAGGAAGAGATTTATTTGCAACACCTTAACGGTTTTGTTGTGAAAGGAAAATAACACTTGGTTTTCATGTTGAAGAGATAGTTATATGGTTTGAAACAACCACCCAGGATGTGGTACCGAAAGTTTGATATCTTTACATAGAAGTTAGGTTTTTTTGGAGTGAGGAGGATCATTGTGTTTATAAGGTTACTGATGATTAGATTCTAATCATTATCTTGTGTGTTGATTACATGTTGTTTATGGGTAACATCAAGGTGATGATTAAGGAGCTTAAGACTCAATTTTTTGGCACATTTGATATGAAGGATTTGTAGGCTGAAAAATATATTCTTGGGATGGAGATCAGTAGAGGTTGGGTTCACGAAAATATTTGGTTAAGTCAGAGTAAGTATTTTGATATTATTTTGTGGAGGTTTAATATGCATGACTATAAACAGTAAATATTCCATTTCCGGTTGGTACACTAAGTTGAGTTTAGTCACGTGTCCTAATACTAATGATGATATTGAAGAAATGTATAATGTTCCTTATGCTAGTTTCGTCGGTAGTTAAATGTATGCAATGGTTTGCACTAGACCAGATATAGCCCAAGCAATGGGAGTTTTGAGCAAGTTTATGTCTAACCTTGGTAGAGAGAATTATAATTTTTTTAAGAGGGTGTTAAGATATTTGTGTGGTACTTCAGATTATTGTTTGGTTTATCATGGTACTGATGACATGAATAAGTCATTGGACATACAAGGTTTTGTTGATGCAGATTGGGTAAGTGACTTGGATAGTCGAAGGTCCACTAATGGCTGTGTTTTTGGAGGTACGGTGAGTTGGATGAGTAAGACGTGGCCTATAGTTGCATTATCCACCACCGAAGTAGAGTATATGGCATTGGTAATGTAATTCATTTTGGTTGTAGGACTATGATGATTGGATGTGACAGTCAGAGTGCCATATGTTTAGCTAAAAATCCTATGTATCATACTCGTACTAAGAATGTTGATGTTCAATATCACTTTGTGTGAGAAATGGTTGAGAGTGGTAATGTTTTAATTGAGAAGGTTGACACTTTGGATAATGTTGCAGATTCTCTCATGAACCCAATGACCACATATAAGTTCTCTTGGTTCAGGAAGGCTATGGACCTTGATCACTATACTTGATTATATATTTTATTTTTGCAATTTATAATTTCAAGTGGGAGAATGTTAGGATATGTGACATTAAAATTGTTATCCTATGTTGATTTATGTGTGTGTCTCCATGTTCTTTGGAAAGTGTTCTAGGGGGCATGATGGACAAAATATTTGTTATTTATTTTCTTATGATAGATTGTAATTGCATTCAAAGAGGTGGACCCATCATGATGGCAGTTATAAAGCATCTTGGAGGCATGTTCCTCTTGGGCGTCCAACTTTGTGGGTGGGGACCACTTGAGTGTACATGTCCTTGCATGTTATTTGTATGGTTTAAATTCTCTTACATGGTTGGGCACCTAGGTGTGCATGTTGGTGCATGTTCTTGCATGAAGTTGTCAAAGGAGCACTCAATATTGACCGATTCCTATTGGTTGTGGGTTAGGCCCCATGTGAAGGCCATGTGATGATTTAATATTTTTATTCCATGTTTATTGTTTGTCCACTAAGGGGGCGTGGGTTTTTCTAGGTGGTTTTTATTGTTTTTTTGGGATACCATTTGTTGTATTCTCTCCCACAAACTTCTATATATTGGAGCCTTTGGATGGTTGTTTAGTATGATTTCTTTGCAGGTTGTTAGGATGACAAAGTGTTGCCATAATGTGGAGAGGATTGTTGTATTGGTGTACTTCCTTGAATATTAATACAAACATTGGATCTCTTTGGGTGTGGAATTTTTTCCCACAAGGGTTTCTCCAAGTATATCTTGTGCCACTTGTGTTGATGACTTGTGGTATTGCAGATTTTTCTTTCATTGTTGCAATTGTCAATCACTGAATCATTTTATGGTAATCTTGTAAATGTAATTTCAGATTTGCAACCACATATATAAGTTCATAATGCTAAAATTTATACCTCAATTTCCAACATTCATTAGTCTTTTGGGGTAGTATATTGCATACCTATTTAGGTCTATGCTTACATCATGTATCCAAGTTGGTATTTAAACCTTCTTTTAGGCAATTTATTTATAGGGGTCCTATTATGTATGCATGGGTCAAGTCTTGGAATTTTTCTTTTTCAAAGCAAGTAGATTCATGCTTTAGAGTCCTAATTTTTATGCTTAAGACAACCCTTATGCATTTCATTGAACTTACTTATGATTTTGAAGGGGCCTTTAACTTTATATTATTTGGATTTGGTTCAATATTACTTTCAAGGGGTATGTTAGACTTATTTCTAGCCATTATATTCATTTACTATCTAAATATTATTGGGATGGCATAAGTTTCTTGTAATAGTACAAAAACATAGTCAAAAGCCCTTAAAAATAATAATTTCATGCAAAGTAATCATATTTAAATAGTGATGGGTTGGTATGGCCACACGACATGTTGTGATTGCTAGCGCATAATGGTTAAAAAATATTGATGACTTTGATTTGAGATTCCCATGCAACTGCCATGTGATCTTTATTCCCCTTGGCACAAACCATTAGATGCAACTTAATTTAAGTAGGATTTATATTATATTTTTTCATTCTTTCATCAAAAATAAAACACACATAATTTTGTATGTGTGAAATTAAGATCTAACAACCATATTAGTTCATCCACATGGCAACACATGCACCACTGATAGAAAAACACATCAACATGGCTAATAGTGTACGTTGACACCTAGACATGTGACCTAACTATGAGTTGATTCATATATCGATCATCATTTGATAGAGGGACCACAAACAATATACAATGCATAAGATGAAGTCCATGCACATGCATGCCATTATCCATGTTAAAATTTAGTGGCATTACACATATAAACACGAAACCATATAGAATGATACCACTAATGTGAGTGTCATTTGGACCTATGAAGTCTATATGTAAGCTTACAATATCTCCCACTTCCATATATGAGGTAAATTTGATGGACCCCACCACTTTGGTTACATTCCCTTCACCAATTAGTAGTGGATCAATATGCACCAATGACTCAAATTTTTGAGTGTTATCTTAAGAGAACCATTATTCCTTTTGGTTTATCATCTACCTTGCACCAACCATCCAATATAAATCTAGTTTCTCACCCTTTAGCATATATTTTCATTAATATTGGGCTTAAATTTAATTAGTTGGTTGTTTTGTAAATGATTTTGTGTGTGGATTTTGAACCTTATTACATCTCTTAGTCTTTTCACCATCATGCCCTACTTTTCAACGACACACAAGGACTTCATGGTATAATTATAGGATAAATTTCTCACATAGAGACACTTATTTGTACACAAGAAAGTTTCATTTACGTAATTTGAACATGTTTCCACACCTAGAAAATTTAATTCTTGTGTAAACTTTGAAGTAATCATACCAATAGGTCAAAGCAATAGGGTTGATATTTAGGCTTGAATTTATCTTTTTAGTATTTAGACATTATTTATTTTGATACATGGGGTATTAATTTAATATATTTTTATTGGTAGGATTAGAAGAATAGACTTTTGGTGCCTTTGATCTTCAAAATTTAGAGGCTTTAAGACTGGTCTACGAGGATTATATCCATTTGGAAGATATCAAATCATGCACCTTCATAGTACTATCACTTCCATATGAGGTATCCCCTAAGTTATTAGAAATCATAACATAACTCCTCCTCTCCCACCCTAAGGATCCAACCATAAAAGATTTGGTACCTAGTGAGAATACTTGATAAGAAAGCAAAGAAATATGCTAAGTAAAATATTGATAGGAAACAACTAGTGAAGGAAGCAAAAATGAAACAAGATCCACTTTCCCCAAGGGATTAATAATGTCACCACCCTAAAAGTCTCTCAACCCTTAACAAGATCACCAAAGAGGAGACCAAATAATTTAATCCGATCTATTAGTGGAAGCTCTCCACCATTAAAAAGGGAAAAATAGGCACAAAATATATGAAAAGGAAGTAGGAAGCATCCATTACCATTAAAGAATATCCCTCAATATAAAAGAAATAACTTAAATAAACCACATACATGTTTCTCCAAATGATCTTAGAAAAGGATAAGGTCATGGGTGAACAACAAAAGAAACCCAAGAGGCAAAAGAAAAAATCACATAGGAAAAATTGGTATAATGTGATGATACTTCAAAAGAAGAAGAAGAACCTTCATCAATAGAACTACATAAAGAAGAAAAAAAGAAAAAAAAGTGGTACAACAACCAACATAGGAACCGTTGTCAGATGACCAAAAATTTGTCTCTATCTAGAGGCAAACAAAAGTGGTTAAATCCTACTTTGTCACCATTTTAGTTAACAAGAAAATTATCATCAAAGAAATAGTAGGCTTCATCACAATAATCCTATGTCCTAAGAAAAAGCAACACTATAATTGGAGGCGGCGCCCTATCACATAGGCGGATTTGTATTTGGGGGCAACCCTCTAACCTTCTAGGCTTGTGTGGTGCTTCATCGCAAAAGTGAATCGGCTTTTTCCCGTGACGCTCTATCCCTTCAAGTTCGTGTGACACTCTTTCACAAAAGTGGGTTGACATTATATACACGACCCTAAGGCCTAACCACACCACACGATGCTATACTACAAAGGTGACACTCCATGAACAAAAGCGACGCTGACCGGCCCATTTGTGATGCCCTAGAGAGCCGCTTTTGGTTGACTTATTTGGACCCTAATAAATGTACCAAAAATATGAAAAACAAGAAAAGTTTTGATCTACATATCGGAGGTCCTGCATCTGGAGCCCACTGGAACTCCTGGACCCGCTCCATCCAATGCCTGGGAAGTGGACGAGCAGTCATTCTGTTAGCACCTCAGAGTAAAATCGTGAAAATCCTAGAAGGTTAAGTGCACAAATGATTTGAAAATGACCCCAACCCTCCTATTTATGTTGGAAAATTAGGGTTTTGGAGGGTAAAATTAGGGTTTTTTAGCCCATTCATCCATTTTTCATGCAACAAGGCCTATTTTTGCCTTTTTTTATCATCATGAGTTGTGTTCGCATCTCGTAGGCTATTTTTTGCTCTTGGATCATTGAATCTATTTTGCAAGCTTGACCCAAAATTAAAATTTTCGTTCGATCTCTCAAGGGGGCAGTGTAGTAGTGTAATTCCTTCCACTGTGGCAATAGTGGGGCATCTAAAAATCAATAATTTTTTTGAATTTTGATCTCGACAGTGATATTCTTTGAACCAACGCAACAAGTACCTCACTTCAAAGAGGGAAAAAATGTAGACACTTAAAAAAGTCTCGATTGATACTATACATCGTATTCTGATTAACTAACATCATTTCTTCCTAAATCACTTCAGACTAACCAATTAATGAAATAATCAATATTATTTAGTTAAATTCATCAACTTCTGCTATTAATCAAATAATTAACTTTATTAGATTAATTCACCTTCTTCTGAATAATGTTCATCTTATTTAATTAAATCAGGTCTTAAAATCCTCTCATTTCATTAAATAGATCAAATTATTTAAATCAAATGGACCATAAATTCCCTAACTCACTCAAGTTGATTAATTATGAATTAATTAACTCTAAATCACTCTTTAATCATCACTACCCATTTCTCTAGCTTTTAACTCCCCTAAAGTTAAATAAACCTCTGGTCAACTAACTAGGTTGTACATGAAATTCATTTCTTTTAATTATCTAATTACCATATTTATCCTCACAATGGCATATTCCTAGGAATATTCCTCCAACCACCCCTTAATTCAATTTCCCTCCAAAAGGCTTACACCCCCATAAATGTCTCTTAAAAAGACATTTACTTCCTCTTACATGCCATCTTGTCTTTTACAAGGGAATTCAATCCTCTTACATTCTCTTACATCCTGAACCATATTCATTTAATCCTCTTACATCCTCTTAACTGCAGACTCCCTAAAATGTGCTCCACCTTCATCCATTAACCTTGTGACAAGTGTCACATTCCTATTGGCTCTCTTTTCAATCCCTTATTCACCAATGTCGCTCTTTTCTCAACCCTTCACTCCTATAACTAGAAGCCTCTCCTACTTGAAATGGATCCACAACTTGAAGCATTCTTATTATAGGCATTTTTCATTCAAAACACCCACTCTTCTCATATCATTTTTAGCTTGTTTTCATCATCAGTTAGCATCAATCTCACATTTGGAATCATCTACATCATTGGAGGTTATCAAAGGGATTGGGAAAGGGCTTCTTTCCCCAACAAAGGAGCACCAATCCCCCTATGGGATGGAGGTTTGATCAACTTAGATGAGTTTACATACTTTGTCTTATTTTATTTTATGTCTTTACCATGTTTTCTTATCTTTGTTTGATTGAGAATCTCATAGGGAATTCTTTGTTTGGGTTTCTAACTTGACTAACCATTGTTTGTTGTCTCTTGTTAGTAAATTGCAAATTAGGCATTCACAGATTATATATTGCAAGAGTCATGAATTATTCATCAGCTAATGTGACTTATTTGATAAATAAAATTTATGTGAAATGTGAATACATTAGAATGTTTATTTAGAAATGTGTGATTAAATATATGTGAAAATTGAATATATTATTTTGTTGATGCTTCAGTTATGGTTATTGTATATAAAAAACTAACAATTAAGTTGAAGTGTGTAGGTGTAGTACCAATGAGAATCTAGGTCACATAGTAAACCTAATTGTGCTCCACTAGTTAAGCTAACCTTAGTCCATATGTAGGGACTAAGGTCATGCGTAATGTGGACTAAGTTGTAAAGTGAATATTTCTTTTGTGTAATATGAATTTACTATATATTGTTATATGAAATTAATGTTGTGTGTTGAGGAATCTTGTGTAGGTGTGTTTATTTTAGTAAATGATTTTTTTTGTGGTGGTCATTTTCTTGGTAGGTTTAAATGGGTTATAAGTGAGCATTTTTAAGTCTTTTTTACTAAATTTAAGTCTCTTAGAGTTAGGCCTATGGGTAAGGGGTATTTTAGAGTGTAGATAGTTTAAATAATTTCTTAACCTCCTAAAATCACCAGTTTTAAATGTTGACGAAATTTTAAGGTAGTTTGGATGAGGTTGGGAGAGGTGGCATCATCCCATCCCATCCTGAAAGTTGATTTTGGGGTGGTTGAGAGAGGATACTATCCTCCATGATTCATCAAGGGTGAGTACACATTGAGCCATTCCTTGTAAGATAATTTTCTAAGTGGGGACAATTGGAGGTTCTCAAAAGAGCTGTGTCATCTCCACAACCAAAGATGAAGAGTATTTCCTTTATATTTATGCATTCATCTCAAATTGAGAAAGAACTTTTGGCTACATTTTTGTGATCATTATCCTTAGTTAAATTGAGAAATTGTGAGATAGTTGGGTAGAAGGCTTGATAGGAGAGTTGGAAGGACTTGGAGGAGGTCTTCATCAAATAACTACCTCAAGTTTATTGGGAAAAAATTGGCAAGGTAGGGTCTAATCTCTTGTAATAATATCAATTGGTAAAATTTTGGATAAGTGTGAAAGTTTCATGAACATTGATTTTTGTTTTGCTTTGAGAAAATTGTGTAATGAATTTGTTATTAGTGTTCATGTTAAATTTGTGTCATATGTGTATTATGACATAAATGTTGTGCTATGAGATGTTTTTGAGGAAATTTTATGTGATTTGATTTGGTAATTATTGTGTTGTGTGAGGTTGAGAAATTGTGATGGGGTAGACTCTCTCAAATAGTAGAGGGTCCTCCATGTGAGGGGGTTTGAGTGGGTTTGGTTCCTCTTAGAGATATTTTGGGATGAGTACTATTTATTGTTGGCCTTTATGATTGCCAATGGATGTTTGAGAGTTTTGGTGAAGAGGATTTGTGTATGAGATCTATGTGATATGAAGGTTGTGGAGAATGATACAATATGATCCAGATTATTAAATCTTTCTTATGAGTGAGTCTTCACCCCCCCCCAAATGTGATTCTCATGGAGAATTTCTTTTTTGTGTATACTCATGGGTAAATGGTTATGTTATTGTGGTTGTAAATGTATGTTGAAATGATGTGTTGCAATATGTTTTTTCTTAAACTTGGTTTACTATGTGACCCTTAGCTTGGGGGTGGATTGTCATACAATCCTATGGTTGGGAGGTGAGCTCCCATTGGCCTTATAAATATTTTTTTTCTTGAATGAATTTGTGCAAGTATAACCATTATGTACAACATTTCCTATTATGGTAGTTTAGATATTTGGGTCTCCTCTCAATAATGTACATTGGATGAACTTGTAATAAAGGTTGTGAACTTAAATGTAAATGCTTAGCTTCGATTTATTCTAATACTATTAAAATTTTAAAAGGGATGAAAATGTTTTTGTGGCATTGTGTCAAATGTTATTATAAAAGTATTGTAAAACATTTAATTGTTTATTCCTTTGGCGTGTATGAAAATACTTGTTGAAAATAAACTCTATTAGGTATCTATTTTTTCTAGAAAGAAATTATGAAAAAAATCATTGTTTAAAATATTGGGAAGAAATAATGAGCATTAAAAAAATGCATTCATGGTTATTATTCTATCATTATAATAGACTAAAACAAGTAGCATGGAATTATTTAACTATAATTATTTAAGTTTTCAAGAAAGGAAACAACTATTAAAATAGTAGAGTTGTTTAAGATGATTGTCTAATTTATTTTTTTATTATAGATTTATTTTCAATGAAATTATTTTAGCTTTCTTCAAAAATATGTTGTTAATACTTTATTGTGAAAAAATAGTATAAACATTCGCTTTGATGTTTTAATTTAATTTAATTTTAATTATGAAAATATCATTTTAGTTGTAGATTAAATGTAATTTTTTTGTATATGTGTACATATATGTATATGTATATGTATATATATGTGTGTATTTATGTATATGTATATATCAATCAAGAATGCAATCTTATGTTGGAGAAATTTGAAAACACATCCAATCAAATTGGACAAAACCACTCCATTGTGCAATGAGTTTAGCATAGGATTAATTTATTTTATCTTGTGTTTTGTTTAGATCTCTTATGTTTTAACTGAATGTTAATCACTTTTTGTGCAGCTCAACCTAACCTTTAAATTGTTCATTGTATGCACAAATTCCTTTCACATAGATTCAATTTAATTGATTAATTAAATGTTGTTCAAATCACTATAAATATGTTTTGGTTATCATCATTTGTCAATGACTTGCTTATTTCTTCTTATCTTTTCTTTGTAA